>JARLTB010000166.1:3947500-4227500 GCA_030141615.1 Unio pictorum
ATTTCATCGCGTTCAAAGGGAATACAACAAAGACGATATTTACTACCATAGTTCCCATATAAGTAATGAGGAGAATATTATATACCTCACGCACTGAGCTTTGATCCACATTTGACCTCTTTGAAGGTTCGATGAACAGTTCGGGTTGTATTACAGGGTTGACATGATGTCTGGATTGAATGGTTGACTGCGAATATATTTTCACTCCTTACTATTGGTGGGTGCGTGATCAACAATATAATACGAACGTCTTGGTATATAATGTCAGCGACAGATAAACATTTGTTTACGATACAAGCAATAAACAAGATGTATTTTTTGCGACACTCACAATCAACAAAGCAGCAATGTCAACCTATGTATCATTCACTCTGACTAACCAAACACCTATAGAACATGTTATTTTTGGAGTATAATACACAAACGTAATGTGCGATGCATTCAAGTGTCATGAACGAAAACAATTTAAGCAAAATATATTTACTTTGATATGCTAACATGATGACAATTTAAAAAACACTGAAAATTTCCTTACCCACATAAATGTGTATAAATATATCTAACCTGCATAGGAAGATAATTCATATATTGCGTATATATCGATCACATGGTATCACGGTACCAATTGTTTTTCCATAGACCTCAATGTTAATATTTGGAGAGATAAATATATTTTCTATCCTAATTTAGCGTGCATCTCACACACTGTTATAGAGAACAATGTTAGATTTGATGATGACAAAACCAGGTACTCCATTGCATTTAAGAGAGATAACTCTGCTGGAACTAGACAGGGGTATGAGTTATCTAGTCACAACATAACTATTTTCAGTCATGTGTATCACATTTTCAAAAAATCATAAAAAAATACAAAATATGATCTATATAGGAATTAACATAAATTCACATGTTGCCAAGAGGCTAAACTTTTTTTAAGCCTAACAGAAAGTACAACTCTTACATAATCCACCAATCATAGCTTGTGTTGTTCTTTATTTCTGAATGGTATGGACCCTACACCTTAAGCACCTCCCACCTGGACTTGCGCAATTGGTACCGTTATACCTATAGCAAACCTTGATTTTTCCAATAATCTGTGAAATAGCTCGAGATTATATAAGTAACACATGTACCTAGTCTCGCTTGTCAAAAACAATTTTATGAGGTACTAAGCTATGTTTTATATGATTGTGTATAGAAATGTTATGGAGCTGTTTGAACTCTTGTTTTCATACCTTTGCTTCACCATCAAACTCATTTTTGAAATAAAATGGATTCTTTTAACTATGAGTTGTGTTTTATTCATATTAGCACTTATCGAACTTCGCTTTGGTGATAGGGGATACATGACATTATGTCATATTGTTTAAAAGTAAGGTCAAAGGTCAGCGCACTAGTTAGCATGTACCAGTTCTACTCTTAAAGAGACCGTTTGATCTAAAATAAAGGACTTATATTTATTTCATGAACACAGAAAGTAACAACAGGAACAGGTGGACATGGCCCAATCTAATTATAAAGTCTTAGCTTTGAACACTTTACAGTGTCAGCATATGAATGAGGTCAGTAACCCCCAGTATTCACACAAAGGTCAAGCTACCCAGCCTCTTTGTCATACAAATAGAAAGCTTCCCTCCTTTGTGTAGTGAATACAGTTGATGTAATAAGCCAATCTGACACCAAATAAAGTATATAACAGCTTTCTAAGTGGTTATGTTGGATTTGGGGGTGAAAATGGGGACTAAAATACAGAAAAAGACTCAAGTTTAACAATGAGTATAGTGAGTTCAATGGATTTAAAAACAGGCTGAAAGTGTGTATCTAAATGGGAGATGTAGCTAATGATAATGGAATTAAAGGTGACAAAAGCAGCAATGAAAAAAATGAGAAGTGAGAGCTTGATAACATTATCTTAGAAAATATAGGGTGTCAGTGGACCATAGGTGCAAATACAATTCAAAGGCACCTGTGCTATAACATCCCTTACAGGCACCAAATATCAGGTGACATGGTGTTCATTCCTAGCTAATATAAAAGAGTGAATAATGTAGATAATATAGATGCATATAAGTTATATTTCTTCTAAATAAGAAATTAACAATAATGGGCTTCTGTTAGACAGAAAAATACCTAAACCAAACAAAGCATGTTTGATCAGTTTTAAAACTTGTAAACTTTACTGGGAGAAATTATTAAAGATTAGAATTGATGCATATTTAAATTGGGTGCGATACGCATTATATGCAAGGAATAATTGCATGCATCATAAGCATGATCCAATTTGCAAACGAAAATATGATGCGAGTTATATGCATGGTGGAATTCACACATAAATGTGCGAGTCATATACCGGATTGAATTCACATAGAACTATGCGAGTTAAATGCCAGATTGAATTCACACATACATAAATATGCGAGTCATATACCGAATTGAATTCACATAGAACTATGCGAGTTATATACCTGATAGAATTCACACAGATGTATGCGAGTTATATGCCAAATTGAATTCACGCAGAAGTATGCGGGTTATACACCTAATTGAATTCACACAGAAGTGTGCGTGTTATATGCCTAATTGAATTCTCACAGAAGTATGCAAGTTCTATGCCTAATTGAATTCACACATAAGTATTCAGGCTATTTGCCAGATAAAATTCACATAGAAATATGCAAGTTATATGCCTAATGGAATTCACACAGAAGTATGCGAGTTATATACCTGCTTAAATTCATTGTGTTCATAATGTTATATATTTCAATTATAAACTTAAATGTTAGCTATATTCAAAACATTTCTCAATTATGAAGTCAGCTTAACATTATATCGATTGCTACGTAAATGTGACCTGTTTACTGAACCTCTCTGATAATATCCTGACCGAGCACTGACATCACTTTCAGGGTACACGTGTTTAATATATCAATATTGTAGTCTGCGTTGCCATTAATTCTTGATGAAAACCCACTAATGTTAGCTTGATGTTTTTCATAGTGTCAACTGCAGGCCAAATAAGCTAATCATAACAACTTGTTCAACTATTGACCTCAGCATAGCAAATCCATAAAATATAAGCCATTGACATATTGTCGTTCGGGTGCTAGGTTTGGATATTTCTACCATATTGTATTAAGTTGAACATTTCGTGACCTCTTTTTCTAATTTCCTGACCGAACACTGACATCACCTTCATGGTTGCCGTGCCTAATATATCAATATTGTAGAGGTAATAAACTGTGAAATAAATACCTGATGAAACTGCTCTTAAATTCTACCACGAAATGTTGAAAGAGTGTCAGTTACAGGCTAAAAGAACATAATAGGAAATTAGTTTAAATTGTAAATAACAACCTATTCTACTACTGACCTCAGTATACCAAATCCATTGACTATACAGCATTGACCATATTGGTTTTGGGTGCTAGGGATGGATGTGCCTGTCATTTTCATTTAAATAATATATATATATATATATATATATATATATATATATATATATATATATATATATATATATATATATATATATGGAGACTTCAGACGTGAATTTTATTGAAGGATGGAATTTGTTTGCCTTTGATATGAAATCATCCAGATTTACTCTTCCATGTTGCCACTTCAGTTCTATATCATCGATAAAGCGTACCCACTGGTAGGGTGCAAGTTCAACCGATGCTAATAGTTGACCCTCTAGTGTTCCCATAAAAATGTTAGCGTACGAAGGGACCATATTTGTACCCATTGTGGTTCCCCTTCGCACGCTAACATTTTTATGGGAAAATGGATGATTTCATATCAAAGGCAAACAACTTCCATCCTTCAATAAAATTCACGTCTGAAGTCTCCAACTTAAACCACGTTTTCCTAGACACAACAACCAGACTGGTATAAAACAAACTTTATACAGACATCTACTCGAAACCAACTGACAAACACCAATATCTCCTCCCAACCAGATGTCACCCAAAACACTGCATTAGGAACATCCCATATAGACAGGCACTGAGGATACGCAGAATTTGCTCCGACGATGACACATTCCTAACAAGGTCTGAAGAGCTATCTAAACATTTAATTTACCGAGGCTACGACAAGGGCCTGATTACTGAGGCAACCCAAAGGGCTACGCTAACAAACCGCGATGACCTACTAAAATATGGAAAGAAGGAAAAGGCTGATAGGATACCATTTATCCTGACCTACCATCCAGACAACCCCAAAATAGGTAAAATCATCGGGAAACACTGGCCCATCGTAGAATCATCGGATGCACTAAAGTTAATCCTCCCGATCAAACCTGTAGTAGCCTACCGGAGACCAAAAACCTCAAGGACATCCTAGTCAGGGCGAAGCTAGCGCAAATCACTAATCAAGACCACCCGAGTCAATCTGGCCCCTGTCGCGATAAAAGGTGCAAAACCTGTCAACACATGATAGAAACCAGGACTTTTTCTAGCACAGTGACGAGAGAAAAACTAAACATACATGGTCCAACAAAACGTGCAAAACAGAGAATGTAATTTATCTCATCACATGTAAGATCTGTAGCCTGCAGTGTGTCGGAGAAACTGAGAGGCTACACAAAAGGATCAACCTTCATAGATCTGATTGGATAACAAATAAGCTATACAGAAGTCCTGTCGCAGAACACTTCTCCTCCCCAGCCACACCTTCAGTGATGTAACATGTATTGCAATTGCTCACAAGCACAACTGGAGCTCCGAAAGCGGGAAAGAAGGAATCTTACTGGATATGACGCCTTCGAACATTGAAACCTAGCTGTTTAAACCAAGAAGACTAGAAAAAGACAGCCGTGCACAAATGTGATTATCTTTTCCAGCTGACACATTTTCTTTTAAATAATTCTCTAAATTTGCTTAATAGGCTCTTACTACTAATCAAAAATATCCGGGATATAATTTACGCGTACATTAATTTACATACCAAAACAGATGTGTCGCTTTGGCTCACCGATTTTTAAGTCAATACAGACATTTTACAGCATCCGCAACAAGTTGAAAGAAACTAGTTGTAACATAATAAATTTTATAGGTTGAATTAATGTAGAAACAGGCAGGTAAAGTTTTGTAAACACGATTTTTGTATTGTACTTGTCTGTCTTGTCTATGTTCTGTATTTGCCTTTGATAAAGACTCATTAAGAGTCGAAAGCGCTCAGGCTAGAGTGATACTAGTTTTGCACTGTTGCTTGTCAGTTTTTCGCACTAATATTTATATATATATATATATATATATATATATATATATTTAGACTTACACTCCGTACCCATTAGCATTTACATCATTTGTTATTATGATTATTATTATGGTGAACAAGTATAATGATGGAGACCATCGACCAAATAGTAGTGATGTTTGAAAGACAATATGAGAAACAATATTATTGCATCATTGGTCAACATTGAATGATATGTTGAGGTTTGAAAGCATATAGATAACAACATAGTAAATAGTTTCTAGTATTGTAAAAGGTAGTAGCCTTACATTCTGTCTTGATTGAGTGAATGCCCGTAAATCTAAATTGAACAATCACAAAACTAACTGCTTATACAAAACCACTAAATATGTTGATACATAATTGAATATAGTACCAACAGCTGATGAAGATTTGGTACATTGGTTTGAAAGACAAACAATAAGGAATATGTTAAGAAGAATAAGGTATACTTGTCTACAATCATGCTAACCAAACCCATCATTTCAACAACTATATATACGATTAGGACATGATTTCTGGTAATGTTGAAAGCAAGTATGTAATAGTAACAATTAAAATTAACAATAACTCGAATTGGGTAACAGGGACAATTTTTATGGCAATATTTTTACACCACCCGCGATAAATAACATGATATTTGAGATTCATATATTGTGATGCCTTGGTCAAGAGACATGGCAGTTTGTGACATGATTTTAGGTTTATCAATCGCGGGAGATCATGATCGCAGCTTACATCATCCTTAAAAACACGAGAGCTAAGGATCAATACGTTATAGGGAATGGGTTTGCTCTGTTTACATTAATTAATGAATTTGCTGTTATTTTACATTGAAACAAACTTAGTTTGCATAGCCTGCTACTTACTCCCTGTTAAAAATTTGCTAATATTAAACAGCTTGATCATCAATAAAGATAATTGACACATTTGACGTCGTCTACAGTATTTGTACATTTAAAACTGTCATTGCGAGACCTTGATATTCAACAGAGTGTCATTAAACATAATTAAGTAAATGTATGAATACAAATACTGTATAAAACAAAACGTATTTTACGAACTACACACATATAAAACATATATATGGTCTTTATTTACTCTCTTTAGTTTCTTAATGAAATAAGTTGATACTTCAACATAGTGATGTTGTTTATATCTATGTATATATTGCCATTAATATTTTTATTGTCATAAAAGTATAACCACGTGGCTGCGTATATTTAGCTTATCATAATATTATATATTCTGCGATTTAACTTACATTATATTTGTATTCTTAACTCTACGTATTTTTTCAAGTCCACTTAATATTTTCTCGATTCTTGAGTAACTGTGTTTTCTGTTTACTGACCTTCTTTAATTAATACCCTGACGGATCACTATCATCTTCATCAACCTATCTATCTATCTATCTATATATATATCTATCTATCTATCTATCTATCTATCTATCTATCTATATCTATCTATCTATCTATATATCTATCTATCTATCTATCTATCTATATCTATCTATCTATATCTATCTATCTATCTATATCTATCTATCTATCTATCTATCTATATATCTATCTATCTATCTATCTATATCTATCTATCTATCTATCTATCTATCTATCTATCTATCTATCTATCTATCTATCTATATCTATCTATCTATCTATCTATCTATATATCTATCTATCTATCTATCTATATATCTATCTATCTATCTATCTATCTATCTATCTATCTATCTATCTATCTATCTATCTATCTATCTATCTATCTATCTATCTATCTATCTATCTATCTATCTATCTATCTGTATATATAAAACGTACTGGCTATTATGTCCACTATATCATGTAGTTAAACACGGAGTGTGACCACATCCCACATAATTACCTTTACTTTTTCAAAATATAGTTGTTCACGTTATTTTGTTGCTGGTATTTTCTTATTATTTATCATCATCATACAATCTTTGTTCAGCCTTCAGTTGTCAAATTTATGATGTTGTTTCTCCTTGGAATAGAGAAAAATTCAAGTTATTTCAAGATTGAACGAGATTGTCAAAGTAATGAAGAGAAGATCATGAAACAAACACTTAACTTGACGTAATAGTCAAATGAATCAATATAAATACGTTCCTTCTATTTCGACAAATAAAGTATCCGAATATGGTAAGGTTACTAGTTTTATTCTGCCGAGCATATAATAATGATATTGTGGAGAAGATTGTGTTTTAGTATCCCTTTACATTGACAGAGTATCTTTTCAATTACAGGCTCAATGTTAACGATGCCAATATATACATACATATTCAAATAAAAGGCCAGTACAAGTTCATCTCGAACGAATGTTGCAGCCATCACCTCCCGGATAACTAGATAGTCACAATGTCTGTGCGTTATACTTAATTGGTTTGCTTTGCTTAGATTAATAATTTGCTAATCTGTTATTTAACATTGAAACTAAATTAGAATAATTTGTGTAGCCTGCAGCTGACACAATGTAACAAATAATGTGCTAACATTAGATAGCTTCTTCATCGATATTTATTGATGGCACTGTTGACTTCGATACATTTACCACGTCTACATTGGATGTAATGTGCGTGCTCGGTCAGGATATTTATCAGAGTGGGTAAGCAAACATAATTATGTAAAAGGTGAGGCTACGCTTATAATATTAACATAAGTTTCAAAAGATATAAATAGAAAACATCAATAGGGTTTTTAACAATTCTTTTATTTGTTAATGAATTAAGATACTATTCGAACACATGTTTGTAATACACATCTTGGCTGCGTACTGTAACAACTCATACTGTTATTTATTCCTCGATTACACTTGTCGTGTTGTGCCTAAAACATCTCGAAACAATTGTGAAACAGTCCACTAAATATTTTCCAGATTGTTGAGTAACTGTGTTTTCTGTTTACTGACCCTCTCTTATAAATATCCTGACCGATCTCTGTCATCACCTTCAATCTAGCCATGCTAAATATTTAGAAACTGCTGATGTACATAGGTTTTTCACAGGGTGTCAGCTGCGAGCCAACCTAACTAATCACAATTTACTTTCAATGTTAGACAACAGCTTATTCAAGTATTAACCTAATAATACGAAATCCATTCAGTGTGAACTACTGACCCTTTTGACATTTACAACAGTTATTAATATTACTGACCCTTTGACCTTTACAACAGTTATTATTATTACTGACCCTTTGACCTTGGGTATAGCTATTTGTGTGCTCTTTTTATTGTTGACTATAAGAAATGCTGCAATCTACATGCTGTCTAAAATTAGTATCAAATGTTACAATTTGACTTTATGATTATAAGAGTACGTTTTGTCACTTTGTCACATTTATACTGAAGGACGCTCACCTGTCCATTTATTTTCCCGTGCGTCGTTTTCGTACTTTTGCATTTAATTTGGTCAGTAATTATGTATTACTGCATTTCTATAGAAACAATAGGAATAATTCTTCCGGATTAATACTCCGCACGACCATAAGGGGTGCTGGATATTCATCGACACAAACGAGGTTATTTTTTCCGATACAAATGCAGTAAACGGTTTATTATATGCTCATTTTTATATCTCCTAAGTCTTAACTGTATAAACAAAATACACTACAATAAACAAAGTAATTTAATTTATGCCATATTCTAAACAAAATACACACACTGTGAATGATAAGTACACAACAAGCAAATGAATCAATGCGCATTGCCACAACATTTACATCATGTCTGGTTTGAATAGATTTGTGTATTTGTGTCGATTCTACTAAAATGCCTGATAATGACTTGATTTATTTGTGTCCATTCTACATTGAAGGACATATGATTTTAACACAGAGAGAGAGAAACGTGTTGACATCCGCAAGTGTGGGTCTGTTCGGCCATTGAAATTATATGAAGCATTTCGAATGCAATAATAACAAACACTCTATGGAATGTATTGTTCTTTGTTTCATTTTGAATATATTCAATGAATTCAATGCAGCTCTTTAATGATAATTATATTCCAATATTGTGGCTTTAAGAAATGGAAAACTAAATACGCAGCAGCAAGCATTAGGGTCATCCCAGTTTTATTATAATACTTCCATTTCATCGCTTTCAAAGGGAATACAACAAAGACGATATTTACTACCATAGTTCCCATATAAGTAATGAGGAGAATATTATTTACCTCACGCACTGAGCTTTAATCCACATTTGACCTCTTTGAAGGTTCGATGAAGAGTTCGGGTTGTATTACAGGGTTAACATGATGTCTGGATTGAATGGTTGACTGCGAATATATTTTCACTCCTTACTATTGGTGGGTGCGTGATCAACAATATAATACGAACGTCTTGGTATATAATGTCAGCGACAGATAAACATTTGTTTACGATACAAGCAATAAACAAGATGTATTTTTTGCAACACTCACAATCAACAAAGCAGCAATGTCAACCTATGTATCATTCACTCTGACTAACCAAACACCTATAGAACATGTTATTTTTGGAGTATAATACACAAACGTAATGTGCGATGCATTCAAGTGTCATGAACGAAAACAATTTAAGCAAAATATATTTACTTTGATATGCTAACATGATGACAATTTAAAAAACACTGAAAATTTCCTTACCCACATAAATGTGTATAACTATATCTAACCTGCATAGGAAGATAATTCATATATTGCGTATATATCGATCATATGGTATCACGGTACCAATTGTTTTTCCATAGACCTTAATGCTAATATTTGGAGAGATAAATATATTTTCTATCCTAATTTAGCGTGCATCTCACACACTGTTATAGAGAACAATGTTAGATTTGATGATGACAAAACCAGGTACTCCATTGCATTTAAGAGAGATAACTCTGCTGGAACTAGACAGGGGTATGAGTTATCTAGTCACAACATACCTATTTTCAGTCATGTGTATCACATTTTCAAAAAATCATAAAAAATACAAAATATTATCTATATAGGAATTAACATAAATTCACATGTTGCCAAGAGGCTAAACTTTTTTTTAAGCCTAACAGAAAGTACAAATCTTACATAATCCACCAATCATAGCTTGTGTTGTGCTTTATTTCTGAATGGTATGGACCCTACACCTTAAGCACCTCCCACCTGGACTTGCGCAATTGGTACCGTTATACCTATAGCAAACCTTGATTTTTCCAATAATCTGTGAAATAGCTTGAGACTATATAAGTAACACATGTACCTAGTCTCGCTTGTCAAAAACAATTTTATGAGGTACTAAGCTATGTTTTATATGATTGTGTATAGAAATGTTATGGAGCTGTTTGAACTCTTGTTTTCATACCTTTGCTTCACCATCAAACTCATTTTTGAAATAAAATGGATTCTTTTAACTATGAGTTGTGTTTTAATCATATTAGCACTTATCGAACTTCGCTTTGTTGATAGGGGATACATGACATTATGTCATATTGTTTAAAAGTAAGGTCAAAGGTCAACGCACTAGTTAGCATGTACCAGTTCTACTCTTAAAGAGACCTTTTGATCTAAAATAAAGGACTTATATTTATTTCATGAACACAGAAAGTAACAACAGGAACAGGTGGACATGGCCCAATCTAATTATAAAGTCTTAGCTTTGAACACTTTACAGTGTCAGCATATGAATGAGGTCAGTAACCCCCAATATTCACACAAAGGTCAAGCTACCCAGCCTCTTTGTCATACAAATAGAAAGCTTCCCTCCTTTGTGTAGTGAATACAGTTGATGTAATAAGCCAATCTGACACCAAATAAAGTATATAACAGCTTTCTAAGTGGTTATGTTGGATTTGGGGGTGAAAATGGGGACTAAAATACAGAAAAAGACTCAAGTTTAACAATGAGTATAGTGAGTTCAATGGATTTAAAAACAGGCTGAAAGTGTGTATCTAAATGGAAGATGTAGCTAATGATAATGGAATTAAAGGTGACAAAAGCAGCAATGAAAAAAATGAGAAGTGAGAGCTTGATAACATTATCTTAGAAAATATAGGGTGTCAGTGGACCATAGGTGCAAATACAATTCAAAGGCACCTGTGCTATAACATCCCTTACAGGCACCAAATATCAGGTGACATGGTGTTCATTCCTAGCTAATATAAAAGAGTGAATAATGTAGATAATATAGATGCATATAAGTTATATTTCTTCTAAATAAGAAATTAACAATAATGGGCTTCTGTTAGACAGAAAAATACCTAAACCAAACAAAGCATGTTTGATCAGTTTTCAAACTTGTAAACTTTACTGGGAGAAATTATTAAAGATTAGAATTGATGCATATTTAAATTGGGTGCGATACGCATTATATGCAATGAATAATTGCATGCATCATATGCATGATCCAATTTGCAAACGAAAATATGATGCGAGTTATATGCATGGTGGAATTCACACATAAATGTGCGAGTCATATATCGGATTGAATTCACATAGAACTATGCGAGTTAAATGCCAGATTGAATTCACACATAAATATGCGAGTCATATACCGAATTGAATTCACATAGAACTATGCGAGTTATATACCTGATTGAATTCACACGTAAGTATTCGAGCTATTTGCCAGATAAAATTCACATAAAAATATGCAAGTTATATGCCTAATTGATATCACACAGAAGTATGCGAGTTATATGCCTAATAGAATTCACACAGATGTATGCGAGTTATATGCCAAATTGAATTCACGCAGAAGTATGCGAGTTATACACCTAATTGAATTCACACAGAAGTGTGCGTGTTATATGTCTAATTGAATTCTCACAGAAGTATGCAAGTTCTATGCCTAATTGAATTCACACATAAGTATTCAGGCTATTTGCCAGATAAAATTCACATAGAAATATGCAAGTTATATGCCTGATGGAATTCACACAGAAGTATGCGAGTTATATACCTGCTTAAATTCATTGTGTTCATAATGTTATATATTTCAATTATAAACTTAAATGTTAGCTATATTCAAAACATTTCTCAATTATGAAGTCAACTTAACATTATATCGATTGCTACGTAAATGTGACCTGTTTACTGAACCTCTCTGATAATATCCTGACCGAGCACTGACATCACTTTCAGGGTACACGTGTTTAATATATCAATATTGTAGTCTGCGTTGCCATTAATTCTTGATGAAATACCCACTAATGTTAGCTTGATGTTTTTCATAGTGTCAACTGCAGGCCAAATAAGCTAATCATAACAACTTGTTCAACTATTGACCTCAGCATAGCAAATCCATAAAATATAAGCCATTGACATATTGTCGTTCGGGTGCTAGGTTTGGATGTTTCTACCATATTGTATTAAGTTGAACATTTCGTGACCTCTTTTTCTAATTTCCTGACCGAACACTGACATCACCTTCATGGTTGCCGTGCCTAATATATCAATATTGTAGAGGTAATAAACTGTGAAATAAATACCTGATGAAACTGCTCTTAAATTCTACCACGAAATGTTCAAAGAGTGTCAGTTACAGGCTAAAAGAGCATAATAGGAAATTAGTTTAAATTGTAAATAACAACCTGTTCTACTACTGACCTCAGTATACCAAATCCATTCACTATACAGCATTGACCATATTGGTTTTGGGTGCTAGGGATGGATGTGCCTGTCATTTTCATTTAAATAATATATATATATATATATATATATATATATATATATATATATATATATATATATATATATATATATATATATGGAGACTTCAAACGTGAATTTTATTGAAAGATGGAAGTTGTTTGCCTTTGATATGAAATCATCCAGATTTTCTCTTCCATGTTGCCACTTCAGTTCTATATCATCGATAAAGCGTACCCACTGGTAGGGTGCAAGTTCAACCGATGCTAATAGTTGACCCTCTAGTTTTCCCATAAAAATGTTAGCGTACGAAGGGACCATATTTGTACCCATTGTGGTTCCCCTTCGCACGCTAACATTTTTATGGGAAAATGGATGATTTCATATCAAAGGCAAACAACTTCCATCCTTCAATAAAATTCACGTCTGAAGTCTCCAACTTAAACCACGTTTTCCTAGACACAACAACCAGACTGGTAGAAAACAAACTTTATACGGACATCTACTCGAAACCAACTGACAAACACCAATATCTCCTCCCAACCAGATGTCACCCAAAACACTGCATTAGGAACATCCCATATAGACAGGCACTGAGGATACGCAGAATTTGCTCCGACGATGACACATTCCTAACAAGGTCTGAAGAGCTATCTAAACATTTAATTTACCGAGGCTACGACAAGGGCCTGATTACTGAGGCAACCCAAAGGGCTACGCTAACAAACCGCGATGACCTACTAAAATATGGAAAGAAGGAAAAGGCTGATAGGATACCATTTATCCTGACCTACCATCCAGACAACCCCAAAATAGGTAAAATCATCGGGAAACACTGGCCCATCGTAGAATCATCGGATGAACTAAAGTTAATCCTCCCGAACAAACCTGTAGTAGCCTACCGGAGACCAAAAACCTCAAGGACATCCTAGTCAGGGCGAAGCTAGCGCAAATCACTAATCAAGACCACCCGAGTCAATCTGGCCCCTGTCGCGATAAAAGGTGCAAAACCTGTCAACACATGATAGAAACCAGGACTTTTTCTAGCACAGTGACGAGAGAAAAACTAAACATACATGGTCCAAACAAAACGTGCAAAACAGAGAATGTAATTTATCTCATCACATGTAAGATCTGTAGCCTGCAGTATGTCGGAGAAACTGAGAGGCTACACAAAAGGATCAACCTTCATAGATCTGAATGGATAACAAAGAAGCTATACAGAAGTCCTGTCGCAGAACACTTCTCCTTCCCTAGCCACACCTTCAGTGATGTAACACGTATTGCAATTGCTCACAAGCACAACTGGAGCTCCGAAAGCGGGAAAGAAGGAATCTTACTGGATATGACGCCTTCGAACATTGAAACCTAGCTGTTTAAACCAAGAAGACTAGAAAAAGACAGCCGTGCACAAATGTGATTATCTTTTCCAGCTGACACATTTTCTTTTAAATAATTCTCTAAATTTGCTTAATAGGCTCTTACTACTAATCAAAAATATCCGGGATATAATTTACGCGTACATTAATTTACATACCAAAACAGATGTGTCGCTTTGGCTCATCGATTTTTAAGTCAATACAGACATTTTACAGCATCCGCAACAAGTTGAAAGAAACTAGTTGTAACATAATAAATTTTATAGGTTGAATTAATGTAGAAACAGGCATGTAAAGTTTTGTAAACACGATTTTTGTATTGTACTTGTCTGTCTTGTCTATGTTCTGTATTTGCCTTTGATAAAGACTCATTAAGAGTTGAAAGCGCTCAGGCTAGAGTGATACTAGTTTTGCACTGTTGCTTCTCAGTTTTTCGCACTAATATTTATATATATATATATATATATATATATATATATATATATATATATATATATATATATATATATATATATATATATATATATATTTAGACTTACACTCCGTACCCATTAGCATTTACATCATTTGTTATTATTATTATTATTATGGTGAACAAGTATAATGATGGAGACCATCGACGAAATAGTAGTGATGTTTGAAAGACAATATGAGAAACAATATTATTGCATCATAGGTCAACATTGAATGATATGTTGAGGTTTGAAAGCATATAGATAACAACATAGTAAATAGTTTCTAGTATTGTAAAAGGTAGTAGCCTTATATTCTGTCTTGATTGAGGGAATGCCCGTAAATCTAAATTGAACAATCACAAAACTAACTGCGTATACAAAACCACCAAATATGTTGATACATAATTGAATATAGTACCAACAGCTGATGAAGATTTGGTACATTGGTTTGAAAGACAAACAATAAGGAATATGTTAAGAAGAATAAGGTATACTTGTCTACAATCATGCTAACCAAACCCATCATTTCAACAACTATATATACGATTAGGACATGATTTCTGGTAATGTTGAAAGCAAGTATGTAATAGTAACAATTAAAATTAACAATAACTCGAATTGGGTAACAGGGACAATTTTTATGGCAATATTTTTACACCCCCGCGATAAATAACATGATATTTGAGATTCATATATTGTGATGCCTTGGTCAAGAGACATGGCAGTTTGTGACATGATTTTAGGTTTATCAATCGCGGGAGATCATGATCGCAGCTTACATCATCCTTAAAAACACGAGAGCTAAGGATCAATACGTTATAGGGAATGGGTTTGCTCTGTTTACATTAATTAATGAATTTGCTGTTATTTTACATTGAAACAAACTTAGTTTGCATAGCCTGCTACTTACTCCCTGTTAAAAATTTGCTAATATTAAACAGCTTGATCATCAATAAAGATAATTGACACATTTGACGTCGTCTACAGTATTTGTACATTTAAAACTGTCATTGCGAGACCTTGATATTCAACAGAGTGTCATTAAACATAATTAAGTAAATGTATGAATACAAAGACTGTATAAAACAAAACGTATTTTACGAACTACACACATATAAAACATATATATGGTCTTTATTTACTCTCTTTAGTTTCTTAATGAAATAAGTTGATACTTCAACATAGTGATGTTGTTAATATCTATGTATATATTGCCATTAATATTTGTAGTGTCATAAAAGTATAACCACGTGGCTGCGTATATTTAGCTTATCATAATATTATATATTCTGCGATTTAACTTACATTATATTTGTATTCTTAACTCTACGTATTTTTTCAAGTCCACTTAATATTTTCTCGATTCTTGAGTAACTGTATTTTCTGTTTACTGACCTTCTTTAATTAATACCCTGACGGATCACTATCATCTTCATCAACCTATCTATCTATCTATCTATATATCTATCTATCTATATATCTATCTATCTATCTATCTATCTATATATCTATCTATCTATATATCTATCTATCTATCTATCTATCTATCTATCTATCTATCTATCTATCTATCTATCTATCTATCTATATATCTATCTATATATCTATCTATCTATCTATCTATCTATCTATCTATATATCTATCTATCTATCTATCTATCTATCTATCTATCTATCTATCTATCTATCTATATCTATCTATCTATCTATCTATCTATCTATCTATCTATCTATCTATCTATCTATCTATCTATATCTATCTATCTATCTATCTATCTATCTATCTATCTATCTATATATCTATCTATATATCTATCTATCTATCTATATATCTATCTATCTATATCTATCTATCTATCTATCTATCTATCTATCTATCTATCTATCTATCTATCTATCTATCTATATATCTATCTATATATCTATCTATCTATCTATCTATATATCTATCTATCTATCTATCTTTCTATCTATCTATCTATCTATCTATATCTATCTATCTATCTATCTATCTATCTATCTATCTATCTATCTATCTATATCTATCTATCTATCTATCTATCTATCTATCTATCTATCTATCTATCTATCTATCTATCTGTATATATAAAACGTACTGGCTATTATGTCCACTATATCATGTAGTTAAACACGGAGTGTGACCACATCCCACATAATTACCTTTACTTTTTCAAAATATAGTTGTTCACGTTATTTTGTTGCTGGTATTTTCTTATTATTTATCATCATCATACAATCTTTGTTCAGCCTTCAGTTGTCAAATTTATGATGTTTCTCCTTGGAATAGAGAAAAATTCAAGTTATTTCAAGATTGAACGAGATTGTCAAAGTAATGAAGAGAAGATCATGAAACAAACACTTAACTTGACGTAATAGTCAAATGAATCAATATAAATACGTTCCTTCTATTTCGACAAATAAAGTATCCGAATATGGTAAGGTTACTAGTTTTATTCTGCCGAGCATATAATAATGATATTGTGGAGAAGATTGTGTTTTAGTATCCCTTTACATTGACAGAGTATCTTTTCAATTACAGGCTCAATGTTAACGATGCCAATATATACATACATATTCAAATAAAAGGCCAGTACAAGTTCATCTCGAACGAATGTTGCAGCCATCACCTCCCGGATAACTAGATCGTCACAATGTCTGTGCGTTATACTTAATTGGTTTGCTTTGCTTAGATTAATAATTTGCTAATCTGTTATTTAACATTGAAACTAAATTAGAATAATTTGTGTAGCCTGCAGCTGACACAATGTAACAAATAATGTGCTAACATTAGATAGCTTCTTCATCGATATTTATTGATGGCACTGTTGACTTCGATACATTTACCACGTCTACATTGGATGTAATGTGCGTGCTCGGTCAGGATATTTATCAGAGTGGGTAAGCAAACATAATTATGTAAAAGGTGAGGCTACGCTTATAATATTAACATAAGTTTCAAAAGATATAAATAGAAAACATCAATAGGGTTTTTAACAATTCTTTTATTTGTTAATGAATTAAGATACTATTCGAACACATGTTTGTAATACACATCTTGGCTGCGTACTGTAACAACTCATACTGTTATTTATTCCTCGATTACACTTGTCGTGTTGTGCCTAAAACATCTCGAAACAATTGTGAAACAGTCCACTAAATATTTTCCAGATTGTTGAGTAACTGTGTTTTCTGTTTACTGACCCTCTCTTATAAATATCCTGACCGATCTCTGTCATCACCTTCAATCTAGCCATGCTAAATATTTAGAAACTGCTGATGTACATAGGTTTTTCACAGGGTGTCAGCTGCGAGCCAACCTAACTAATCACAATTTACTTTCAATGTTAGACAACAGCTTATTCAAGTATTAACCTAATAATACGAAATCCATTCAGTGTGAACTACTGACCCTTTTGACATTTACAACAGTTATTAATATTACTGACCCTTTGACCTTTACAACAGTTATTATTATTACTGACCCTTTGACCTTGGGTATAGCTATTTGTGTGCTCTTTTTATTGTTGACTATAAGAAATGCTGTAATCTACATGCTGTCTAAAATTAGTATCAAATGTTACAATTTGACTTTATGATTATAAGAGTACGTTTTGTCACTTTGTCACATTTATACTGAAGGACGCCCACCTGTCCATTTATTTTCCCGTGCGTCGTTTTCGTACTTTTGCATTTAATTTGGTCAGTAATTATGTATTACTGCATTTCTATGGAAACAATAGGAATAATTCTTCCGGATTAATACTCCGCACGACCATAAGGGGTGCTGGATATTCATCGACCCAAACGAGGTTATTTTTTCCGATACAAATGCAGTAAACGGTTTATTATATGCTTATTTTTATATCTCCTAAGGCTTAACTGTATAAACAAAATACACTACAAGAAACAAAGTAATTTAATTTATGCCATATTCTAAACAAAATACACACACTTTGAATGATATGTACACAACAAGCAAATGAATCAATGAGCATTGCCACAACATTTACATCATGTCTGGTTTGAATAGATTTGTGTATTTGTTTCGATTCTACTAAATTGCCTGATAATGACTTGATTTATTTGTGTCCATTCTACATGAAGGACATATGATTTTAACACAGAGAGAGAAACGTGTTGACATCCGCAAGTGTGGGTCTGTTCGGCCATCGAAATCATATGAAGCATTTCGAATGCAAAAATAACAAACACTCTGTGGAATGTATTGTTCTTTGTTTCATTTTGAATATATTCAATGAATTCAATGCAGCTCTTTAATGATAATTATATTCCAATATTGTGGCTTTAAGAAATGGAAAACTAAATACGCAGCAGCAAGCATTAGGGTCATCCCAGTTTTATTATAATACTGCCATTTCATCGCGTTCAAAGGGAATACAACAAAGACGATATTTACTACCATAGTTCCCATATAAGTAATGAGGAGAATATTATATACCTCACGCACTGAGCTTTGATCCACATTTGACCTCTTTGAGGGTTCAATGAACAGTTCGGGTTGTATTACAGGGTTAACATGATGTCTGGATTGAATGGTTGACTGCGAATATGTTTTCACGCTTTACTATTGATGGGTGTGTGAGCAACAATATAATGCAATCTTCTTGGTATATAATGTCAGCGACAGATAAACATTTGTTTACGATACATACAATAAAGAAATCTTAAACTTACCTAATTCCTATACGAACAACTAAAAGATCAGACAATCATCAAACGTAAATAAAGAAGATCATTATTCAGATAAATTACTTATCACAGTTATAATCATATCAAGAAAATTGTTCTCGATAAGTTGTTAATAAATTCAAGCAAATAATTATACTGTTATCAACGAATTCACATGAGATTGGCGCACATACCTTGCGCTTTAACGTGTACCTCTTCTACCGCCAAAATAGGGTCTGTCGACGTTTCAGACATCCAGTTGACTGTACAAAATGATTTACGAGAGATAACTGCTTCCACATTCTTCTCGTAGTACGTAAGTTTCATTCTTGCAGAACCAACGTGGAGAGATTAGGTTTCTTCGAGCGGTCGTACTTAAAAAATCACGCATACAATAATTACCTGCTCAATAAACATTGCCCAATTCACACCGATACTATTTACATACAATATATGTTTCATCCAGTTCGCACGCAAAAAAGTTACATGTTTCACATGCATCATCCAATTCACACAGAAAATAGTGGCGTGCTCTATATGGATGATTCGATTTACAAAGAAAATTTTATGTTTTATCTTGTTGATATCTTTTGCATAGTATATGTGAGAAGTGTTTTATCAAATATTCAATATACACAGAAACGTTTAAGCATGTATTTAATATCCTTGGTCCAAAGTCAAGAAAAGAATAGATGCATATTTTGAATGGGTGCATATATATATAGACTTACACACTCCCAAACCATTATTATTGACATTCATCGTTATTATTATTATTATTATTATTATTATTATTTAGCAATTTCAATGATATTGAACATTGTGAACTAAACATAAGCTACAGCTCTGAAGGAAACAATACCCCATTATTTGTATAAAAAATCTGTGTAGCTTGAATGTGTGTAGCTTAAACATTATGAAAATCCTGAATGAAACAACACGTAATAGGAAACAACTATGGACGAAATAGTAGTTATGGTAGAATGATAATCTGACAACGAATAGTATTGCTAACATAGTAAACATTATATAACGAGCTGCAGTTTCCATAAACCAATACATTTTGGTAGTAGCAGCACGAAGGGTGAACACACCAAGTTTTCGAATAAAACTAAAGCCTCTACGGAGACCGAAACTATTGCAGACAAACCGAAATTAATTCAGACAAAAAAGGGTGAACAGACGAGTTTTTAAAGATTCTAGGTTTCAACCGAATATTTTATCAAGTCCGATACGAAATCTTGATCTAGGGTCATGAAACTGTATCGTTATAAATCCATGTGAGAAAGACTTAGTATTACAAAAGAAATTTCTAAAGAGATTATAATCCATATCTCCACTGCATCAGGTCTGGTGAATATTTCTTAGCGTATGTGTGTCAACTCCAAGAATATTATTCATCCATCTCGTTATCACATTAAGTAACAAGTGTGTCTTGCCACTTCCAGATGGTCCAATTATAATCATGCGAATAGAATCTGGTAGCCGACAAATCAATTACATTCATGTTATTATCAATAAATTATGGATCTATATTGTGTTAAATGTAAGAAGCTTACAGGCACAAACGACTTGACAACAATTAAAATAAGTAACAACAGAAAAGCACTTGCTGGTAAGTGTGTACAATGTGGTACAACCAAATTTAGATTTGTTTCTTAGGATTTTAAAAGAGCGAGGAGGTAATATTGCAGCCAAACTAGCAAAACTTCCCGGGACTCCATGGGCAAAATATCCAGGATAAAAACAACTTCCAGGGTATAGTTATTGGGGCCACGGAACCAGACTTGACATCAGGCTTGATGGCCAAAACCAACCTCGACCCGGCGAATATCCATTAAACGCTATTGATAACGCGTGTCATGCTCACGATGTTGCTAATAAAAGCAGCAATTTGCAACACAGACATATCGCAGATGTGAAATTAATTCATGCCTTAAATTATATCACTGATCAATCTTTGAAAGAAAAATTAGCTTTGTGGTTGATAAAATCGGCGATGAAAAAGTAAATTAATGCTGGGTGCTGGTAATTAATGACATGGAATCTATGTATTATGCCCCAAGAGGATACTGGAGGGGTACATCAGCAATCGGTAAATTCGCTAAAAGTGAAAAATACCACCGCGGCGGATTGGTTATCCAAACAGGCAATATGGCAGATTTATCTACCACCGCCTAAACAAATTAACTGTGCACGTATTGAAGCCAGCGTCCCTAATGAAGTTCATCAGGCTGATATATTATTTCTACCGCATAATACCGTTAATAAACAAACATACAAGTATGCGCTAACCTTAGTTTTTTTTGTGAGTAGATACGAAGAATCTGAACCATTTAAGACAAAGTCATCAACTGAAGTAGTTTCTACGTTTGAAAGAATTTATCAACGAGGTCCTCTGCAGTGGCCAAATCTATTTCAGGTTGATCCTGGCAAGGAATTTCAGGGTGTAGTGTTATCAACAATGAAGCATCATAATGTCACTATCAGGCGAGGACATACTGTACAACATCGCATTCGGGCAATTGTTGAGCGAATTTATTCGGACACTTTCTGAGCGGTTATTTGGATATCAATACGCGAAGGAATTTATCCAGGATACACGATCTCGTGAATATGTCAAGAGATTACTGGCACACATTTAATATTATTAAATACAGTTTTCTAATAATATGTTCTGTGATGACATTTGGAACCATAGCCATATGCACTGATATTTATATGGTACAACCTGTCCATTAAACTGAAAATATATGAAACAAAATGGACACTTCTAAAAGCTTTGCATTTGATTGTATTTACCTGTATGGTACAACAGAAACAAAGTTTAAGAGTTTAATGAAAGAGCGTGACAACAGACCTAATAATAACTGCAGGAGTTTATTCGTGATACTTAACCTTACCTTTTAAACTGGACATTCCATCCCATGGGGTTCTAAATATAAACAAATGTAACCGATAACATAACGACATGTAAAGACCCTAGCAGCACACCAGCAGGCCACATGATATGTCCAGATCAAGGAAATATAGGCCAGTTACAAACCACATAACAATTACACATCTGCTAGAAATTAAGTGATGAAGATAACATCATTATTATTAGTCATTCTCATCCTCGTCGTCACCATCACTATTAGGGTGCATCATCTATGTGTTATTGTAAAACAGTTTATGCAACATCAATCAATTTGTTTTTCTTGTAACCGAATGTGCATCTGCTCATTTTGTAATTTAAATTGTCTTTCTTTCTCCTCTTTGTCATATTGTAAATGTCTTTCTTTCTCCCTTTCCTGTCTCTCTATCCTATTTTTCATATTGTAATTGTCTTTCTTTCTCCTCTTTGTCATATTGTAATTGTCTTTCTTTTAAAAACTTGTTTACAACTCTGAAGCCAGGTCAGAAATGAGGTCAACATCTGGTGTTTATTTGTAAGGTACAGGTCATCTCACAATCACTGAATCCTAAACTTAAAATGTCAAATTTAAATCTGACAAATAAACAATTAAAACAAAACTAAATGACTTAAATCAAATATACGTAACATAATATAATATCATTATCATGTGTTAAAGGTATTGTGTTTACGATATATATGCACACACATACACACACATATATATATATATATATATATATATATATATATATATATATATATATATATATATATATATATATATATATAAAATCATGTTTTGTATCTTATATATTTTCAGCATGATTTTATGTTTTCCAATTTCATTGTTTTTGTCATTTGTTATTCTGTAGTGTAGTCAAATCTTTATTAATGGTGTAAAGCGCTTATAGCTTTTAAAGATTAGGCGCTATACAAAGTCCTCATTATTATTATTATTATTATTATTATTATTATTATTATTATTATTATTATTATTATTATTATTATTATAGGCTGGGGCAAGACTGATTTTCCTGACCTAGGTTACACGATTTCACACCTTAGTGACGTCATTAGTTTACTATATATAGCCAGTGTCACTGATATAAAGAATAGATGGTGATCTGGAAAGGAGCTGGTGACATTATCCTGAAGAGTTGAGCCAAAGCCAAGGTGAGGATCATTTAGGTAAGTGCTTAAGTTACATCAATACTGCATCAGGCATTCTACCATTCAAACCACTTGCCAGGAGATGAATTTCATGTGATCTAATGTCAAACTTATAAGATGTTTTCAATGATGAATTACAGTATTTCAAAGCACCAACTATGTTATGATATAAGCGCTAACCACCGATCTTTATACCCATCTATCTATTAGAATGTGGATGACAAATGGCAGTGTTTCCTGATACACTGTTTCCTGGAAATAGTTTTATTCAGAGTAATTGCATAGATAAACCATTGTTTGTTGCTACTTATGCTTATATAATTGTACAGTACATGTAATTCTACCTGGAATAATACAACCTTGCCGAAATCAATATTCGTGGCTATATATAACTTGTGCATCCGATTTATTAAGCCATTAGGTGTGACCTCCGCTCATAAATGTTTTCTTTACATTTGACTGCCACGTGCGCGTATGTAACACGCATATATACATAGAAGATAAAGAGATCTCACGTTACCAGGTCTAATGGACGTTTCTTTCAGTTCATACACGTGTGATTGGTTTAGAAAATAATTATCTCTTGAGTCAAATCATTTGACCGTATCAATTACAAGTTTCAAGTAAGTTACTTAATCACGTCCAATGGAAAACAAATCTAAGATAAGATAGTGATAGTTTGTTTTATAACTGATATTTTTGGTACCCTTCCCCGTTTACAAGAACGATCACACACGGTTAATTTAATGACAAGTCCTTCCTTATGATAAATGCATCCATGAAGTTCATGTCATATGCGAGGTTCGATTTATCTGTAAGTTCTCACAAGCAGCAGAGAGGGCGAACCCTACAACGTTTTCAGACAAAATTTTGATTGAATCCTTAAAACGAGCCTTCCTACGATCTCATTTTAACCCAAAAAAATGTCTCAGGGGCGAACCCTACAACGTTTTCAGACAAAATTTTGATTGAAATCTTAAAACGAGCCTTCCTACGATCTCATTTTAACCAAAAAAAATGTCTCAGGGGCAAACCCTACAACGTTTTCAGACAAAAAATTGATTGAAATCTTAACGAGCCTTCCTACGAAATCTCATTTTAACTAAAAAAATGAAAACGGAGACTTTTACGATTTTTTAATCAATTTTGGTCGCAACTTGTTGTCATCGCCCTCTCTGCTGCTACAGGTTAATAATTCTTTTACGATTTTAACCGAATATTTGATCGAGTCTTTATGATGAAAGTCCTTAGGACTTTACAAACAAACTAATCGCTAACACCTCTTCTTGTAAATCAATCAGATTATTTGACTGGTCGGTGAGTTTGAAATTAATTCTGGTTAATGAATTATTATGGCATCGCATGTAGACAGGATTAATTGGGTTTTCAATAATTAGGAATCCTGGAGGAACTGTTGGTGCAAACGAATACAGAATATATCCCTGCTGAGCTTGATTTGATTGCTCTAGATTAATTTGATAGCTTCCTTCAATTACATCACATACTAAATTAAGCGCAATCACCGCTGAAATATTTACATTATGCGGGGCAATATGCCTACCGCCACCATCTGGATCATTATTATATTTGAGGAGGACAGTTGAATCTGATTTTTGTAGCGCTTTGATATCGGTTTTAACAATTCTTGCTAATTCATCAGCGTTGTATTTCGGAAACTTGAAATTACGCAGATTGTCTTCTGTGGTATTGTAATCGGTTAGGAATCGTTGTTTATTGTCGCTGTTGTCATTAATTATTGTTTGAATAATTAGTTCATAGATATATTCCATGTCGGATATAAGTTGATTTATTATTTCAACGTGTTTTTGCGATTTTGTTTTCCGTAGTTGTTCTAGTTGTGTTTCATATAATTGTTTAATCTCATTAAAATAACCACGGACGTCAGTTAGCGTAAATGAAATAGTAACAGATGAGTCGGTTGTTCTTTTAATGATAAAATCCCATTGCAATGTGTCTTTGTTGGTGAATATAAATCTATCGGCGATTTTTCCTTTTCTTATATCAGATAAATTATCTCGATAACTGGGATTGATTTCATGATATGATTCTACGTCCGTGGTTAAGTCGGTGGTGGATTTTTCCGGTGGTAATTCAGGCCATCCTAGTACGGTTCTAATAGAACTCTGATAGATATCTACGACGTATCCTTCTGTGCTTATCTCAATTGCGGATGATAGCGTCGGCTCATGAACTGTTATATCGATTTTCGATTCTGTTCCAGTAATCGATTTTATTCTACGCGCGAATTCATTATTGATTTGTTCGATTTGGTATGATCCGGTTGGTATCGAAACGACGTTCCAGTCTGGGGTTCCGTCGTCTTTATTCTTATTCGCAAATACCAGTGAATTATTCGGTTGTTGACCACCAAATGATTTTGATCTGATATTAGGCCAACTGTGATACACTCGTAGTTTTGCTAGCGCTATCTCCTTCACGGGGACTGGGCTAGGGAAATTCACACTAAACTCGGGTTTCGTTGATGTTATTGATATCATGCTTGTTTGTACTGGGTTCGTGTTCTCCACTATTTGTTGAAGCAATTCCATCGGTGTTGTCATCGTTGCTATACTGTTGTTGTCGCTCTAATTTTGACACCGCGGAATCATAAATACTGACCATCACTGAGAACTCACAATTTGGTATGGTTGAGATTATTGAGATCATTTTGGTTTTCGGGTTCGTGTTTTCCAATTCCATCGGTGTTGTCATTGTTATTATATTCATGTTGTCGCTCTAATTTCGATATCGCGGAATCAAAAATACTGACCATCGCTGAGAATTCACTATCTGATATAATCGTATTATCGAGTGACGATGATATCATCAATGATAATTGCGAGTATGCGGTTGATACAATATGAAATTGAATTAAGTAATCCTGCAGTTTACTCTGGCTGCATGATGATATCTTTTTTGCTATCCCGGTTGATATACCCCCGATTATAGCCACCGCAGAAATGCAAATTGGAACTACGACCGGGGCAATCATTGTAACCGATGCAAGTATTATTCCGGCGCCAGCGAGAACGCTTGACACCGAGTACATAGTAATATCAATTGCGGTGATTCTTCGTCGGTATTTTTTTATTTTTATTTGATACTCCTCGGTGAGGGTTTTGAGTCTAGTCTGAAATTCTCTGACCTGATAATAGCGACATTGCGTTGATGAAATCATTGTTATTTTAAAAACGCTAGCGTTTTCAATTGTGAAATCCGAAGGATTTTCCTTTCAATTATCCTATTAACGAAGTGGTTTTAGGATCGGATGAGGGGACACCGGATACAAATTCTATTATCCAGGGTAGTGACTCCGTAATCACAGACTCGTCGGAATTGCTTATAGTAATCGTAAGCGGGATTGGTATAGAGGGTGGTGGTTTTGGTATTTTCTCTAGTATATACATCAATGTGTTAACACCTCTGATACCTGTGTTGCTGAATTCCAAATCAAATTTACGGTGATGTATTATTGTAAGTCGGTAGCAACCTGGTACACCAGTATGTCTGTTGCCAACACGAAGATAATTTTCATTTCCCCGGATCCAATCAAAGGTTCCACTATCAACCGTGTACACGATGTTATTAACGGCGCTTACACTATGTGGAATTTTTACCTTATTGATAGCCGCGCTAATTTCAGCGAGAGTCATGACTGCCACAAGTGGGATTCCAAAAAACTTAACAATGACGTCATTGGCTGGTTTTTGATCTTCTTTTAGTCTAAAAACATCATTGTAAATCTCGATATAATTTCCCCTGATTCTGCTAGGATCTATTATCCCCCCCCCACCCTCCTGTCAGAAAAGAACGAAATCAGAAGGTTTCTGATTCCAAGCTCTGCTTGGTCTTTAATATACCAGTCGATTTTAGAAAATTTCGTCGTGATATCTTGGAGGCTACTGCCCTCAAAGAACTTGTTAACAATTTCGCTGGTGAGCTTTTGTTCGTCAATAGCTTTTTTAACTTCAGCGAGGGTCGGGCCTGTCAACGATGTGGTTTCAGACACAGGTGTTCTCCCTAAAAATTTATCCACGATGGTATTAAGTGTTGTTTGTCTCACCATAAACATATTAATATCTTTGAGAGTCATCGTAGATGTAGCCGGGACACCAAAGAAACTATTAGCGATGTAGGCATTGTGAGTGTGCTTGCCGATAAACTCACTGATTTCAGCGAGAGTCATGCCTGCCACAAGCGGGGTTCCAAAAAACCTAACAATGACGTCGTTAGTGGGTTTCTGATCTTCTATTAGTTTAGAAATATCGAGATAATTTGCCTTGATTTCATTTTCATTCATCATCCTTCCCGCGTCCTTGTTAAAAAAGAATAGCGATAGATAGTTTTTAATTTCAGTGAGAGTCATGCCAACCACAAGCGGGGTTCCAAAGAATTTATGTACGACATTTTTGCGAAAGGAATTATAACCTCGTATATGATCATCCAGCTCACGGCCGTGGGCGGTAATCTTGTTGTCTTGGGTGGTAATCATGCTGTCTTGGGCGGCAATCTTGTTGTCTTGGGTGGTAATCTTATTGTCGTGGGCGGCAATCGCGTCGGTGATCGTAGACACAAGTGCGCCTGGTTTAAGTCGTCCGTCGTTGGAATACAGCGCAATAGAGTTTTCAGCGGCGTCGCGCTGCCGTATCAAAATGTCATTCAATGACACATCACTGGATTTCAATTTACCCTGTTTGTCTTGAAATACAACTATTTCGTTCGGGTCAACATTTACTAAATTTAACGTCTCAGCGATTTCATCTTTAATTTTTTTTTATATCACCTGTCGCAGTGTCATCGGGTTTGGGTTTCAAATATCTCCCCCAAATATCAATCATGTTATTGTAAAACTCTTTCTCTCTCTAAAATAGTTTTTGACGACTTCGTTGAAAAATCTTCGATTTTCTCCAGCGATTACTAGTGTATTCATTCACGACAACATGTGGTGGTTTTCCGCTTGGGTTACTCAAGGAGTTAGAAATAGCGTTAAGGACATTTAATACTTCGCTGCCACATATTGGTGGGTCAATCATTTGTTGTGTTGGTAGCGTAGAATACCAAGTCTTCATTGGAAGGGTTTTTATATAACGCATAAACTCTTTTGGTGGGGCTAATCCATATGAATCGAAATAAACAATCCCACGTGGATCAATAGCGTATGCAACCCAGTGAGTTCCAGGTCCGGTGCTGTTATCTAAATTAATGATTCCGGTTTCAACGCTGTTTGGTTGATGTGGTAATTGATCTTTCATAAAGACACCTCTGAAGTTTTTAATCGCGAGTTTTTTAGCAGCATCGAGTAAATCAAAATTGGACATGGGAACCATAGGTTCCTGAGTCATAGACTCTCCAATTAATAAACCGGTCCTAGTCTTAGACTCTTTCCGCTGTACCACGAATACGGGGTTCCTGGTAGTCTTAGACCCTTTCCCTTTTTTTATATCCTTTCCCAGTTGCCTTCTTTAGTGCCATTCCTGCTGCAGTACCAACGGCTCCTAACGCTGCCGCTTTAGCCACCGCTGGGGCTGCTGCTGCAATCAATGCTGGAATCGCAGCTAACAACGGAAATATACCGCCTGTTTTAATCATATTTTTGATAGCAGCCGCAGAAAGAGTAATCTGAACACCCTTTTTTGCTACTAGTGCATCATTGAAATGTTTCACCTGACGAGTTGTCAGCGATAGTTTATTTGCACCACCAGTCATTTGGTTGGGTTTCAACGTGATTGTGGTTCCACATTTTTTAGCTGATTCCGATTGCAATTTTTTGATTTGACCAGGAGTTAACGCAACACTAATATTACTATATGACATTATACATAATTGATTGATTCTAAATCGTTTACAATTTCAATTACATGTTTTCCACTGGTGCATCTACCACTCTCATTCTTCCTCCAACACCTTCAAGTAACATTGATTTGTCACTGAGAATGACAGCAACCGCTCTATAATCAGCAATAGCACCACGAGTCACATTAGCTCTAAAATGTATATCAACAACAGATTGTCTCATCAAATCGAGATGTTCCAGTGAGAAGTAATAGATCGGATATAGATTTTTAAAGTCGTATTGTGATATTTGCAGACCAGTATCGACATTTTGGTCGCGTGCCATAAATGACAACAGACGATGATAAACTCGTGCAATATGATTTTCTGTGTAATTAAGTTGTATATCTTCAGATGGTTCCTGCTGGCCGTTTATTCTCAGTGAGACGTCTTTCACACCTAATTGATCAAATATCATATGGCTGAAGAGTTGATTGCCAACTCGTGCGTTATCTTGTAACGCAATAAATATATGACGTGGCGCAGCAACACCTTGTTTTGATGCTAGGTTCCAAGTGAATAACCCGTTGATATTTGATTGTTTAACATCTGTACTCACGGTTAGCCAACTTAGTAATGATTTTCCTCCTTGGTCCATAAATGATAGTAATCGTTCTTCTGCGGTAATTGCTGGAGTCAACACTGGCATCCACAATGATATTTTTGTTAAATTGACTTTACCAGCATCAGCATTTGGATTTGCATTGTCTGCTGGAATCCTCCAGATTGCGTCACTATCATCACTCTTTCGTACAAGCGATACTGTATGCTTCGCTCCATAAATAACTTTTCTGACGTTTCTACAGAATCCAAATATGTGATGCAGTGGAATCGCGCATGAAAATGATTTACGCCGCCCTTCCAACATTGAAATACGTGTTGAAGCTCCGAGATTGAAATTAGGATCGTTGTTTATAATCATATCCTCGGCATCAATATTAGCATTACCAGCATTATTCTTTGGTCGTCTTATAATAAATGAATTTCCTCCAGCGGTATTTTTATTATCCTTTGCAAACATCATAGAAGGTCCTGCTGATCTTGTATAATCATCGGAATATCTCGCTAACCCGATTATTGTTGTAGCCACATCAACATCGCGATCTATCGCCTCAATTTCTTTTCCATCAATGAGATATTTTGCACTCTCAAATAACGCCATGATACCATTATTGACAAACCCGACATGAGTACCAGCTGGATACTCTGTATCATTTGTTCGTATAATTTCTCCTTCGATTTCGATAAACGCTTCACAGGGCAAAAAGTATTTACTGGTATCATGGACTTGAAGATCAATTCTTGCTCGACTATTTGAGTCTATGGCATGATAGGCGTAATATTGATAATCGCGTACAGAATCATCTTTGCGAACTGGGGCATCTATATCAAACGCTGGATCAGGTGACTGTTTGAACATTTTATTCTATTTATCAGAGTCTAAATCGCGATTTTCCATTTCATCGTCGTAGTTTTTTAAAGCCACTTCCTGCTATCATATTTGCAATATTGCTTTGGTCGGGGTTTAAAGCCATCGACGCTAATTTTTCATCTACTGCGTTATTTATAATTCTACTAACACTCGCAGGCATTTCCGCTGTAGACGGTAACGGTTTTGAAAATCTTTTGGATTTCATCCGTGATTTCACTAATGATGTTAATTTATTCTTCGCAGTTGAAAACGCTTTTCCCGCAAGATCTCCAACAGCACTAATACCCTTATCACGAATAACATCAATTGCTTTCATTCCTAATTGTTTAGCCAACGGCATCACTTTTGGAGCCATTCTTGAAAATAATCCTAAAATGGTATTACCTAAACCATCTCCGTAGTATGCTCTATAAACCGGAAACCGTGAATTAACTACGTAGACGGGGGTTGGTTTATCATGATTGTAGTGTATGATCATTATTTGAAATCAGAAACAATTTTTCAATTGTTATTTATCTAATCAATTGACTTTTCAATTCAGTCACTATGATACCCACTTTCCACTAACTCGCCAATGAAATCTCGATATGTGCTGATATCCATGATACCACCCTGAAATAATCGTCTACAGATATCAGCTGCTTCATTAATTATTTCTGGAGAGTTATTTCCAGCTCGGAACCCTCCTACAAGAACCTCTAATCGTGATATATCACTGAGAACACTACCAGGACATGAAATGCTAGCGTTTTCAACTAGACCACTCCCCAGAAATTTCTTCTCATCGTATGGCTGTCTTATTTGGAATTGAAATTTTCTCTTGAAGTCTCTGTATTCCTTCATCCTTCTATCTAAACCCCCAGTATTTATTTCATACACTATATCAGCCCATTCATTATGTGACATTCTATAATCCGAATAATTGTCCGTGAAAAACTTCTCTTGTGAATCATAGCTGTTAGCAGCGAATTCACCTAAATTGTCTATATCCTCGTTGAGAATTTGTTGTTTAGCGCTCTCGGTAAATATAATTGATTTAGGTAGTCCACTAACTAGTTCTTCCTGAAATCCTTTAAATTTTCGTTTCGAAGCGGTTGATATATCCTGAGGAAGTGATTGCAAGGATTTTTTTGTTTGTTTAGTTCTTTTTGCTATTTTTTCTAACACAGGAATAAGACCCTCTTCTTTTCTTTTACCGTCAGGATCATCTCCCAGTATAGCACGCTCTATCTCCTTCGTTGCTGTGGTTACTGGTTTAAACAATTCTTCAGATCCCGCAGCAAAATCAGTCTGAAGACTCTGTCGTTGTTGTAGTTTATTCCGTACAGAGTCACGAATTGGTACAAATCTCCTGATTGCATCCAGTCGTTCACGAGCCAATCGGGTTGTTAATGCTTCATTGACCATTATTTGAAATCAGAAACAATTTTTCAATTGCAAAACAATTTTTCAATCCGACCTAACACCATCGTGGAAGTGTTATTTTGACATTTTAAGGGCGTTATTATTGATGAAGGAAGTGTGGAAATTGTATATAAAAATAAATAATACCACACTTCCTTCATTCTATTTTGATCAATCTGAACCGTCCATCAATTTTTATTCAGTGTGAAATATTTTCACTGTTTTTGACATTGTCAATCAAAAAATGCTAAAAAAAATTAAAATCTCTATGAGGGACGGTCACAATCAAATAATGATAAATGGTCGGTCAATCAAATAATGATAAATGGTCAATCAAAATTGTTCATTTTCTTGAATTAACGCCCGTAGGTTTCTAATTTTAGAATTAACCTCCTTTTTCAATTCGTATTCGTTACCTAATTCTTTTCGTATTCGTTCTACGATAGTATATAACGGAGCGAACACACTTACGTCACTGGAGAATGCAAGAGAGTCCCGAATAGAATTCTGAATTCTTTTGATGAGCGCGTATTGCTTTGACAGCATATATTTATTGTTGTTAACTCCGTATTCAATATCCTGAAAATCAGACATGATTTGATCAGGATTTAACCCATCTGATAGTTCAATATCCCAACTTTTCAATTTTGAAATCTCGGATATAATGCTATTCATATTTTCAGAATTCATATTCTATAACAATGACATATTTCTAAATGAAAAATATGACGCATTAGACGTAACTAAATCGAATTTTCTGTCCAGTCCCTTTTGAAATCGCAGATCGATAAATCCCCTCTGCAACTTTTCGTACTGAGGGTCCACAAATATCGAAATGCCTTCCGGCGCTAGCTATCGATTGAAATATTTTTTCTTCGTTAGTTATCGTATTAAAAGATTTTACGGGTCTCTTCCCAACCGTTTTGCAAGTGCCAGTCTTCCCTCGTTTGGTATTCTCACTTTGAGTAACGGCTTCTAGATTTGATAAAGAATTATTCTTTGGATTAGAATCCTTGTGATCAATAACAAAATCATCCTCGATCAATCCATAAAAACACTCGTACACGAAACGATGGCAGTAATAAAATTTCCTTCCAGCGCCAAACTTCAAATATCCCCCACCATTGTCAGAACCAACTGGTTTCTTCAGTCTGCGGTTTCTTACAACACCATGACTAGATGCTTCATAATTTGTGATCACAGGGTGTGGTCTGAATTCTTGGTTCATTCGTATACTAAATACTATTTGTCTAATTCATTGTTTGGTTTAATGATTACATCACTGGAGAATCTTTCGATGTAGTCTTGAGGAGTTCTTATGATTTTGTCAGGGACGTTGTCAGTGTCAGGGACTTTTTCAGGGTCATAATTTCTGATTGATTGTCCATTTTTTATTCTTTTATCATAATAACGCTTCAACTCCCTGTATCGCTTTCCACCGCAATTCAAACACAACTGAGATTTTCCCCTAACCCCAACCCCACATCGTATGCAGGGTAACGGGCCAAGGCTTCCACGACGAAAGCTTTGCATATGATACCCACAGAATTCATTTCTGCATGATTTGTTACACGGGGTTGTTGATCCAATCATAAGCCACTTACAGTGATTCATTATATATAAATCTTTCATTTAAATGCTTGTTTTAATTATAGCATGAGGGAGTTAAGGAGAACGCCTTCGAAAAATGCTGAATTCAATACTGATAAGGAATTTAAGAGATTATCGAAGATTAATCCTAAATTTAATCTCGATAAACCCAAAAAACGCCCAAGAGACGGAAACATGAAAGAGTTTAAGAGATTATTGAAGATTAATCCTAAATTTAATCTCGATAAACCCCCAAAACGTCCAAGAGACGGAAACATGAAAGAGTTTAAGAGATTATTGAAGATTAATCCTAAATTTAATCTCGATAAACCCAAAAAACGTCCAAGAGACGGAAACATGAAAGAGTTTAAGAGATTATTGAAGATTAATCCTAAATTTAATCTCGATAAACCAAAAAAACGTTTAATAGACGGAAACATGAGAGAGTTTAAGAGATTATTGAAGATTAATCCTAGATTTAATCGCGATAGACCTAAAAAAACGTAACAAGAAATTACCCTGGAAGGATGCTCAATTCAATCTTGATATAGTTTCTAATACACCCAAGAATAAAATTCTTGATAAAGCCATCAGAGACTGTTTTAATGAATTCAAGCGTGATGGAGCATGTTATTGTTGGTCAACATTTCGAATTGATGGTGTTGTTGACGCTACCATGAATGATGAAAAAGCAGCAGTGATAATTTCACGTGTTGGGGAAAAAAGGTATTTTTTCCGAATAAAATTCATTATCGAAGTCGATGGCAAATGGATTATTAGGGATAAATTTGAACCAATCCTCAAGAATAAAAAAGCTGTCATTGTGAGTAGAGATTCCAAACCAGGAATTCTAACTGGAATCGACAAACCATACTACGAAAGATCTTATCCCGTAACAGCAATGGTTTATGGGATATATCCGTTAAATGATAAACCCGATATCGCAAAACTAGCTCCTATGAAATATTCTAGTTCACTGAATTGCGTGGCAACACGGGTAATGGAACACTTCACAAATGCATCCCGAGGAAATAAACTAACTGATCTGCGACGTAGGAAAATAACCGAATGGGAACTGACAGTGAAACAGCATGGTGCAAAGATTTCTGATATAGCTAAATTAGAAACATCATTAAGATTTCAAATAACCGTTATGACGATAACCGGAGAGGTTTTGTACGAACCGAAATATAACAAAAATGGAGCACCAATACAGATTATTGATCATAACAAACACGCGTGGACACCTGCGGTAACAGTATTTCCACGAGAACGAACCGTGAAATATATCCCTAAGGAGTTCGTCGGGGATGTTTTCTATGAAGAGAAATTATTCGATGCTATTCATGCGTTGTGTAAAGATGATCCTGTGTCAGTGTGGTTACTTAGAAGTGATGAAGATCCCGAAATAGGATTTGATCAATTTGTAAGACCAAATGGCGAATTATATCGCGTTGAAGAATTAGATAACAGAATGAGAAAAATCGCTAGTGATTTTTCACCGGAGAGTTTTCATGAAAAACTACTCACGGATAGTTTTACTATTCCATCAGTGGTAGCTCACTTCGCAAGAGAGAAAAACTCATGGCGTCCAACACGAAGTGATTTTCTCGAAGATGTTAAATTGAGTTGCGTCGAATTTGGTCATAGAGGACTGTGGAATACGAAATACTCACGTGATGGTATGATTTCAATTGATATATCCGCGTGTTATCCTGGAAGTTTTCTCGGATATGGGGAATGTGCTGAGTACTTCAAACGATTTGGACACCCCACACATGAAATGACTCGTGTTGCGATTAATGGACCATTACCTGATTTTGATTTAACCGGATTCGCTCGTGTGATATCATTTGAATTAGCGTCAGGATTACATCCGTGTAGTTATGTTTGGCTCGGTAGACACCTATCTGAAAAACACTGGATGCCAATAGTGCTATTGAGATATATGATTGATTGTGGTATGCTAATATCGTTGATTGTTTCCGAGGCTATTATATGCTATCGAGCTCAGAAAGAAGTTTGGCTACCACAACCCGATCTAGATCGTATAATCAGCGAACTACGAAAACAATTCCCTGATTTCAATGAAGAAAAAATCATGAATTTGTCTAAGAAGTTATTTGAAAGTAAAAAAGAACAAGCAAAAGATTTTGGACGAAGAATAATCGGTAAATTTACCCAGGGTGGAAGATACGACAACGCAAAATATTCTTCGCGGTTGATCATAGATATCGCTGAATACGATTTTATTGTAACGGATTTAATGAAACAGGGAAAACTTGTATCCCGTAAGGATGCTTTTCTATCCAATGGTGAGAAAATGGGTACGGTTGTTACCTACTGTGATGGATATAATTCCCAGTATACACATTTAAGATCATCTATGCTAGCCTATGCTTCTATTAATCTATTTTCGATGATAAATAGATTTCCTAATACCGCGGTTAGAGTGGCCACTGATTCGATGTATATACACAATAAATACAAATCAGCTGTAGCTAAATTCACAGATCCGGAGGAAGCGTGGGGGCGTTGGCGATTTAAAAAGGAGATGCTACATGAGTATTGTGAATCCACAGACGTTGCCATGGATGATAAATATCTTTGTTGTAACCGTATTGAAATTCAATCAGAATTTTCTAATGCACCACCGGTATCTGATCCAGTATGTAGATACAAGACAGTTTATTTAAACGGTTGTGGTGGGTCAGGAAAGACAACTCGTGCAATTGAATTATTTCGTCGGTCAACCATGATTGTGCTAACACCGACTCACAGACTCGCCAGAGAGATGATACAGCGAGGGGTAAATGCCTGTACTTACCATAGTTTCTTTCGATGGAAGGTTGACAAATGGACTCCTGAGCGTATGGGTGATAAATTCATTCCTGAAATCATAATCTGGGATGAAATATGCACAGTGTCATTAGATGTATTACAAACATTTCTCGAGTGGTTGTTAAACAAAAACACAAAAGTCGTCATGTGCGTTGATCACGGCCAACCACCACCATTTGTCGGTGCATCTCCACATGAATGGCTAAGGGGTTTTGTAGACTATTATGAAGAAATTACCACTGATTATAGATCAATTGATGAACGATTACGAGAATTCAAAGCGCTAATTAGATTACAACCGGATAGAATCCAATGCGAAATAGCGCGTGAAGTGATTTCAGAAACTCCAATGAATGATTTCTGGGAAACATGGAGACCAAATGATTTGATAATTGCAAGTAGAAAAATAGTCAGGGACACACTTCAGATGAAGTTATTTGAATTACATAAAGAAAAATTTGCAACGCTTCCAGTACCCCTTTGTTATAGGCCATCGGATACACGAAAACAGAATATTGAAGTTGATATTCCAGGACAGAGTGAAAAACAAATTCTCGTATTAAATGATATTGTGCTGGTTGATATCAGCGTCGTCGAAAATGCATTGCGTGCTAATAAATCCCCGTGGACGCTAGGATACGCAGCAACAATACACTCTTCACAGGGATTGACTATATCGGATACAATTGTTTGGATGGTGGATAATCACATCGAATGGTCGAATTTAGTCTATCTCGCAGTATCCAGAGTACGAAAAATAAATCAACTTCGAAGAGTTGTTTTCGATGATGAAATCATTGGTGACGATGATGACACCACAATAAATGATATTGATGTTAGCATCATTAATAAAAAAATCTCCGGTTACAAACAACAAGACAAAAAAAAACAACGAGAATTTGATATTGATGCTGAATTAATAATCACTTTGAAACAACAACAGAATAATCACTGCGCGAGTTGCAATTGTATAATGCGTTGGCAGTATTCGGATAAAGATCCTCGCCAATTTACCGTAGACAGAAAAAATAACAGTCTCGGTCATGTCAGAAATAATGTGATGTTGACTTGTCTTGAGTGCAATAGACGCAACGGCGCTAGTTAAGACCATGCGGTGGCAATTGAGTATCCTCGGGAATTACCTGTAGTTGTTGTCGAGTAAATCCTCGTTGAGGGGCAGTTGAATCCAGTTTATAGACTGGAGGTCTACCCGTAGATCGTGTTATACTAGATATCTTGTGTGCAGTAACACTCCAAATAGGATCAGTAGCCCTTTTTTTACCACCCTCAAGCTCTCCTGGTTCGTATAAGTACCTAACAGTGACATTACTACCAAGAATTGGTTCTTTGAAATCTTTTTGTGGTTGTACGGGTATAGACTTCTTTTTAATAGCGTTGCTAGGTTTCATGTTGATTGTTCTAGTAATCTCATTATTCAGTGCGGTAATCACAGCTGGTAACCTTTTGAGCCATTCACGGGATCGCTTTTCTTGAATGAATTCTTTTGCGTATTGATATCCAAATAACCGCTCAGCAATCGTCCGATTAAATCGTTCTACAATGGCCTGATCGCGATGTAGCGCAGTATGCCCTCGTCGTATGGTGACATTATGATGTTTCATTGTAGATAACACTGCACCCTGAAATTCCTTGCCAGGATCAACCTGCAATAGATTTGGCCAGTGCAGAGGACCTCGTCGATAAATCCTCTCAAATGCAGAAGCGACTTCAGTGGCTGATTTTGTTTTTAACGGTTCTGCTTCTTTGTATCGACTTGCAATATCAACTACGGTTAGCGCGTATTTGTAACCACGATCATGTGGCAGAAATAATATATCAGCCTGATGAACTTCATTAGGAACTGTCACATCAAAATGCGAGAATTGAATTTGTTTAGGCGGTGGTAGATAAATTTGCCATAGTGCCTGTTTGGATAACCAATTAGCCGCAGTGGTTTTTTTCACTTTTGCAGCGCTAGCGAGTTTATGGACTGCTGATTTACCCCTCCAGTATCCTCTTGGGGAATAATAAATTGATTCCATATTATTAATTACCGGCACCTAACATCAATTTACTTTTCATAGCCGATTTTATCAAAAATGAAGTCAATTTTTCTTTGAAGGATTTATCAGGAATAGCATTTAACGCATGAATTAATTTCACATCTGCGAGATACCTGTGTTGCAGATTGCTGCTTTTATAAGCAACATCATGAAGGTGACAGGCCTTATCAATGGTGTTTATTGGTTCTTCACCGGGTCGGGACTGATTTTGATCATTGAGTCTGATATCAAGTCTGGTTCCCGGTCCACAGTAGCTATATCCTGGAAGGTGCTTTTCTCCGGGGTATTTTGCCCATGGGGTTCCAGGGAGCTTTGCCAATTTGGCTGCGATATCACCTCCTCGTTTTTTTTAAAATCAGATCTCATAGACACAAATCTAAATTTCTTTGTACCACATTGCACGCATTTACCAGAAAGCGCTGATCGGTTATTTTTAGTTGTAATCGTCGTCATGTCATCTGTGCCAGTACGCGTTTTACACTTCACACAATATAGATCCATAATTTATGTATAGAAATATGGATATAATTGATTTTTCAGCGACTAAAACAAGAGAACCAGTTAAGCATCATGCAGCGCTACCAAACTCTATCCGGATGATAATAATCGGGCCATCTGGATCCGGTAAAACGCAATTGTTACTCAATTTAATAATGAGATGGATGAAGTGGGATAAGTTGTATTTAATTGCCCCTAGCGTAGATGATCAACGATGTTATGAAGTGCTAAAAGATTTTAACGACAGCGCGGTAGAAAAATCCGGAGAGGGTATTATTGAGTTTATAACCGATATCGATGAAGCACCGAGCATTGATGATATTGATGGAGATATTAACAATTTAGTCGTATACGACGATATAATGTTAGATAAACAAAAAAATCCTGCTAGGATCTTTTCCAGAGGCAGGCATAAAAACACTGACGTGATATATGTCACTCAACGCTACACTCAGGTTCCAAAATTCATCAGAGATAACTGCAATATTCTTGCTGTATTCAACGGAGTTGATACTCATACTCTTAGAAATATATGGCAGACATGGTGTTCTGATATGGACTTCAATCAATTTAGAAATTTCTTTAGTCATACTCAGTCAACCCCGTACGGATTCGCAACGATAAATTTGCATGATCCTCGGACACGATATCGTATCGGACTGGATCAAATATTCGGTTAAAATCATTTATTATTTTTTGTTAACCCATAGCAGCAGAGAGGGCGATGACAACAAGTTGCGACCAAAATTAATTAAAAAATCGTAAAAGTCTCCGTTTTCATTTTTTTAGTTAAAATGAGATTTCGTAGGGAAGGCTCGTTAAAATTTCAATCAATTTTTTGTCTGAAAACGTTGTAGGGTTTGCCCCTGAGACATTTTTTTTGGTTAAAATGATATCGTAGGAAGGCTCGTTTTAAGGATTCAATCAAAATTTTGTCTGAAAACGTTGTAGGGTTCGCCCCTGAGACATTTTTTTTGGTTAAAATGAGATCGTAGGAAGGCTCGTTGACGAATCCTCTTTTTGTCTCCATCTGCGCTAAGAGCGGGATGTTACAGCGGATGTACGTCCATACACTTGTTTCAGGTAATTGTGGACGTTCTCCATGTCAGCTGGTCTGGGTTGCACTGAATCTCATTATTTTTGTTGGTCAGCCATCTGTTTTCCATCTTACGTAACTTATACTGTATCGTTATGTGTATGGTGTTGTACGCATATTTTCAAGAAGTGGACTTGGGTTTATTAAGTTTAAAGAAAGCGATGGTTCTGGTCGTGCAACTGCTTGAACTTGTCGCAGTGTTAATTAAACCAGTCTTGATGCTTTCTGGCTGAGATTCCATGGATTTTCGAAGCTGTACTGTAGAATAGCTCTCTGAATGCCGCCTAGTAAGTCTCCACATTCTGATAGTCGAGAGGGTTGGACTTTAATAGTTCTTCCAGGGCATGCACGAGATAATGCTTGGTACTGGTGCATTTCAGCTTGGTGGTGTCCAGTTGTGTAAGAGCCGTCTTTCCTTGTGGGCGTCTTTTTTGGGTAAATGCGTATTTTGAGACGGTGGTTTGTCCAGTTGTAAGCGCCGCACAATGACTAGGCCACGAGCAAATCCTGCCTCCCTGCTTCCTGACATTGATGCAGTCGATCAAGTTCCATTGCTTTGAGTGAGGGTGCATCCATAATATCCGGATATAGGTAGGAAGGCCAGTGCTCAGAGCGAGGGTGCATCCATGACATCCGTTTACGGGTAATGAACGGAATACTGTATTGGTGATCAGCAGTTCATGCTCGGCGCAAGTCTGTAGCAAACGTAGACCATAGTTGTTATAGAGACCCACACCATTTTTTTCCTTGCACTCCATTCCATTCAACGGATCAAAGATTACTCTTGCATTAAAATCGCCAAAAATGACGAGCTTATCTGCCATTGGAAAGGCAGCAGTGACGGAATAAAGACCCTCATAGAACTTTACATCGGTTGGTCGTGCTTGGGACATAGCGACTGATGATGGTAAGATGCTTTCGTCCAGATAAGAAGGACATTTTCATGGTGATGAGCCTGTTCTTTACTTCCTTGGGAGCCCATCCAGTTTGCCAGTCAGTGTTGTCTTCACTTCAAAGCTGTAACCAACACTTCCTCGGTCGCTCAAATCGAAAGTGTACCCGGAGCCCCTTTCACAGAGTTCGCTTTCTTCTGTACACCATGTTTCGCTCAAGGCAGCAATGTCCAGGTTGTATCTGACAATGGGGTGTATCGGGTGTCCTGGAAGGGTAATAACTCCGGCTGGCAAAGCAGTTGTACTTGTTTGGGCGTATGTCGCCTACCTTTGGATCCCACTTGGCATACACACACAAACACACACACACACATAAATACATACATACATATATAGGGGCCCCGTGTGACCGACTGGTCTAAATAGCTGTCCGTTAGGGATCACTGCCATCTCACCTCTGCGTAGGTTCGAGTCTAAGATTCGGCTAATTTAGTTATAAGAGAAAGCTTGCCAGTAGCTTCTCGTGGGTCGGTGGTTCTTTCCGGATCTTCCTCCACGAATTATACTTAGAGACATGTATAGCCTATCGTGTGCTGAAAATGGCGTTAAACCCTACAACAACTACAACTACTAGTACATGCAAACATGCACGCACACGCGCACGCACGCACACACAAACATACACACACATACATACATACATGCATGCATCCATGCATGCATGCATGCATGCATACATACATACATACATACATACATACATACATACATACATACATACATACATACATACATACATACATACATACATACATACATACATACATACATACATACATACATACATATGCATGCATGATTCAGGTGTGCTTTGAGGCCATTTTAAGTTTTAGTTGCCAAGGACAAGTTGATTTTTTTTTTATTTCACCCATTAGACGCTTGGACTTTAGAAGTGAATTTTAAAACTTAAAAATTATTCACTTTACCGAGGAGCACATCATTCAAATATCAAAATAACACGAGTTAAAAAGATACAAACTGGTTAATTTCTCTGTTCTTTTATAGGTTAGTTTAAACAAGTTACTAACTGGTTAATGTTGTATTCTATTCCAGATCATTGTTGCATCATGGACTACACTTTACATCTGCTCATCATGGTGCTGCTTGTTTTCTGTCAGGGCATTTATACCGAGAACGCTTTTCGCGACTTGTACAGCGCTGGAAACACCAAATGCAGTACTGGCATGCAGTGCGGATATCATGGAAGGACATCGTACCGGTGGTGTTATGTAGATAATACGAATAAATGGGAATATTGTTGCAGTGGCGTGTGTGCCCAAAATGGAGAAACGCACACGTGGTGCCAGTCTGGAAGTAAATCTGTTGACTGTACTGAGCCTAGTTTTACTGGGGAATATGGAAACACGTGTATTCCGGAATTTCCGTGCGGACTTCATCCATATGACTATGCTAATCCGAAATATTGGTGTTATTTTGATGAGAAGAGAATAACGTGGGGCGGATGCTGTCCACCCTATAGTTCATATGGTGCTGTGGGATGCAATATGTAGGCCTCGTTAGCGTTTGTTAACATAAGCCATTTGTATACACCAGAAATCACTGTAATATATGATTATAATGTAAAATGTAATGCAATGCAGAGGCATTAAACAATCGTCATTTATTAAAATTACAAAGACTTTAATGATAACCATACAAATTGATTCGATGAAAAATCATATGAATTCACTTTTAACATGATCGTTATTTCCGTAAGACGCAGATGACTTATACTACTTTTGTCTCTTTTGTTATTTGGACATAAATATTATACATGGCACCATCACCTAGCCATCAGTGCTTATTATAATCAATAAACGCAAATATATGAGGACCATCTTGATTATTTTTATTTCGGGATGGTGATGATGATAATGTGTGAAAAGGACAAGAGTAATACACATGTATGTGTGACGTAGATAGATAATAATACTAAGAATACTACTACTAATAATAATGTTTTACTTAAACATGTTAGGGAAATAAATCATATATTATGACGAGGGACGTAACAGTGATAGTTATGTTGACATCATAATGATTTTCTTTACCTGTAACTTAACGACAAAACATTATTATCTATATCGTGTCTTGGACTTAAAAATAATTTTACAATTGTCATGGGTTTACTTAATTACACTGCCAAGAATACTCTACACGGGTACTGAATCCGAAACCTTTCGATTACGAGTTTTGCACTCTAACATTTGAGCTACTGAGGCCCATGTATTGCTCTATAACGAGTTACATGTTTCTAGTACGTTCTCAAATATATTGCTGGTTCTAATGATTTTAGATTTCATCCGTCGTCACTCTTTTACAACAGTACTATCCCTTGTTAGTATTGAGACCATCACCATAATTTATGCTACTACTACTGAATACGTTAAGCCTGATGCGACATTCCGTGTTTTTCAACTGTTACCTTAATCAGCTTGTAAGGTATAAATCCTGTTGTGTTGATTGCGATGGTAGTTTTGTTTATGTATATAACGGTTATTATTTCCTGCATCGCCTGAGCCGCCTTGCAAATGGAATATCATTTTATATATAATACGTTGTGGGTCGTCCAAGTTTGAACACAAAGTGTAACCTTGTAAAACTTCTATTTTATATTCGACGTGCATCGTTTGTCGGATAGTGCCCGCGAAAAAAAAATATTGTATGTTTCACTGTCAGTATAACGCTATCGTGTGAACTCAAATATAAGAGGACAGAAATGTGCATAAATGAGATTCATCTAAATATATTTAATCTTGACCAGCCATTATAAAGGTATTTAATCGCAAATATTTGACAACTTAACTGCATGATTTTGAACCTTCTTGAAGAATGACATCATGAAGCGATTTGAAAAACCGAATTAATCCTTTGACTCTAAATCCACCCCAAGAAAATAATAAGCACACATTTATGACTTTATTAACTGATAACTTTATTTTATCAGTATATTAAGAAGAGTACAATTAAAAACAAATTAATTGGAAGGGAACAATACATAAAATGGATATATTACCTATTTTCATAGATGGCCTTACCAAGATTAATGGATATTTGCTGAACATGCACCGTGAGACCTAAGGAAAGCTAACCGATTGTGTTTCTAAACATTTTACCAGTTGAATTACCATTACCGTTAACACAGGTGGCACGATCGCAACGGAGTCTGGATGAGTTAATGATTCAACGAAATGGAAAAACAATTTCAGAAAATTATTTTTTAAAATTCTTAATCCGATATCATCACATTAAAGGTAAACACAATATACCCAGTAAATAATCCATATAACATGCTGTTATTCTTTCAATGATAAAAATGTATCGTTATAATTATAAATTGTAATGATATAAAAGCTACCAGTGAGGAACCACGTGGAATATATAATTTTAATAAAGTAAAATATAGGAATAGTCACAAAGTTGGAATGAGGAGTACGCTCATAATCATGATCGATATACAAAGGTTTCTTGTAGATTTTCTTCACGTTGGAGTAACAGTTAAAATAGATATCTGTAACTGAAATACATCTGTTGTTTTATAAAAGATATGAAATCACGCATCATAATTTCTAACAGGATATTCAGCAAATCAATATTGGAAACTAAATCTAAGTTCACGTAAACATCTCAAAATGATAAATAATTGACATCACAATTTCTTCCAGTCTTTTATCAGGAAACTAGAACATCTGCAACGTCTGATAACTATTTATTCATTATATTGACCTTTCCAATATTGTGGTTTCTATCTTTTATTCTGATAATGTTTATTTCGTACGAAATCTTAGTATTATAGACTAACTAGTTGTATAATCTATTGAAACAGGATATTAAATCATTTGCATGATAGTGAAGTATCGTTAATTTACTTTCATTATCTATATGTTATGTGATTAGATATGATTGGTATAGTTATGCATCTCTGTGTGAGTGATGAATGGTGCGAAAATGTCTGAATTATTATGTTCCAAATATGATGATCAGGTTTTTTGAATTGCAAAGAAAATATAATTTTATTTGAGCATGATACACGGTTAGTCATTCGTTTGGTAAAAGGCGCAATGCCTGCGTAATATGTACTGTTGCTGGCATAGTGGGTTTGACTGTTATGACTGTAGTCATGTCTATATCAATTTTATAAATGTTAATCGCGGGAGTTTGTAAATCGTTGGCAATATATGAGCAACTATTCATCAGCTGTTGACATTATTTAAATTCACCTTCCAATGTTATTTTGTTTACGCCCCCATCAATAGTAAAAGTTGTTTATACATTTACAGTAAACCTTTCACTCTTTTATCTCAATAATATAACCCGTTTCAGATATTAGCTTATAAGGGATAATTGTATCCTGATTGTTCACTCTTGACTCGTATTAGCTTCTAAGGGAACAAGAGGTCAACGCTAGATCAAAGTTCCCTGCGGTCCATAATTGTATCCTCATTTTTTACTCTTGACTTTTATTAGCTTCTAAGGGATCAAGTGGTCAACGTTAGATCAAAGTTCCCTGCGGTCCATAATTGTATCCTCATTGTTCACTCTTGACTTGTATTAGCTTCTAAGGGATCAAGTGATCAACGTTAGATCAAAGTTCCCTGCGGTCCATAATTGTATCCTCATTGTTTACTCTTGACTTTTATTAGCTTCTAAGGGATCAAGTGGTCAACGTTAGATCAAAGTTCCTTGCGGTCCATAATCGGATCCTCATTGTTCACTCTTGACTTGTATTAGCTTCTAAGGGATCAAGTGATCAACGTTAAATCAAAGTTCCCTGCGGTCCATGATTGTATCCTCATTGTTTACTCTTGACTTTTATTAGCTTCTAAGCTATCAAGTGGTCAACGTTAGATCAAAGTTCCTTGCGGTCCATAATTGTATCCTCGTTGTTTACTCTAGACTATTATTAGTACTTATCTTTTTAATTACCGGTATTCAGCCTTTTTACCTCGAGCAGCAGAAAGTGTTAACTGCCCTTCTGCTGAAACGTCACTTTTGAAAAACATGCTTCCTACGAAAAACAATAATACAAAGAATGTAACGCCAAACCTGATCCAATAACCTATCGAGTGTTTCTCTAATTGCATTAGCTGATTTTGTTACTTTTTTCTGATGTTTTTACCCCAAAGTTTGAACGTGCGACTTTTGTTTACATCCTTGACGTCTGATTGAGGTCACATCCTCTCTGCTGCTATAATTAGATCAATTTATTTACCAAACGTTTTACCAATACCTACACGATATCTTGATCTAGGGCTATGTAAATGTATTGTTATAAATCCGTGTGGTGTAGCTTGAGCTTTTAAAATGTTTAAGTTTTAAAAAAAAATATATTCATATTTTCGCTCCACCTGGTCTGATGAACATTTCTTAAAGTATGTGTATCAGCTCCATTTAATACAGATACAATATTACAATTACCTTTGATCACTTTCGGCATTTGTAAATCCAAACGGTCGGATAATGAATATATGATGAGACATTACCGGTCTATGTGTACCCGAGCAAACATACTTCTACGTATATTCAGGAATTGTTCATTGAATATCTAAATTATATTATTCAAATCTTATTGCTGCATCATGTATTGCGCTTCTCTGGGGACGCAATTTAGTGAATGTATGAAAAGAAAATTAAATATTGGTCATTATAACAGTCTTCGTTTTTTACTAGGTCTTCCAAAGTGGAACGGTGCCTCCAACATGTTTGTTAATTATAATGTATTCAGTTTTGATGAAATAATGAGAAAGTATGTATTCGCATTGATGACAAGAATATCTAATAGTACGAATTGTATATTGAAATCTCTTTGGAACTATGACATTCAAGTCAGTTCTCATATTATTAGTATTTGGAACAAATTACTCTTTAAATGTGTTATTTAATTTTATTATCAATAATGAAAGACGCAGCGCAGTTAATAGTTGTAGATGTTCCTGTATTGTTGGTATACTTTTATGTTTACAATGCATTTTTATATACTTTGTATCTATATTTTAATTTAGAGGTATGGACTTTGAAGTCTGATGTAAAGAATTCTTATCTTATAAATAAGATCTGTATTTTTATGCCTCCGTCTAGAGATTATTCTTGCTGGATTTGATTGCTTGTGTAGCATCACCTCATATACAACTAAATTAATAATAAATCCATCAAGTTCATCAACACATGGCGCCCCATCATTATCGGTGACAAAATCAATAACTTCTACGTCTAACAATTTTTCATTGTCTTTAAAATCTTTAAGAACATTGTAGCATCGCTGATCATCTACAGACGGTCTAACCAAATATAATTTATCTCATTTCAACCATCTCATTATCATATTAAGTAACATTTGCGTCTTTCCACTTCCAAATAGATCAATGACTGTCAATTTGATTGAATTCGGTAGCACTACATGATGTTTAACTGGTTCTTGTTTCTTTGTCGCTGAAAAATCAATATCAGTTGCATCCATATTGTAATTATATGAATTCATATTGTTTACATTGTGGAATTAAATATCCAACTACTGATTTAACCAAGGTTACAACAAACAGACAAATAGCATATGGTGGAAGATTTGTAACATGTGGTAAAAAAAAAGTATCGTTTTTATCTAAAAGTAGATATAAAGATGCTGGTGATATTGCGATTTTAAAGTCAAAGATTCAAGGAACTCCATGGGCACAATATCATAGTGAAAAACATCTTCCAGGATATAAGTATTGTCGTCCTGGAACCTAACTTGATATTCGACTTGATAACTAAGATCAACCAAAATCTAGTGAATATACAATAAATGCGGTTGGGACAAAAACTTGATACCTTCCTATTAAAATCTGCGATGAAAAGTAAACTAGCATTAGAGGCTGGTAATTTTTTAAAAATAATGGAATCGATTTCTTATAGCCTAAAGGTTATTGGAACGATAGAGCAGCAATTGGTAAACTTACTGGTGCAGCAGGTGTCGAATGTTCTGCTGTTTCAGCGTGGTTAGCGCGACAGGCAATATGGTACATTTATTTACCACGCCCTAAACAAATTCAAACGCACATTTTGATGTCAGCATTCTTAATGACGTTTATCAGGCTGATATTCTGTTTTTCCACACGATACTATCAAACTTGGTAGGCGCAAATTAACAAACAAATACTTGTTCACTGTTGTTGGCGTTGCAAGTAGATATACAAAAGCAGAGCCACAATGAACTAAACCTGAAACTGAAGTTTTGTCTGCTCTTGAACGAATTTATCAACGATGATCCGGACCACAAGGTGGTCGGCGATGGTCACAACTATTACAGGTTCACCCTGGTAAGGAATTTCTTGGTGCAGTAACATCTCTGATGGCAAAGCATAATGCCAAAATTAGACGAAGACATACCGTAATACATCGTGATCAGGCAATCGCTGAACGATTTAATCGAAGACTTGCTGAGAGATTGTTCGGATATCAATAATAATTCAGAAAGATACGAGATCCAGCGAATAGGTTGCATTATTAACGAACGTGATAAATGCATTAAAAAAACGAAATTACTCGAACAACTGCAAATGAAACATATTAATGCAATTACATAAAAAAATATACCATTACAACGACATGATTATTCAAAACATCAAGTATTACGTAATGTGACTGTAAGATATTTATATTAATCCGGTGAACTTGAATGTGGTAACAAAGAGCAACTAATCCTGTTTGGAGCGTAACGACACATACAATTTAAAGCGGGGTAAGATCTACGGGTAGACCTGCAATCAATAGGTTAGATTCAACTGCTCCACAACGTGGATTTGTACGTGTACAATTACAAGTAATTCCTGATGATACAAATTACCACCGTCTTCACTTTGTAAACTATCACCTCAACTGTGATTACATTCAAGACAGTTCAACATCACATTTTCGCGTGTATGACCAAACTTACTATTAATTCCACCTGCAGTAAAATGTCTTGGATGATTATTTGAATACTGCCAAAACATTACTGTGTTATAGCTCGTACAATGTTTATTCCGTTGTTGTTTTAATGTCAGCATCATCATACGTTTCTGGAGTTTGATTATATTTGTCTGTCTATGACAACCCTCCGCAACTGAGATATTTTTTTTTAATTCTAGAAACTGCGAGGTAAACTAAATTTCAACACTCATATGTTTCATCAACGATCAAAACACCTGTATCCGAAATAATTATTACTATTGCGTATCGTAGCGTCCATCTTGTTTTTACTATTAACGGATCCTTAACAAGAATGAAATGAACTAAAACAATATCATTTAATACAATATTTGGTTTGTAAAAGATCCGGGAATTTAGGGGTTAAAAATATCATGTCAAAACTCCGAAATAATTAAATCACACGAGTTGTCTTACCAGAACTTCTGCACCCATTTAAGGTAAATTGCTTTATGAGTAGCTACTATGGTGCTGATGATAACATTACTTGATTATTTCTGCCTGATTTTATTAGGTAAATATCTTGATTTTAACATCTGCAGATTCAGAATAGCTAAGTAATGATTCTTGTTTTTCTTTGACGTTGACTTAATGCCAATAAATTTTTTTTGTTTCAAAATGTGGTAAAGCAACCACCGTTTTGTATTTGTAGAGCCATCAAAACCAGATTGGGCACATTCATACAAATTATTTAACTGTATACAAATTCTTTTTATTTAAATTGCGACTAAAATGAATTTTCTAGATATTTGTTATGTATTATAATTATATGTTAAACTGCGTGTTGGAGTTATCTCGGGGCATATGAGGTAGAGACACATTTAATTATGCTATTTTATGAGTATAACTACATGATATGGAGAGCATAAACACATGAAATACTCTTTTTAATTTAAATATACCCACACATCAAAGCTCACAAAAAACGTTTGTTGACACTACTAGAGCCTTCTCCTTCATGTTGTTAAAAACGAAATTAAAGAACGATGCAAGTACGGAATGTTCACACCACATGTCAAAAACAGTCTAATTAGGTTACTGATCTGTCAAAGATGAACGGATTAGAAATACCGTTGGAAGATTATTTGATATGGTTTGATATTATGTTTGAAATATGGATGATGGATAAAAATGGACTTAATTAACTGTTGTAATCGGCAAAGTATGTTTTTAACTTGCTTTGCAGAATATATTAATTTGCAAATAACTTCTGACTATTATCTCACACAATTTACCATTTGAATCAAAATTATCTAAATGTGTGCACAGTAATATATCGAGAACTTGGTGGAAGTGTATAACTATCATTTCGTAAGTGTATACTGGCTACAAAAGTGTTATTTATCCACTGACTCATTCTGCGGCATATTAAATGTTGACGTTTTCATGTAAATGGATGTTTTGTACTGACTGCAATCTGGTAGATAATACGTGAGGTGGTTGAGGTAAGAAAGGCTGAACCAGTTTGCTGAACTGTTTAATTCATATTAAATAATATTTACATTTTAAGTAGTAGCTATACTCTACAGACTACACTACACCGTGAAGGTTTCAATGTCAAAATAGACCTCGATGAAAAAGGTCAATGGCCTAAATGGAGATGTGCTTAAAATGCCGGTTCCGTAATGGCCCATTTATGTATCTTACTAATTATTATGCTTACTAATTAAAAAAAAAACATATCAGACACTTGTTATTCTGAAATGTATACGAAATATGTACGCGAAACCAAAATCTCACCTGACTAATTCCATTATAAATTGAAGTTAGTGATACAACGATTGATAAGCAGAAGTTACTGTAAACATTCTTGAAAGTCAAGGTGGAAGACGCAAGAATAATCTGCCCACAATATATTGAGTGATGGCTTGTAAGCCTATACTCAGAGAACATATTTTAAAATAAGAAAATACGTGTAAAAATTAATGTCATTTAGAAAAATGCGAGCAAAATCAGAGCAATGAGAAGTCAAATAATGGAATCATGATATTTGAAATCCAGTAAGTATGGACAGGAGAACGGACAATGTAAGACATACACAACAATTCTGACCACTGTTCAGAAGTAGTAAAATATCTCTGTCTAAAAGATTTCGTTCAAATGGAAAATGGATCCAGGTAAGAACTGAAAAATCTAAAACAGTGTGTCATCGAAGTCAGAATACAACGGAATGTTTAGAAAATATTTAGAACTATCAACAAAGAATGGCATTGGAAGATAATGATATCAAACAGTGTTGGTTACGATCAGAAAAAAAAGGGTGGAATTCTCATACCAACGAAGCAAACATAATTTCTCACTTTTCGTGATTCATATATTATTTTGCTTTTGTCGTTACAGATAATAAGTACACGATACGTACCAAGTATTTCATAAAACACACACACACACACACACACACACACACACACACACACACACACAAAGCGCTGACACTTAACATCGTGTTAACAGGTTAGAAAAATCAGCTGTATTTTTTAATAAAAATAATAACTGATTCAAATTTAGAAAATCTTTCCACTGCTTATTATAATCAGATTATCTTTTATTATAATTGGAAACAACTGTTGACTATCATTTAACAGAATGATGGCACCTACGATACTTGTTTTAAACTGAATCTGATGTACTGCATTAAAATGTAATCAACTTTAGTAGTTCAGTCAGGAGTTTCAGTAATCACTGCATAAATTGTTAAAACGTTCAGACGCATCAAAACTGTTGAGACTGGAGGTATGAAAACCAGTTGTGGTTGCAGAGATTTGCGTTGGTATCTCAATTATGATTAACATAGTTTCCGGACAAGATAAATATTTCTGAGACAGTAAAGGAAGTGTGAAAGGTAAAACGTGGAAGCCAACGTTCCTAATACATGGTCTTCTATCTGTAAAATCAGAACAGGTCTCTTACTTGCTATCAGTAATTCACTTGGAGTCTCGGCATTAATCCGTACTGGCTAGTGATTAATTCTTTGATACTTAATAATTTAACAATAAATATAAAAAAAGATAGTGACAAGAACTTATTAGAGGTGAATAAACTTGGGAATAACAGAAAAGTTATGAATTCAAGAAAGAAAAACAGCTTAAGCATTATACGAAACTTAGGGTAAATGATACTGACCACCTATTGCTAAGATGGCATTGAAAATATTATGTGTGACTACAGGTTACAATTCCAAGAAAAAAGAATAGATAGTAAGGCTTTGTTTTATATAAACAAGAAATATATGTATTATTATTATTATTATTATTATTATTATTATTATTATTATTATTATTATTATTATTATTAATCTGTTCATAACTCGCAACCCAACAAGTGTTGTTGTGATGTAGATTTTTTATTTTTAGAAATAGGACTGGTACTGACAAACCATACTACGAGCGTGCTATTCTGTGACCAATGCAATTTATTCTTCAAAAGAACCCGATATCGTTGTCCTACAAACGATACACTGATTGCTAATGCGTCATTCTAGTTCTAAACTGTGTAACCTGGATAATCACAGAACAGTTCGAGATTGTGTTAGAGGATAAAGGTCTCGCAGACTTGTGATGCAGAAAAATAAGATCATTCATACATGAAAGACATTATCTGTTATGTCAGATTAAACTGTTAATTGTTTGAATACGTGTATAATTGCATTGATCTAGATTAATGTTACATAATATATATATATATATATATATATATATATATATATATATATATATATATATATATATATATATATTAATCTTATTATTTATTTATCTTGAAATTGTTGTTTGTTACATACTACATTATCGTCAAATGGACACTTAATATTTTGTAATAATCTGTTCAGACCTCATTTTTAATATTTATCCATAACATCTCCACTATGTTAAATGAGCTGTGTTAATATTTAACAAATACATACAAATATGTAAATGAAACGAACATTGAATCTATAATTAGAGATAATTGGCATCTGTAAGAAATAAAATCATTTTCATTGTTGTCATCCGTAAACACAGTGAGTCAGTTATGATTAAATTCTAAAATAAACACATACACACACACACACACACACATTCATTGCTAATTGCAAACATAATTGAGAGTAGAATTGACAGCCCCACCCTCTAGCACACATTTGATATTATTAAATACAGTTTTCTAATAATATGTTCGGTGATGACATTTGTAACCATAGCCATATGCACTGATATTTATATGGTACAACCTGTCCATTAAACTGAAAATATATGAAACAAAATGGACACTTTGCCTTTGATTTTATTAACCTGTATGGTACAACAGAACCAAAGTTGAAGAGTTTAATGAACGAGCGTGACATCAGACCTCATAATAACTGCAGGAGTTTATTCGGGATACTTAACCTTACTTTTTAAACTGGACATTCCATCCCATGTTGTTCTAAATATAAATAAATGTAACTGATAACATAACGATGATGAAAATAACACCATTATTATTAGCCATTCTCATCCTCGTCGTCACCATCACCATTAGGGTGCATCATCTATGTGTTATTGTAAAACAGTTTATGCAACATCAATCTGTTAAGACATTTGCTGTCGATTTCCAGTGAACAATTTCCTTCATTAAACATATTTGAAGTTGTAACACAAATCATCATTGAAACATTGTGATACACCTATCATAGATGTATATATCTTCATACTAATACCGATACTGGCATTACTGTTGTTAGCATGACGTCGGTTGCGATGATTCAGGAAGGGGAATGTCTACGTCTGTTGAACGCGCGATAGTGACTGATAAGCCAAATATGCGAGCGCACGTCCGTCCACATGGACTGCAAGGGAATGTTTCGATTTTTTGTGTGTTGCCGATCTTTCCCGGTTTTCACTTCGCCATTGTGTTTCATCCATGTTTCCCCGTCTATTTGTTCAACAGTGGCATTGGTCCGATGAACTGTACTTTATCGGCTTTCACGGGCTGGAGCCTGTGATGTCCATTGTCTGTGATTGCTGCCATACGTGGTAGGTTTTAGATCAGATCTTCCTTCTCCTAGTCAGATGGCCAACCATGACCGAACAGATCCACTTGCCCTGCTTTTTCGAACTATATATGGTCGGCACATCCTGAATCCTCTGGCAGATATGGTGCGTCCTGGTCCCGAACATTTGGCAGTTTATCTGAAGAGACCTTTGACCCCAGCCGGCGAGTTCATTGTAGACGTTCATACGCCTAGTGATACAGTATTAAAGTCATCCGTTCGAGGTGGTTGTGGGATAGCTCGCGTACGTGGAAAGACGTTTTTGAATTAAATTATACCCATGTCACCACTACATCAGGTTTGATGAATATTTCGCAGAGTTTGCGAATCGACACCATTAAGCACAGCTAGAATATTACAGTAATCTCTGATCACATTACGTATTTGTGTATATCGATGAGTAACATAACTCACATCTGAGTTTTTATGCCTTTCTCGTAAAAATATTCTTGCTGAATGCGATTTGTTTTTCAAGCATCACATCATCATACACAGCTAAAACTAAACAAACCACCAAGTTCATCAACACTTGGTGCTTCCTTAATATCAGTGATGAAATTATTAATATCATCACCATCTTAAATGCAACAATTGTGCCTTTTCATTACAATTGTAAAGCACGGCGCAGCATCGTTGATCATCTACGGATGGTGCAACAAAATATAACTTATCGCTTTAACCCGACTCATTATTAGATTTATTAATAATTGCGACTTTCCACTTCCAGATGGACCTATTACTATCATTCTGATAGACTTCGGTAGATCTGAATGTTTTACTGGTTATTGTTTTCCTCTTGCTGAGAAATCAATGACATCCATTTTGTATATATACCATACATGATATCTATTTATATTGTGTTCCATACAGAGCCCTCACCTCTACTTCTGGCGTAACAACAACCATGACAAATCGTAGACATGCACTTGAGTAAAATGCGGTACCAAAAATACACATTTGTCTCTCTTTCAAACAAAAAAAGGAAGTAAGATTGCATGTTAGTATCTTAGTTAATAAAACTTCCAGAAACTACACGGTATAAATGCTCACAAGAAAAATATATTCTTGGATATATTTATTTTGATCCTAGAACTAGACATCATATTAGACTTGAGGAGCGAAGATCAACCAAACCCCGCAGTGTCATGTAAATGATATTGGCCAAGCATGTGACATTCGTAGTGTAGCTTATAAATTTAAAGATTTACAACAACGACATATTGCAGATGTGAAATTTACTCTTTCGTTTCATTCATTTTTTAATATAAAAATCTCAAAGATTCATTAGCTAATATTTGTTAAAATCTGCTATTAAGGTACATTTGTGCCCGAGGCTGGTAATTAATTAACCAATTGTTATTACTATAATGGAATCGATTTGATATAGCCCAATATGTTTTAGGAAAGGTAGAGCAACGATTAGTAAACTTGCTGATGCAACAAATGTTACACGTTCACCTGCTACAGCGTGGTTAGCACGACATACAAGATGACAAATTTATCTACCACTGAAACAAATTTATCTACCATTACCTAAACGCAAATTTTGATGTTAGGACTCCCAACCAAGTTCGTCAAGAAGATATTTTGTTTTTAGCACATGAGATACTATGAAAATACGTACACGTTAATATCCATACATATATACATCATCTATTATTGATGTTGCAGATAGATTTAAAGAAGACGAAAGTATTATCAACTAAAACAGCAACTGAGTTTGGATCTGCTTTTGAAAGAATTTATCAACGTGGTGGTCTCCGATGGCCACCGATTACTACACGTTTATTCTGGCAATTAACGTCTTGGTGCAGTATCATCTTTAATGAAATGAAAGCATAAAGTCTAACTTAGACGAGAACATACCATAATTCATCGTGATCAGTCAATTGTTCAACGATGTAACACTTGCTAAGCGGTTACTTGGATTTCATTATGAGAAGGAAATAATTCAGATAGATATAAGATCTCACGAATTGATTGATAGATAACCAATGATGATATCTGCATTAAATAATTAAATCGCACGTGCGACTTCCACGAAACCAGTTAATGCGATTACAATAAAACATATACAAATAAAACGACATGATTTAAAAATCAGTACAGGTAATGTGCCTTTAAGATGATTATAAGAACTTGGCAAACTTGAAGGTACTAAAACAGAGCGACTGATCCTATTTGGAGTGTAACTACACCTACAATGTCCAGCGTGGGAAGATCTTAGTGTAGACCTGCAATATACAGAGTAGAATCAACTGCAGCAGCAGAGGGGGCGAACAGACCAACATTTTAGGCGTCAACGAAGCTTCCTTCTCGTTAATATTTAATAGAAAGGTCTATTTGACAAACTGAGGCTTCCTAGTAAATATATAATAGAAAGGTCTATTTGGTTCCTTGTAAGGGTCCATTTGGCAAAAAAAAAAGACGCCATTGTCGTTGGAAATCACCCCCTATGCTGCTATGGGTTAACAATTCTTTTACAATGAAAATCGCTACGATGAAATTCCTTAGGATTTTACAAACAGACTAATTTGTAGAACCTCACCTTGTAGATCAATTAGATTATTGGACTGGTCAGTGAGTCTGAAATTAATTCTCGTTAGCGAATTATTATGACATCGCATATAGACTGCATTAGTTGGGTCCTCAATAATTAAAAATCCTGGAGGAGCTGTTGGTGCAAATGAATATAGAATATATCCCTGCTGAGCTTGATTCGATCGCTCGAGATTTATTTGATAGCTTCCTTCGATAACATCACATACTAAATTCAATGCAATCACCGAGGATATATTGACGTTTTGAGGAGCGGTATGCCTACCACCACCATCTGGATCATTATTGTATTTAAGAATTGTTTGTGGTTGCAATTTCTTCCATGCAGCGAATATTTGGGGGAAGTACTCATCGAGGAGATCATTGTATGATTTTTTTTAGTTCTGGAACATTATACTCAGGAAACTTAAATGTCGAAATGTCTTCAACGCGTATATTATATGTTTTTGCAAATTCTACTTTATGATCACCATAATCATCTCTGGCATTTAATACTGCTCGAATAAGTCGTGTGTGAAATAATTCTATATCGTGTACGATTTGATTTAATATTTCCGTGTATTTGATAATTGAAGTTTTTGACGATTGTTCTTGAAAACTCTGCCGTAATTAATCTAAATGATTCGTATGTTCTCGTTTAAAAGCTTTAAAAGTTTCCGAGATGTGACGTGAATGAAATACGACCCAACGACCATCCCGCTGTCCAAAGTTCCATTTTCATTCACTTTCATAATAATAATGAAAGGGTTCTCTTAAAATTTTCGTATAAGTACTGTCGATTATTCTAGGATTAAAATCTTGATATGATTTATTGTCTGTGACATAGATTTTTTTGATTCAGGTGGTATGTTAACTTGTCGAGGTGGATTTTCAGGCCAACCCAATATTGTTCTGATTAAGCTCTGATAGATATCTACGACATAACTAGGTGAGTTTATCTCAATCGCGGATGATAGTGTTGGTTCATGAACCGTTATAACGATTTTCGATTCTATTCCAGTAATGGATTTTATTCTAAGCTGAAATTCAGCATTGATTTGTTCAATTTGGTATGATCCGGATGGTATTGAAACAACGTTCCAGTCTGGAGTTCCATCTTCGCGATTCTTATTCGCGAACACTAAAGAATTATTCGGTTGTTGACCGCCAAACGCTACCGACCTAATATTAGGCCAGCTGTGATACACCCGTAGTTTTGCTAACGAGATCTCCTTCACGGTGACTGGGATAGGGAAATTCACACTGAATTCAGGATTCGTTGATGTTATTGAGATCATGCTAGTTTGTACTGGATCTGTGTTCTCCACTATTCGTTGAAGTAGTTCCTGCGGTGTTGTCATTGTTATTATATTCATGTTGTGTTTTTTAATTTTGACATCGCGGAATCATAAATACTTACCATCGCTGAGAACTCACTATCTGATATAAATGTATCATCGTGCGACGACGATATCATCGAGGACAATTGCGAGTACGCGGTTGATACAACATGAAATTTAATTATGTAGTCTTGCAGTTTGCATTGGCTGCATGATGATATTTTTTTTTTATTATAGAAATTATTCCCGCGATTGTTGTTGCCGCTGATATACAAATTGGAACAGCTATCGGAGCAATCATTGTCACCGAGGATAGTATTATACCAGCTCCGGTGATTACACCACTCACCGAGTACACGGTAACTTCAACTGCGGTGATTGTTCGTTGGTATTTTTTAATTTTTGTTTGATACTCTTCAGTGAGAGTTTGAGTTTAGTCTGAAACTCTCTAGCCTGATCATAGCGATATTGAGATACCGAAGGTACCGTTGATGACATTTTATTTCCAAATCAGTTTACGATTTCAATTTAGTTATTTACTCAAATCAGCTACGACTTCCATATACCATGTTACTGAAAACCTAACCAAATTTTTATCAGTGGATGTTATTGTGAATTGTTAGGTTGTATCCTTGTCAATGATCGTTGATATCGTATTGTTGACCCCAGATGAATTCAACAATGATATATTAAATTGAGTCGGTGTTACTAGTTTTAATCGATAAATACCTTTGGCGGTTGCAGTGATACTTAGTATATTGCCTGTAGGAGTCCACGCAAATGATCCGTATTGGATCGTGTATACTACGTTGTTGGTTTTCTCATGAGGAATTTTTGGTTTTTCAATGATTGATATCATCCTCGGAAAATCATCTTTGATTGCCTCGATAAAGGTTTTCGTCTCATCGATGGATTTTTTAATATCAGGGAGTTTTATTTCAATTTTATATAACGTGATTCCAATAAATTTCTCGATGATATTTTTACGAAAAACTGAAAACTGTTTTCCGTTATCTTCAATTTTAGATTGAAGTGTTGCTATATTTTGTGTTGTTCCAACATATAATTTTTTTATCTCTGTGAGCTTCGGTGATATCACCACTGGTTCGCCGAAGAAAGCTATAATTGATTTTAATTCCTCATTGACAGTTTTTATATTGTCCATAGAGATTTTTATTAATGATAAATTCGGTGATGTTGTCGCTGGATTACCCAAAAAAAACCTTGTATGAATTTTAACTCATTGTTGAGAGTTTTTAATTTATCTGTAATCGTCGAAACGAGCATACCGGGTTTGAGTTGACCCTGATCGGAAAATAGCGCAACGGTGTTCTCGGTTGCGTCTCGTTGTTTAACTAAAATATCATCCAGAGAAATATTACTAGTTTTCAATTTACCCTGACGATCTTGAAATGCAACTATTTCATTAGGATCAACACTTGCTAAATTCAACATCTCCGCTATTTCATCTTCGATTATTTTTTTTTATATCACCGGTTGCAGATATTTCTGTGGTTGGTTTCTTCAGCGCTGAAAAAGGTCTCCCCCAAATATCAATCATGTTATTTTATATAATCGCTCTCTAAAAAGTGATTACTAGTGTATTCATTTACGACAATATGTGGTGGTTTTCCAGATGTTGAAATAGCGTCAAGGACATTTAATACTTCGCTGCCGCATATTGATGGATCATTCATTTGTTGTGTTGGTAGCGTAGAATACCAAGTCTTCATTTCATGAAAAGGTTTTAAGCGGTTTATATAACGCATGAATTCCTTCGGCGGCGCTAATCCATATGAATCGAAATAAACAATTGCACGTGGATCAATCGCGTATGCAACCCAATGGGTTCCGGGTCCGGTGCTGTTATCGAGATTAATGATACCGGTTTCAGCGCTGTTTGGTTGTGCCGGCAATCGATCTTTCATAAAGACACCTCTGAAGTTTTTAATCGCGAGTTTTTTAGCAGCATCGAGTAAATCAAAATTTGACATGGGAATCATAGGTTCCTCAGTCAAAGATTCCTCAACTAGTAAACTGTTCCTGGGATTCTCAGACCTTTTCCGCTGTACCATGAATACGGGGTTCCTGGCAGTCTTAAAGCTTTTCCTTTCTTTTTTTTATACCCACTCCCAGTTGCTTTCTTTAGTGCCATTCCTGCCGCAGTACCAACGGCTCCTAACGCCGCCGCTTTAGCCACCGCTGGGGCCGCTGCTGCAATCAAAGCCAGAATTGCAGCTAACAACGGGAATATACCACCTGATTTTATCATGTTTTTGATAGCAGCCGCAGAGAGTGATCTGAACGAATTTTTTACCTTTGAAAGCATCATTGAAGTGTTTTACTTGACGAGTTGTCAGCGATAATTTATTCGCCCCGCCAGTCATCTGATTGGGTTTCAGTGTTATTGTGGTTCCGCATTTTTTAGCTGATTCCGATTGCAATTTATTGAGTTGACCCGGGGTTAACGCAACACTAATATGACTGTATTTCATTATACAATAACAGATTGATCTAATTGTTACATATTTTCCACTGGCGCATCTATCACTCTCATTCTTCCGCCAACACCTTCGAGTAGCATTGATTTGTCGCTGAGAATGACAGCAACTGCTCTATAATTCGGGATAAGAACAACATCACCCGCCACATTAGTCGGACGCTTTACACGAGCTCTAAAGTGTATATCAACGACAGATTGTCTTGTTAAATCAAGATGTTCCAACGAAAAGTAATAAATCGGATATAGATTTTTAAAATCCAATTGTGATATTTGTAGACCAGTATCGACGTTTTGATCGCGCTCCATATATGTCAACAGACGATGATACACGCGGGCGATATGGTTAGTGTTGTAATCAAGTAGTATATCCTCGGATGGTTCCTGTTGTCCGTTTATTCTCAGTGAGACTTCTTTAACGCCTAACTGATCAAATATCATATGGCTGCGTTGTTGATTGTCTAATCGCGTTCTATCTTGTAGCGCAACAAATATATGACGTTTAGCTGAAACACCTTGTTTTGATGCTAGATGCCATGTAAGTGTACCATCAATATTAGAATCTATAGTATCTGTGGTCACTGATAGCCAACTCAGCAACGACTTTCCTCCTTGGTCCATAAATGATAGTAATCGCTACTCTGTGGTGATTGATGGAGTCAACACTGGCATCCATAATGACAGTTTTGTTAAAACGACTTTACCAGCAGCAACAAGAGCACTGCGCCAGATTGCATTATGATCAGTACCCTTTCGCACGATTACTACCGTATGCTTTGCTCCATAGATAACTTTTCGGACATTTCTACAGAATCCGAAAATATGATGCAGTGGAATTGCACATGAAAACTGTCGACGTGGTCTCTTTAATATTGATACGCGTGTTGCAAATCCTAGCTTGTAATTCGGATTAACGCTTTTGATAACATCAAAGGGTTTAGCTGGTCTTGCTTCGTGTTCACCAGTATCATCTGGTTGATCAGCAACTCCAGTAGCCACTGGTGTTCGTAATTTAGTATACTGAACGTGTTCAGCGTGATCAGTAATATCCTTAGAAAACATCATAGATGGGACTGCCGATCTTGTATAATCGTCGGAGTATCTTGCTAATCCTATTATTGTTGTGGCAATATCAACCTCACGTTCAATAGACTCAATTTCTCTTCCATCAATCATATATCTTGCACTTTCAAATAGCGCCATGATACTATTATTGACAAAACCAACTCGGATATATTGGTCATCTGCGTATGCTGTATCATTTTCTAGTAGAAGTTCTCCTTCCACTTCGATAAATGCTTCACAAGGCAAAAAGTATTTACTGATATCATGAACTTAAAGTTAGATTCTTGATCGAAGATCAGATTGTACTGCGTGATAAGAATAAAATTGATAATCACGTACAGAATCATCCTTGCGCACTGGGGCGTCCATATCAAACGCTGGATCAGGTGACCGTTTTGAATATTTTATTATATATTCACTTTCATTTATCAAAGTCTAAATCATCGACGTCGACGACCCCGTCGTGGTTTTTTTAAGCCGCTTCCCGCTATTATATTTGCGGTTATATTATCCTGGTCACTTGCGGCCAATGAAGTTGCCAATGACGGAGTCATCAGTGACGTTAGTTTTTGATCTACTGCGTTATTTATAATTTTACTAACCCGCGCAGGCATCACTGTTGTAGACGGTAGTGGTCCCGGTTTCCTTCGCCGTCGAACTAGCGCTGTTAATTTATCCTTCGCGGCTGAAAACGCTTTTCCGGCAGCATCTCCAACAGTGCTAATACCTTTATCACGAATAACATCAATGGCTTTCATTGATAATTGTTTTGCTAGCGGCGCTACTTTTGGAGCCATTCTTGCAAATAACCCCGCAATTGTATCACCGAGACCATCACCATAATAAGCGTTATAAACTGGAAACCGCGAGTTTACTACATAGACGCTGGTTGGTTTATTATGGTTGTAGTGTATGATCATCTTATTTAAATGATATTTATCTAATGCGATGACTTAGTCACTGTGATAACCATCCGTAGGATTTTCCACTAACTCGTCAATGAAATCTCGATATGTTTTGATATCCATGATACCACCCTGAAATAGCCGTCTGCAGATATCAGCCGCTTCATTAATTATTTCCGGTGAGTTATTTCCAGCTCGTGTTCCTCCGATGAGTACTTCTAATCGTGCTATATCACCAAGAACATTACCAGGACAACTAACTAGACCACTGCCTGAAATTCCACTCCCAGAAAATCCCTCCTCGCTACTATAACCAGTTGCTGCATCCAGTTTTTCTAAATCCGCACTTTGTAAATAATTAAAATCATCATTATCATCTTCGTCTCGATCAGATGGTATATACAATGGTCCAAGCGAAGCTTGGGGTTGTAGTTGTTGTTGAGGTTCTTCTTGTTTTTTTTTTGTCTTCGTGTTGGTGTTTGAATCTCCTCCCTTTCTTGTTTTTTTCTGTCTTCGTGTTTGTCTCCGTGTTGGTGTTTGACGTTTTCGTTCTTGTCGTTCTTTTATTTCTTGTTGTTGCTCTTCTATTAGTTCTTTTTTATAATTACTGATTCCCATTTGAAATTCCTTATACCTCAACTCTTTTTTATTCAAACGACCAATCCCTTTATTTATTTTATACAAATTATCAACCCAATCTTTACTTGATATTGTATCATTCTTGTACTCATCCACTAAAAACTCTTTTCTTGATATAAAGCTTTTAGCAGCAAAATCACCAAAAGCTTCATAATCCCTTGGTTTTAATAATTTAAAATTTTGTATTAGTGTTTTAGCCGGTTCGGTAAATTTATCCAAGAGAGAAACATTCGTCTTTTCGGATCAGGAGGTACTTTTGTTAACAACGCTGATGTTTTTTTCAGTTTTGCAAGTATAGGAAGTACAGGAGCTTCTTTTCTTCATCCTTCTTTGGGGATATCTCCGTATATAGCTCGCTCAGTGGCTGATATTACCCCTTTCGTTGCAGTTGTAATTGGTCGAAATAACTCTTCAGATCCCTCAGCAAAATCGGTCTGAAGACTCAGTCTAGCTTGTAATTTACTTCTGACAGAGTCGCGGATTGGTATAAATCTCTTAATTGTAGACAATTTCTCTCTCGCTAGTCTTGTAGTTAATGCTTCGTTTACCATTATTGAAACAGTAAAGCAATTTCCAATTAATTTACAATGTAGTGATTTATGATTTCTACGTTTTAACCCGACTCAGATAGACAAGTAGCAAAAAAAATACACTCACTAAAACATTTTTCAGTTAATTTAATTCCGTGTTGTCTGATCAAATATATACCTTGCAACAGTGCGAGAATTTTACTAACGTGTCATACTGTCAAATCGTTAGTTGTATCCAGCGTTTTTTTTTCATTTTCTTGAATTAACGCCCGTATATTTCTAATCTTCGAGTTAACCTCTTTTTTCAATTCATAATCTCGGCCCAATTCTTTTCGTATTCCTTCCACAATAGTAAATAACGGGACAAACACACTTACGTCAGTACAGAATGCAAGAGAGTCCCGAATAGAATTCTGGATTTTTTTATCAGCGCATATTTCTTTGTCAGCATATATTTGATAGTAATAATACCGTATTCTATATCTTGAAAGTCAGACATAATTTGGTCAGGATTTAAATTGTCAGATAATTTAATCTCTTGGTATTTTAATTTTGAAATTTCAGCTATAATCCTATTCCTATTTTCAGAATTCATATATGAAAATACATATTTCTAATACAAAAAAAAATTGGGGGTCAATTTTGACCCGTTTTTCTACACAGCACAAACATATTAAGGACAGCACAATGCCATTGCTACGGTTTTGGGTAGTTTCTAGGCATACATGTTAAGGACAGCACAATGCCATTACTACGGTTTTGGGTAGTTTCTAGGCATACATAAAGGATGGATATATACAATGAATGATGTCAATGAATGATTATACAATTCCATTCGAGTCTTTTGGCAATTGTATAGGGACAGCACAAACAATAGATTATATATTACGAAACATATTCCCCTTAGAGTGAATCTAACTCGTCAAATAACGGGTTAAAATCACAAGAGGATATGTTTAGTGAATGAACAGCACAATGTCATTACTACGGTTTTGGGTAGTTTCTAGGCATACATAAAGGATGGATATATACAATGAATTGGGTGGATATATACAATGAATGAATGATAAGGGGACGGCACAGGGACAATATACGACATATAACAATGAATAAATGGATGGATATATACAATGATAATGAATGATGACACTCCTACATTTAAATTGCAACCGTATATACCCCACAACACCACCCTGGGTTGAATAAAAATTATTCACACCACGGCGTGGTGTGGTTGGTATATGCGGTTGCAATGTTGAATTTCGGAGGTACCCCACCCCCCAATTAAAACCATCTGTCGGCATCGTTGGCAATAATGCCCATTACGAGTTTCGAACCCTGACCGTCAGTATGGCACCGCGACACGTTACCGATTGAGCTAATGGTTTTTATATACAGATGTATGTTTTTGAATATAATATATAGGTAAGCTAATAAAATCAATAACAAACAGGTGTGATGACGTCAATCGATTGATCATAAAACCACAACTGACTGAATGAACGAATTCATGTACCTTTGTGTATGAACAAAACCAAATACTTAACAAAAATACAATTATTTGTAAAACACTCTATTTTTATTCGTTTTCTTACAAAATAATTGTATTTCCACTGAACTAACGGTTCTTATATAAAGGTATATAATATATAGGTAAGCTAATAAAATCAATAACGAACAGGTGTGATGACGTCAGTGGACCGATCACAAAGCCACAACTGACTGAATGAACGAATTCATGTACCTTTGTGTGTGAACAAAACCGAAAACTGATAAGAAAAAAGAAAAATACAATCATTTGTAAAACATTATATATTTTATTCGTTTTCTTACAAAATATATTATATTCCACTAAGCTAACGGTTCTTATAATATACAGGTAAGCTGATACAAATGGCGAAAGTCAAACACGAACAGATGTGATGTACGTCAAACGCATGTGAATTATATATTTTTATTTTTAATATATATACTACTTACTGACAATATCAAAGCAGAGCCTAGCGTTTGTAAACACTTCATATTTTATTATTACACTAACTGTTTTACAGGTATAATGTGAAATCAATAACATGTGTTACGCGCGTGCAAGTAACTAAAGACAGCCGATCAATATTAGCTCAGCCTGACTGTACAATACAATGAATGACGTGGAATGTATAAGATCTAGAGTACGAGGAACCATAGTTAGTTTCGAATCTATATATCTTTGTTGTACTTACAGACAATATTAAAGCAGAACCAAATACTTGAAAGAAAAAAAAAGAATACAATTGTTTGTAAACACTGCGTATTTGATTCGTTTCCTTACAAAAACAGATAATTAATTATCCCACTGAAAATCATGATAATCACAATCTAAGGGAGATAACTATTTCATAGGCCGTAAACACACCTAAAAGAGTTAACTCCTTTAATACTGTATAGAATAGTAATAAATGGATTTTATACGTAAATAAATTGAATTTTTTGTCCATCTTTTGGGGGAAATCGCCGTCTTGGTTATATTCTATGCAACGGTTCGTACTGATGGTATACAAATATCAAAATATCTACCGGCTTCAGACATCGATTGGAATATCATTTCTTCGTTAGTTGCTGTATTAAAAGATTTTACGGGTCTTTTCCCAATTGATTTATAAGTACCAGTTAATCCTCGTTTTAAATTCTCACTCTGTGTAACAGCTTCTAGATTATCCAATTTGTTATTATGTGAATTGGAATCAATGTGATCCATAACAAGACCATCCTTGATCAATCCGTTATGACAATCTGTGACAGTAATATTTCTTCTTTCCAACACTAAACATCAAATACCCCACACCATTATCCCACCCAACTGACTTCTTCAATCTACGGTGTCTGATAATACCATCACTAGATGCCTCATAGTTTGCAATCACAGGGTGTGGTCGGAATTCTTGGTTCATTTATATACGATACTATTGTTTATCTAATTAATTGTTTGGTTGAATTATTACAATACTTGGAAATCTATCAATGTAGTCTTGAGGAGTTCTTATGATTTTGTCATTGACGCTGTCAGGGTCAGAGTTATTGATGGAATTCTTAGTTCGTTTATCATAGTAGCGCTTCAACTCCCTGTATCTCTTAACACCACAACCGAGACACAACTGTGATATTCCTCTCACACCAACCCCACATCGTATGCAGGGCGAACGCTTTGCATATGATACCCACGGAACTCCTTTATGCATGATTTGTTACACGGGGTTACTGATCCAATCATAAGCCATTTGCAATGATTCATTATATAATATATTCTCTATTTAAATACTTGTTTTAATTATAATATGAAGGAGTTCGAGAGATTATTGAAAATGACACCTTGGAAAAATACTAAATTCAATCTCGATAGAGTCTCTGATAAGCCAAAAAATCTAATAAGTGATAGAACCATGATAAGTAAAATCCGTGATTGTTTTAATGAATTCAAGCGCGATGGAGCATCTCACTGTTGGTCAACATTTCGAATTGATGGTAGTGTTGATGCTACCATGAATGATAAAAACGCAGCAGTGATAATTTCACATCTTACGCGGAAAAGGTATTTTTTAGAATAAAATTCATTATCCGTTCAGACACTGGAGATTGGATTATCAGGGATAAATATGAACCCATCTTGAAGGATAAAAGAACTGTCACTGTGAGTCAAGATTCCAAACCAGGAATTCTGTCTGGAATTGACAAACCATACTACGAGAGATCTTATCCTGTAACAGCTGTTGTGTATGGGATATATCCGTTATATGATAAACCGAGTATTGAAAAACTAGCACCGATGAAACTATCTTCGTTGACTTCGTCAAGAATGAATTGTGTAGCAGAACGAATATTAGAACACTTCACAAATGCGCTGCATGGAAACAAATTGACTGATCTAAGACGCAAAAAAATAACTGAGTGGGGACTGACAGTGAAACAGCGTTGGGCAACAATTCAAAATGTGGCAGAGTTAGAACGAATACTAAAATTCCCTATATCAGTAGCGACGATAACAGGCGAGATATTATACGAACCGAAATATAAATCGAGAGGAGCTACAATTAAAATTATTGATCATAACGAACACGCATGGACATCTGCAGTAACAATATTTCCGCGGGAAAGAACCTTAAAATATATACCCGAGGAATTTTCTCCAGAATTCTCTGAGAAAAAAGTATTTGATTTTATTCACCAGTTGAGTAAAAACGATCCCGTGTCAGTGTGGTTACATCACATCGCTGAAAACCCCGAGGGTGGATTCGATCAGTTTGTAAGATCCAATGGAGAATTATACCGCACTGAAGCCCTCCATGACGCGATAAAAAAACTAGCTTATAGTTTCTCGAAGAGTTTTGACGACGAACAATTACTAACAAACTATTTTACAATTTCGTCGGTTGCAGCTCATTTTGCGAGAAAGACAAACACATGGAAATCAACGCGAGGTGAGTTTCTCACAGACATCAAATCAAGTTGTATAGAATACAACCACGGCGATTTATGGAATACAAAATACGACCGTGAAAGTATTATTTCGTTTGATATGGTCGCGTGTTATCCGGCGAGTTTTCTCGGGTATGGAGAATGCGCTAGATATTTTAAACGATTTGGACATCCCACACACGAGATGACCCGTGTTGCTATTAATGATTTTGATTTAACCGGATTCGTTCGTGTGGTGTCATTTGAATTGGCTAAAGGACTTCATCCGTGCTGTTATGTTTGGATTGGTAGACATATATCTGAAAAACACTGGATGCCAATAGTGCTGTTACGGTATATGATTGATTGTAGAATGCTGTTATCGTTGATTGTCAGTGAAGCGATTATATCCTCTCAAGCTCAGACTGAAGTCTGGTTACCACAACCCAATCTAGATAGTATAATCAACGAACAACGAAAACAGTTTCCCGATCATGACGAAGAAAATATCATGAAATCGTCCAAACAATTATTTGAAATCAGAAATATAGACGCAAAGGATCTCGGTAGAAGAATAATTGGTAAATTTACTCAAGGTGGAAAATACGACAATAAACGATATTCTTCACGGTTGATTATAGATAGTGTTGAGTACGATTTTATAATCGCGGATATAACATCTAAGGGTATATATGTCGATCGTAAAGACGCTTTCTTGTCCGATGGAACAAAATTTGGTACAATTGTTACTTACGCAGACGGAGAAAATCTTCAGTATACACATTTGAGGGCGTCTATGCTACCTTATGCTTCTATCAATTTATTTTCGATGATAAATAGATTTCCTAACACCGCAGTTAGAGTAGCCACTGATTAATTTTATATAGACACGAAACACAGCGAAGAAGTGGCCAAATTCACTAATTCTGACGAGAGTTGGGGATCATGGAGAATTAAGCGGGAAATACCTTGTGACTATTCCAAATCAGCAGATATTACGATTCAAGATAAATATTTGAAAGGTGATCAAATATCAGAAATATCTAATGCACAGCAGATATCTGATCCAATATGTAGATATAAAACCAGCTAACTAAACGGCTGTGGCGGGTCAGGAAAGACGACTCGTGCGATTGAATTATTTCGTGGGAAATCAAACATGATTGTACTAACACCAACACACAGACTTGCCGGAGAGATGAAACAACGAGGAGTAAATGCCTGTACTTATCATAGTTTCTTTCGATGGAAAGGCGATGAATGGACTCATGAACGAATGGGTGAGAAATTTATTCCTAAAGTCATTATTTGGGATGAGATATGCACAGTGTCATTAGATGTATTACAAAAATTTCTCGATTGGTTATTGCACGCGAACACAAAAGTCGTCATGTGCGGCGATCATGGCCAACCACCACCATTTGTCGGTTTATCCCCACATGATTGGCTAAAGAATTTTGTAGACTATTATGAAGAAATTAACACCGATCATAGAGCACTTGATGAACAATTACGCGAGTTCAAACAACTAATCAGATTATAACCGGATAGAATCCAATGTGAAATAGCGCGTGAAATAATTTCAGAAACACCATTGAAAGATTTCTGGGAAGCGTGGAGACCAGACGATTTGATAGTAGCGAGTAGAAAAATAGTCAGAGACACACTTCAGATGAAGTTTTTTGAATTGCATAAAGAAAAATTTGCAACACTTCCACTACCGTTGTGTTATAGGCCTTCGGATACACGAAAACAGAATATTGAAGTTGATATTCCAGGACAGCGTGAAAAGCAGAATTTAGTGTTAAATGATATTGTGTTGGTTGATATCAGCGTCGTCGAAGATGCATTACGCGCTAATAAATCCCCATGGACGATAGGATACGCAGCGACGATACAGGGATTAACTATATCGGATACAATTGTTTGGATGGTGGATAATCACATCGAGTGGTCAAATTTAGTTTATCTACGAAGAGGTGCTAGTTAAGACCACGCGGCGGTAATTGAGTATCCTCGGGTATCACTTGAAGTTGTTCACGAGTAAATCCTCGCTTAGGAGCGGTCAAATCCAATCTATAGATTGATGGCCTACCCGTAGATCGTGTTATGCTAGATATTTTATGCGCGGTGACATTCCAAATAGGATCATTAGCTCTTTTTTACCACCTTCGAGTTCTCCTGGTTCACATAAATACCTAACAGTGACAGTACCGATAATTGGTTGTTTTGAAAAATCTTTTTGTGGTTGTACGGGTATAGACTTCTTTTTAATGGCGTTGTTAGGTTTCATGTTAATTGTTCGAGTAATCTCATTATTTAGCGTGGTAATTACAGCTGGTAATCTCTTGACCCATTGACGAGATCGTTTATCCTGAATAAATTCCTTAGCGTATTGATATCCAAATAACCGCTCAGCAAGTGTCCGATTAAATCGTTCAACAATTGCCTGATCGCGATGTAGTGCAGTATGTCCTCGTCTGATAGTGACATTATGATGCTTCATTGTTGATAGAACCGCACCCTGAAATTCCTTGCCAGGATCAACTTGTAATAGATTTGGCCAACGCAGAGGACCCCTTCGATAAATCTTTTCAAATGCAGAAGCCACTTAAGTTGATGATTTTGTCTTTAGCGGTTCTGCTTGTTTGTATAGACTCGCAACATCAACTACAGTTAATGCGTATTTGTAACCACCATCATGTAGCAGAAATAATATATCAGCTTGATGAACTTCATTAGGAACGGTTACATCAAAATGCGAGTAGTTAATTTGTTTAGGCGGCGGTAGATAAATTTGCCATATCGCCTGTTTAGATAACCAATCCGCTGCAGTGGTATATTTTACCTTCGCGGCGTTAGTGAGTTTACCAATTGCTACTTTACCCCTCCAGTATCCCTATGGAGAATAATAAATAGATTCCATGTTATTATTAATTACCGGCACCTAACATCAATTTACCTTTCATTGCCGATTTTACTAACCATGAAGCCATCTTTTCTTTGAAGGATTTATCAGTGATAGAATTCAACGCGTGAATCAATTTTACATCTGCGAGATGTCAGTGTTGCAGATTGCTGCTTTTATAAGTGACATCATGAGCATGACACGCTTTATCAATGGCGTTTATTGGATATTCACCTTGTTTGGGTTGGTTTTGATCATTGAGTCTGATATCGAGTCTGGTTCCGGGTCCACAATTACTATACCCTGGAAGATGTCTTTCTCCTGGATACTTCGCCCATGGTGTTCCCGGGAGTTTAGTTAGCTTGGCTGCAATATCACCTCCTCGTTTTTTTTTAAATTATCCGCAGATCTCATAGAAACAAATCTAAATTTCTTTGTACTGCATTGTACGCATTTGCCAGAAAGTGCCGATCGGTTATTTTTAATTGTAATCGTCGTCATGTCATCTGTACCAGTACGCTTCTTACACTTCACACAATATAGATCCATAATTTATTTATAATAACATGCATGTAATTGATTATTCAGCTACCCGACGACGGGAACCTATTAAACACCATGCGATGTTACCGAATTCAATTAGAATGATTATAATCGGACCATCTGGAAGTGGCAAGACACAATTGTTACTTAATTTAATAACGAGATGGATGAAATGAGACACGTTGTATTTGATAGCTCCAAGTCTAGATGATCAACGATGTTACAATGTGTTAAAGGATTTTAACGACAAAGCAGTAGAAGAATCCGGCGATGGTATTATTGAGTTTATAACCGATATTGATGAAGCACCGAGCATTGATGATATTGATGGAGATATTAACAATTTAGTCGTATACGATGATATCATGTTAGACAATCAAAAGAATCCCGCTAGGATATTTTTCAGAGGTAGACATAAAACAACTGACGTGATATATGTCACGCAACGATACACACAAATACCAAAAGTGATCAGAGATAAATGCAATATTGTTGCTGTATTCAACGGAGTTGATACACATACTCTTAGAAATATTTGGCAAACGCGGTGATATGGATCATCATCTCTTTAGAAATTTCTTTAGTCGCGCTCATTCAGTCCCACACGGATTTGTGACGATAAATTTATCAGATCCTAGGACGCGATATCGTGTCGGACTTGATCAAATATTCGGTTAAAATCGTTTACTGAATCTCGTAAAAGAATTGTTAACCCATAGCAGCAGAGGGGATGATTTCCAACGACAATGGCGTCTTTTTTTTGCCAAATGGACCCTTACAAGGAACCAAATAGACCTTTCTATTATATATTTACTAGGAAGCCTCAGTTTGTCAAATAGACCTTTCAATTAAATATTAACGAGAAGGAAGCTACGTTGACGCCTAAAAAGTTGGTCTGTTCGCCCCCTCTGCTGCTACTGCTCATCATCGTGGATTCATAGGTGAATAATTACAAATATTTCATGAAGATATACAATTACTACAGTATTCACTTTTTAAAAAAAATAATTTTGATCTGGCATTCTTTATTTAAAACACTATATGTTGTAAGTATGGATGAAATCCATTTTGAGTTGATATAATTCTTACATATAAACACGGCCAACGCATAAATACGTTACATTTGACTGCTGCTACCAGTGATTTTCCTTATTTGGTCTTTACTCATTTAAGAAACAGTTTAGATTCTGCAGCCATGAATATAGTAGTTTCAAAGATTGGGTATAGTTAACTAGGTAGATACAAAATGATTTATTTACTTGACCGTGATGCAGTATTCACTCAGAATAGCTCACCTCTGACGATGTTGCTTAATAATCTTCTGCTGAATGTTCAATGTTATCGACAAACTTGCTGTAGTAATATACACATACCAACATAAAGAGGCCAGTTACAGTTCATTTAAAATCAATATCTCAGCCACATTCGCTCCTGGTACCCGATAGCAACAGACAGGGTCAGTACATTCTACTAAATGTATTTAGTATGTTTGGGTTAATAGTTGAACAAGCTTTTATTCAAAATTGAAACTTCATCGGGGTTAGTTTGGTGTCAATCCTACAGCTTACACCTTGTGGACATCATTGTGTTATAATTAGAGACTTTGTAAATCAAACGACATTCTATCATCAAGGTTTCAGATGTTAACACAGATACGTTCACATTGTTCAGATAAAGTTCGTGCTCACTGCACTCAATTTTGTGACAACTTGTGTTTTTAATTACTCTTTATGTGGTACAAATATAGGAAACAATAGCAGAAATAAATCTTGATCTACCTTTGTGCAAAATGAGGCATTTTAATATATATTTTCCAATCTGCTAACATTTTTAATAAGTGTTTATTTGTAAAAAAAAAAAAAAAAAGCATGATATATAAATTTACTATGCATCAAATTATTAATTATTGCTTTTCGGATAGATAGATAGATAGATAGATAGATAGATAGATAGATAGATAGATAGATAGATAGATAGATAGATAGATAGATAGATAGATAGATAGATAGATAGATAGATAGATAGATAGATAGATAGATAGATAGATAGATAGATAGATAGATAGACAGACAGACAGACAGACAGACAGATAGATATAGATAGATAGATAGATAGATAGATAGACAGACAGACAGACAGACAGACAGACAGACAGACAGACAGATAGATAGATAGATAGATAGATAGATAGATAGATAGATAGATAGATAGATAGATAGATATAGATAGATAGATAGATAGATAGATAGATAGATAGATAGATAGATAGATAGATAGATAGATAGATAGATATATCTTTTGATGTACAAAATATATATTTCCACACAATATATAATCGCAACTCCTCTGTCAAGCACATCTGACTTTTGAATATTACTTTACAATGTAAACAAATGACCTTAAAATAGTTTGATCATTTGATCATTTGCAGCCTTACAAAGATATACATATTCTTGGCGCACAAATGTATGCAAGAGAGTAACAAAATATTAACTTTTTAACAATTCCAAAATTTGTCGAACAGTTAACACGAATAGATTTCACTTATCCACAACCTTGGTATATTTGCGACGTGAAGGCACATCTGACTTTTGAATATTACTTTACAATGTAAACAAATGACCTTAACATAGTTTGATCATTTGCAGCCTTACAAAGATACACATATTCTTGGCGCACAAATATATGCAAGAGCGTAACAAAATATTCACTTTTTAACAATTCCAAAATTTGTCGAACAGTTAACACGAATAGATATCACTTATCCACAACCTTGGTATATTTGCGACGTGAAAATAAATGATTAAAGGAGCATATATATATATATATATATATATATATATATATATATATATATATATATATATAATATTTAAAATTAATTTCTAACAAACTCAACTGTTTTGTATAAAACGAATATTGTTTAATTTGCTTTATAACAAACAGATAAACAAATTTGTTAGCATCATTTAAAAGGTAATCAGAAAATAGGATACACTTTTCACTCACTGAAGTTACCGAAGCTCCTTTATAGCGAGGTATTAACTTATAAGCATCACCGGAAGAAACTAAAGCGGTGACCAATATACCGATAATACGGCGTTTTACTACTATTTATACAGTGATGCTTATGATGAGTTTCAGACAAGTCAAATAATTGCTAAGCCATACCTTTCAAATCATTAATTCAAGTTAATTGATCAGATTCAATTTGGCGTTTCCAATGATGCGGACAAATTCGCGACATATCTTTAAACTGCTAATACAAATATGAAAATATCAGCAGTTTCTTTTAATTTTTTTTGTATTTGCTCTAACCGGACAGTGATCTCTAAATGCGGCCGCTGAGCAACCTTAGGCTGTCCCGCAATGAATTTGCAAGAAAAGACTATTTAAGTTCGATGTCTTTATGGATGTGACTTATGATATTATGACGGTGTGCGAACAATGCAAGCAGCAGAGAGGGACAAAGCACCTAATGTTAGAATCTAAACTCGAGTATCAGAGTGGTATGTGAAGCTACCTCATTTTAGAATAATTTAAGCAGCAGAGAGGGTGAACAGACTAATTCGAAATGTCACCCTTTTTGATTACCAAATCGACTAATGGTGACTAACATAGAAGTCAGTTCAATGATTACACCTAGATTGACCCAATCAAATGTTGTAGTCGACCCCCATCTGCTGCTCTCTCCATGTGTTGAATTGTCAATCTGAGGATAAAAAAATCTTGTATATAAATCAAACAAAATGAACAATTCAGAAAAACGATCAATCTGAGACTTTTTTTAACTTTGAGTAATATTCTTCCTCGGTTGGAAGGTTTTCTGTTCTAGGCATCAAAACCCCTTCTTCGGTCTACAACGGTAAGACGCCATCAAAGTCCTGTATTTATCTCCACCACATTTATTTCAAATCCGATATTGTCCTCGAACTCCAAAATTATATCCAACACAATGTCGAGGCCCAGCACGTGGATTTTTTGATAAAATATATTTATGTTTCTTGCAGTATTCTCCACAACATTGACGCAGCCATGTACAATATTTCATATATCAAATACTATTTATTTAATTTAGTTAGAGGATATCTTTATTTTGTCAATCTGATGCTACAAATTAGCCAAATATTTGATCGATACCTACACGATATCTTGTCCTGGGATCATGCAGATTTATTGTTATAAACCCATACGGTGTTGCTTGCGCACGTGAAAAGAAATTTCTGAATTTATTTATATCCATATCCAAACTACACCAGGTCTGATGAATATTTCTTAGCGTGTGTGTATCAATTCCATTAAATACAACTAAAATATTACAATTATCTCTGATTACTTTCGGAATTTGGGTATACCGCTGAGTTACATAAATAACATCAGTATTTGTATGTCTTCCGCGAGAAAATATTCTTGTCGGATTTGATTGTTTATCTAGCATTACGTCATCATACACAACTGAATTATTAACGAGTCCATCAAGATCATCGATATATGGTGCATCATCAATATCGGTTATAAAATCAATAATATCATCACCGCTCAGCAATCGTGTGTTTACATTAAATTCCTTAAGTACTTCGTAGCATCTCTGATCATCTAGAGATGGTGCAACTAAATACAATTTATTCCATTTCAACCATCTCATTATCAAAATTAAATAATAGTTCTGTTTTACCGGAACCAGACGGGCCTATTAGTATCATTCTGATCAAATTTGGTAACGCTGGATAATGTTTTACCTGTCCTCGTTTTCGTATCGCTGAAAAAGCAATTACGTTCATGATATAATATTATACGATGGATTTATAATATTTACGCTGTAAAGTTAAAACTCCAACTACTGGTTTATCTACGGTTACAACAAAAAAATAAAAGAATAACATACAGTGGAAAATGTTCCGTATGTGGCAGAAAGAAATTTTTCTTTCTACCAAAATAAAACCGTGGTGACATTGCAACATTAACGTCAAAATTTTCAGGAACTCCGTGGGCTAAATATCACGGAGAAAAACATGTTCAAGGATATAATTACTGCGGTCCTGGCACTTGACTTGATGTCAGACTTCATGAACAAGATCAAACAAAATCCGGTGAATATCCGGTAAATGCAATCGATAATGCGTGTCAGGTTCATGATGTAGTTTATAAAAGTAAAGGTCTAGAACAACGACATATCGCAGATGTAAAATTGATTCATGCATTGAATTCCATAAAATATATATAAAAATCTCAATGAAGGATTAGCCAATTGGTTAGTAAAAATTTGCTAGAAAAACCAAATTAGCAATAAGTGCTGGGTAATTAATTATAATGCAATCAAGTTATTACAGCCCAATAGGATACTGGAAAGATAGAGCAGCACTCGATAAACTCGCTAATGCAACAAATTTCAAACGTTCTACCATCGCAGCATGGTTCGCACGACAAGCAATATGGTAAATTTATCTACAAACGCCTAAACGAATCGGGTTCGCACATTTTTATGTTAATGTTCCTAATGAAGATCATCAGGCTGATATTTTGTTTTAACCTCATGATCGTATACATAGAGTAACATTTAAATACGCATTAACCGTTGTTGATGTTGCAAGTAGATATAAAGAAGCAGAACCAATATCAACTAAAACAGCTACTAAAGTTGCATCTGCCTTCGACCGAATTTATCAACGAGGACCCTTGCGATGGCCACAACTATACAAGTTGATCCTGGCAAAGAATTTTTTGGTGCAGTATCATCATTAATTAAGCGACATAATGTTAAAATACGACGAAGACATGCTGAAATTCAACGTGATCAAGCGATCGTAGAACGATTTAATCGAACACTTGCTGACATATTATTTGGATATCAATACGCAAAGGAATTCATTCAGGATAGAAAATCTCGTGATTGGGTTGCAAGATTACCAAGTGTGATAGCTGTATTAAACAATGAGGTTACTCGAACAATTGCCGTGAAACTTATTATTGCGATTACAAGGAAATATATACAAATGTTAGGTAATGTCATCGTCAGGTATTTATACGAGCAAGGTGAACTTGAAGGAGGAAAAAAGAGAGCGACAGATCATATTTGGAGTATTCATACACACAAGATATCCAGCATGGTACGATCCACAGGTATACCTGAAACCTACAGATTAGATTCAACTGCTTCTCAACGTGGATTTACAGGTGAGCAATTGCAGGTATTTCCGGAAGACACACAATTACCAGCACATTCACTTAACTAGCACCTCTACGCCGATTACATTCAAGACAAGTTAACATCTCATTATCACCTGTATGACAAGACTGTTATCTTTTCTATCTACGGTAAATTGTCTAGGATTTCTACTCGAGTGATGCTACAGCATTATTCAATTACAGCTTGCACAGTTGTTATCCTGTTGTTGTTTCAATGTTATGATAAATTACACGGCAAGATCAAAGTCGCGTTATTTTTTTATCACATTGTTTATAGCTATTTAATTTTTTCTTACTATATCATTGTCAACATTGCCAGTGGTTTCTGACGCATTCACGACAATCCTACGTAGCAGAGATATTTTACTGACGCGAGACACCGCAAGATAAACTAAATTTGACCACTCGATATGATCATCAACAATCCAGACAACTGTATCAGAAAAAGTTAATCCTTGAGATGAATGTATTGTCATTGCGTATCCTGTGTCCAATTCGATAACGCCTATCAACAACATTGATATCAACTAAAACAATATCATCCAAAACGAGATTTTTTTCTCCGTCTGTCCTAGTATGTCAACGAGAATATTCTGTTGTCGCGGTATCTGCTGGGTGATAACATAATGGTACCGGCAACTCTGCGATTTTTTTCTTTATGTAGCAGAAATAATCTTTGTTGAAGTGTATCACAAACTAGCTTTCTACTTGAAACTATCAATTCATTTAGTCTCCACGTATTCTAAAAGTCATTCAAAGCGGTTTCTGAAATTATATTACGCATTACTTCACACTGAATTTTATTCAATGTAATCTGATTAATTTTTTAAACTCCTTCAATGTTGAATCAAGTGCTCTATGATCGTCAACTATTTCTTCGTAATAGTCAACGTCTCTCTTTAGACATTCGTGTCGAGACGGTCCAACAAAGGGTGGTGGTTGACCATGATCGCCACACATATATATTACAGCAGTGTTTTTTGTCAACAACCAATCAACAAATATTGTTAGATTTTCCAGCGATAACGTACATATTTCATCCCAAACTATGATCTTCGGAATATATTTATCTCCGATTCGATCAGGATTACATCCATCTCCGCTCCATCGGAAAAAGCTGTGATAAGAACATGACTGTGTTACTCGTTGGGTCATTTCGCACGAAGTCTGTGTGTAGGTGTCAAAACGATCCTATCTAAATTCTGAAATACTTCAATCTCACGTGTCGTCTTTCCTGATCTGATCCTCCAAGTCCATTGAGATATAGCGTTTTGTGTCTAGCTATGCGATCATATATTTTTGGTGCAGACGATGGTTTTAATATCTGATTATTTCTCCGGTAAATATCTTTGATTGGAGCATCGGCTGATTCAGAATAATCGAGTATATGTTCTTTTTTATTCTCCATTCACCCCATTGTGCATGATTAATGATATTTAATTGGTCTAGCAATCTTAAATATTTTTACTGATATAAAATGAATCGGTAGCTACTCTGACAGCAAACTCTGGAATTTTATTTATCATTGATAACAGATTAATCGAAACGTACGTGAGCATCGAAGATCTTAAATGGGTATACTGCTGTGATTCACCGTCAATATAACTCACAATTATACCTAAGTTCCATTTGATAAGAAAGCTGTATCCCGAGTTCTAAATGTATTTCTTTTCGTTGTATCAGCGATTACAAAATTTAATTCAGCATCATACATCATCAGTCTTGTACAATATCGTTTATGATCGTATGATCCTCCTTAGGTAAATTTACAAATTATTTTTCTGTCAAGATCTTTTGCAGTGTTATTTTGATTAAAACAAGGAATCTCTGCAAGTGGTTGAGGACCTCAAAATCGAAATTAAAAAATCGAAATTCAAAATTCAAAAATTGAAATTTAACAGAATTATGTGCAGACATCTCACCATGATTCGAATCATGGTGGGTTATCGTTTTACTCACCCGGGTTTTGATATCCGGGTGTGCGTGTGTACATAATCTGTAGAGACCTCATTGTAATACGTAATTCGTAAATTAAAAAATATATATATACAGCTCGATGCAGAAAAAATAATTTGTGATTTCGAGTCAATCCAACAACGAAATCTTGAAGGTGGTTATACACTTTCAACGGAGTATAGGCTGATAAAGAACATGCAGTCTATAATGTTCCAGTCCTTATCAATGTTCCAGTCCTTATCAATGGTAAAAGATACAGATGTAGATAAATTTGTACCACTTTCTATATCAGTAGAAAATATTAAATCGATACTGTCTCACGAATATGAAACAAACAAAATTATTAACACTCGCGTGAGACAACTAAAAAAGATTATAAATGAAAACACTGTTACCGATGACAACTTGGATTAATTCCTCTACAGTTCTGTTGTTTTATTCTGTTATATCTTTTTTTTTAATTCTGTTATAATATCAATTTTTTATTCTGTTATAATATCTTTTTCTATTCTGTTATATCTTTTTTTATTCTGTTCTAATATCTTCTTTTATTCTGTTATATCTTTTTTATTCTGTTATAATATCTTTTTTATTCTGTGATAATATTTTTTATTCTGTTATAATATCTTTTTTATTCAGATTTTGTAAATTTTGATGACATTTCATCTTTTTATACCCATTTTAGTCGAAATATCATAGAAAAATCAATCAAAATTGTAATATTTGTAGGGTGAAACTCCGAGCGACTATCTAAATGATTTATCGATAAATCATTAAATTTGCCATGTTTTGCTCATAAATTAACTAAAATCGTATATATTTCTACGAAAATATACAAAAACAATAAACCCTACAAAAATCAGAAATTTGGCAGATTTTGTAAGATAAAATTGACTAAAAGAAATTAAAGAAAAATGATAAAATTACATCAAATCTGTAAAGAAATATTCTGTTTTACTGATTTTGATTCAGAACTATATAATATCTTTTAAAGTTCATCAAGTTTAATGTAGGAATGCGCGTAGTTTAAAATCTGATCTCGGTCACACGTGATCATAGAAATAAGTTATCACCGCAATCTAACTGTTCTTGCGTCAGTAAAAAATCTTCGTCACCGAACCCATCAATGACTATATCAACGATGTTGAATAAAGACTGTGTAAATATTAATTAGATTGCATTTCCAATAGCTTCCTTGTCGTGTATAAAAATCTTTACCTGCTGGTACATATGTAATATTTGCCCGATTAATTCGTGAATCAAGAACAAAAAATCGTTTACGATAAAAATCTTTAGATTTTACATTGAGATTTATCAGTGAAACCTCGCCACGTGAATCAATCAAGTGTCCACTCTGGTCGGTGAGTTTAAAATTTATTCTTGACAAGTATTGATTATGCGTGCATAGATACATCGGATTGATTGGTTCCTGCACGAACAAGGATCCAGGAGGAATCATTGGAGTAAATGTATAAAGAACGTATCCTTCTTGAGCTTGATTCGATATCCCAGATCTGTTTGATAACTACCATCAATTACATCACATACAAGATTGATTGCAATCGTTGAGGTTATATTTACAATCTCTGATGAAATATGTCTGCCTTCAGCATCTGGATTATTGTTAAATCTGAGAACATCATCAGGATGTGGTGGAGTTTTATCAGGCCATCCTAGAACAGTTTCTATCGATGATCGATAAATATCTACGACGTAATCGGGAGATTTAACTTCAATTACAGATGATAACGTTGGTTCGTGAACAGTAATAGTTACTTTTGATTCTTTTTGTTGTTGTTGTTGACTTTATTCTGCGCTGGAATTCATCGTTGATTTGTTCAATCTGATAGCTACCTGTGGGGATATAAACAACAAAGAAATCTGGGGTTCCAATTTGGTTTATTCTTGTTTGCAAGTGCAAGCGAATTATTTGGAGGTAATCCACCAAACGGTTCAGATCTGATATTTGGTCAACTATGATATACTCGCAGTTGTGCAAGTGCAATCTTCCTTGCTGAAATTGCAGTTGGAAAATTAATACTAAATTCAGGATTGGCTGTGCTCACTGATATCATAGTGGTTTTCACCGGTGTTGTGTTTGTGGCAATCTGTTGCAATAATTCTTGTGCTGACATTTATCTATTTATCTGTAACTTTAATGGGTGTAGATTCTATCACAGTCATTGCTTCGAAGAATATTTTAGTCATTAATGCGAACTCAGAATCGGATATTGATGCATTGTTGAAGCTTTCAGATATTAACTGAGACAGTTTAGAATACGACTCCGTTGCCGCGTGTAACTTCACGGAATAATCGGATAATTTTTTATTCGTGCACGTCGATATTTTTTTGCGATTATATTAAAAATTTCATCGATCGCCGTTGACGCTGAAGCACAGAGCGTTATGACCGCAGGTGATGTCATTGTTACCGTGGATAATAAAAGACCGGCTCCAGCAACAACCGCGGAGACTGCGTATGCAATTATATCAATGACAATTACACATTTGTGATATTTTTTAACTTTTATCGTGTAAAGTTTCAACGATAGATTTTAATATATCTTGCCACTCACGCGCTTGATTGTATCTGTAGCCCATATTATTTACTCTGTAATCAATTGAGGTGTTTCTGCAACAAATTCTAGACACCACCAGATCGTTGGTGCATTTAATTTCTTGTCGGATGCAACCAGGATAAATGTTTCTTCCTATCCACGGTTTAATATAAGAGATTCGGTTCCAGAAAACTTGTCTGTTGAGTGACGCCATGGATAGGTGGTAAATATTTCGAATTTTGCACTACTAAACGCAGACAATCTGTACACGCCAGTAACTTCCGCGCTATGTTTGATAGTATTATTTTGCTGAGACCATGTTGTTGATCCTGATGATATTGTGTATACGACGTTGTTAATCCGCCTATGCAGAATTTTACCCTGATATTTTTTCTAGGGGGTCAATATTATTAATAATATAATAAGCATTACTTACAATATCTTCTTGTGTTTTTTTGATCGTATCGATTGATGTTTTAATATCGGAAAGTTTCGTATCAACGATTAATGGTTTTCCGAAGAATTCATCTGTAATTTCATCGATCTTTCTGAAATTTCTACGGAGACTTGTAAGCACACCTACGTGAACGTCATGCTCGGCTCTCAGCGTAGATAATTTTCCGTCTACAGTATTGTGATCGTTTATGTGAAGTTCGTATTCGGTTTTTAACATGGATAATGTACCACTAACGGCATCATGTTCGGTGTTTAACGTAGACAATTTACCATCAACAGTGTCAACGTATCTTTTTGTTGCCACATCTTCATCTGATGTTGGATCTCTCAAGACAGTTATTCTATTTCCGTTCATGGAAAGCTCTCATGTTCATACACCACCTGACGTTGATAATCGTGTTTGAACATTTTTTATAATCTCACTCCTGATATATTCTATCGATATACCTGAATCTCTTATTTTTCCGCTGTCGGTAAATACCGGAATATTATCCATAGCAGCTCCAAGAACCCTACGAACAATATAATTTCACTTAATATTACTTGTTTTCAAAACACCGTGTTTGTCCGGAAAAATAACAACCTCATCTCGGTCAACCCCAGCTAGGCTCATAATATCAGCAAGGTCATCTTTAGTTCCATTTTTTGATGCGTCGAAATCTTTATCGGTTCCATTCTCGGTTTTTCGGATCAAAGATCTTCCGTGAATATCGACCATTATATATGTATACAATTTTAAAAACCTCCCCATTAATTGCGCATTGTGTACAACTTTATGATGTGATTTAGCTGATTTTGATATCGCATCAAGTACAGCGATGGATTCACGACCACATATCGTTGGAACGTCATTGTCTGTGTCTTTAACGTTGAATACCATGTTCTGACAGGCACTTGATTAAAATAATTTAAAAAGTCAACCGGTGGTGATAGTCCTTACAAAACAAAATAAACTATTCTGCGTGGATCAATCGCATATGCAACCCAGTGAGTTCCTGGACCAGAATTCGAATCGAGATTGATGATACCGGTTTCAACGTGATGTGTTTTTTTTTTTCGGTAATTGATCGCGCATAAAAACACCTATAAAATGTTGTATTTTTAATTTTTTAGCAGCATTTATCAGATTAAAATTTGACATTGGTGGTATTATATTCCTAGAAGTCACAGTCCCTTTCCTAGATAAGTTCCCGGAAGTCTGAGACCGCGCCCCTTTTTTATACCCTTTTCCTGTTGCTTTCTTTAATGCCATTCCAGCGACGGTTCCAACAGCACCTAACGCAGCCGCTTTTGCAACAGAAGGTGCGACCGCAGCAATTTATGCTGGTATTGCTGCAAGAAGTGGAAATATACCTCTTGATTTAATAATATCTTTGATTTCACTTGGAGAAAATTCAAGTTGAACTCCAGTTTTTGTTACCAGAGCTTTATTGAAACGTTTAAGCTGATTACCGGTTAACGATAATTTGTTTGGACCACCACTCATTTGTTTTTTCTTTAACATTATTCTTGCCCCACATTGATTTGCGTGTTGATTTGCGTGTTTTGATTGCAATTTTTTCTCTGACCTTGAGTCAGAGTTGCGTTAACATGACTATACGACATTTTTATATTTACTTGATTGATTTTAATTACATGTTCTCTACTGGTGCATCAACGACTCGCATTCGTCCACCAACACCCTCGAGTAATACTGCTCTGTCGCTAAGTATAACAGCGATCGTTCTGAAACAAGCAGGAACAACAGGTGGACCTACAGCAACAGCAGGAAAAATACCTACATTAGCTCGAAAATATATATCAACAACAGATTGTCTGTATAAATCTAAATGTTCCAGTGAAAAGTATTAAATCGAATATAATGTTGTTAAATCTTTTCGTGATATTTGCAAACCGGTATTTACATTTAGATCACGCCCCATAAATGACATTAAACGATGATATGCACGTGAAACAGTATTATGTTCAAATTTAACTTGATATCTTCGGCAGGCTCTTGATATCCATGTATTCTTAAACTGACCTCAAAAACATCAAGTGTGTCAAATATCATCGTACTTTGTTTCTGACTATTTACTCGTGCATTTGCCTGAAGTGCGATACAGACATCTGGTGGTGCTGAAACCCCCTGTTGTGCAGATATATGTCATGTAAATTGACCAGCACCATTACCTTGAGTAATATCTGTAGTCAATGTTTTCCACGATAGCAGTGATTTACAACCTTGATTCATGAAAGAAAGTAATTTATGTTCTTCTGTGATAGATGGAACCATTACCGGCATCCACAATGATAATTTGGCTATAGTTAATTTAGCTTCATCGACAACCCCATCAGCTCGCCCCACTGCATTATTGTCTGAGTCTTTTCTGACAAATACTATAGTGTGTTTAGCACAAAATATAATCTTTCTAACATTTCTGCAAAATCCAAAAATATGAGATAATGGAATTTCACAGTTGAAAATTCTCCATTAGCGTTCAACATTGACTTACGCGCTGCAAATCGAAGGTTGAAATTGTTATTTCTTGATAATACCGCATTTACGTCTACGAGTCCACCTGCGGCTCTAACATTACCAGTAGTTAAATCTGTGTGATCTGCATGATCGGTTATATCCTTTGCAAACATCATCGATGGAGCAGCTGATCTTGAATAGTCATCAGAATATCTTGCTTAACCATGTATCGTCGTAGCAACATCAACATGTTGCAGACATGATTCGATAAGTTTTCCATCGATGATGAAGGTGGCACTAATGAATAATGCCAGAATGTCATTATTGACAAAAGCAATTTTAGTAGCAGCATCATAATTTGTATCATCTACTTTTATACGTCGACCTTCGACTTCGATAAACGCCTCAGCGGGTAAGAAATACCGACTTGTATCAAGTACTTTTAATTCTATTCTTCCACGTTGATTTGGTTGTACTCCATCATAATAATAATATTGATAATCGCGCAGGGGATCATTTGTACGAACTGTTCCACCCATATCCAACGCTGTATCAATTTCACGCTCAAACATTTTATTGTAATAACTATGATCTAAATTAAAATTATCCACGAAGACTACTTTCTGCTATCAGACTAGCGGTTATATTATCTTCTTTTTCTTGTAACGATGCATCAGCCAGATCCATTAATCTTTGGGTTGCGGCCTGATTTATTATTTTACTTTCATTTGCAGGCATAACTTCAGCAGATGGTAATTTCAGTTGTTTTTTCGTCGCAATAACCGTAAAATTATGTCTATGACCGCAGAAAACGCTTTACCGGCAAGATAACAGATTCCGCAACGAGCTTTTTCGTGAATAACATAGATATCTTTCATTGATAACTGTTTTCCAGTTGGTTTGCTTTTGGGGCTATCCTGGTAAATAAACCCCAAACAACATCACCAAGTCCATTACCGTAGGTTATTTCATAAACTGGTAATCGTGAATTTACTACTCTGACCATTCTTGGTGTACGATAAGAATAATGTACGATCATTTTATTTAATCATTCACCATGATCTAAATAATGTGTCAAGGGATTTAATCATCTGTAATTTAGTCGATAAATTCCCGATAGGTATTGATGTCCATGATACCACCGGTAAATAATCGTCGACAGATAACATATATTTTCTTTATAATTTCACGCGAAGTATTTCCAGTGCATTTTCCTCCTATGAGAATTTTTAGTTTATCTAGTTATTTTTATGTATATATATATATATATATATATATATATATATATATATATATAATGTTAAATACATGTATCGATAATATATTTGGCTAATTATTACTCAAAGTTAAAAAGAAGTCTCAGATTGATCGTTTGTCTGAATTATTCATTTTGTTTGATTTATAGACAAGATTTTTTTTGTCCTCAAATTGACAATTTAACACATGCAGAGAGCAGCAGAGGGGGTCGACTACAACATTTGTTTGGGTCAATATAGGTGTAGTCATTGAACTGACTTCTATGTTAGTCACCATTAGTCGATTTGGTAATCAAAAAGGGTGATGTTTCTAATTAGTCTGTTCCTCCAGTTTTAAGGTAAACGCTTCGTTAGTGGAAAACAACTTTGCGATTATTCGTTTGGACACTTGTTTGAGGTCGCGCCCTCTGCTGCTATCCATTTCTTTTATCAAGACCGACTCGATATAGTTGTCTGTGGTCCATTCAAATTTGTTGTTATAAATCCGTGTGGGGTAGTTTGTGCAAGTGAGAAAAAGTTTGTTAACTTCATTATGTCTATATCACCGTAGCACAATGTCTTATGGATATTTCACAGTGTGTATCGACACTTTTAAATAATTTTACAACTATATAAGTCATTGGTAAAGAGAGAGAACAATACAAAGTAGCATTTGGAAGAACAGGATACATAAGGATAAACATAGGAATGAACTTTATGAGCAGGTCCGATAATTCACACATAATTGAGACCCAACATAAATCACCTTTAAGCATTGGTAAAACAACATCTCTACGCAGTTCATAGGTCATGTCAATTATTTGGCAATCACAAAGTAAAACACATATTTTATTTTTGTATACGCAATTCATACTTTATTACTGGAACCATGACTAATCAATATAACCTTTTTGTCAACGTCCAAGTGTATGATATCACTGAAAACTTAATTGTCATAGAAATGTAACATCGCTGCTGCGTATAATAGGAAATCATGTTATTATACAGTTTCAAGGTTAACCTTGCATTTTATTTGTATTAACAAACTTACTGAATTTCTTAAACCCACTAAGAATTTTATCGATTGCTGTGTAAGTGTTTTCATTTTACTGGCCATCTCTGATAAATATCCTGACCGAGCACTGACATCTCCTTCAATAGTGCAGCCACGTCCTCCTGGAAACTCGAAAGCCAAAGGGTCAGTACTTTATACTGAAGGGATTTGGTATGCTTAGGTTAATCGTTAAATAAACTGTTTGTGTAACATTGAAAGTGAATTGGGAGTAATTTGGATAGCTCCCAACAGACACTGTTAAAAACATCGCGCACATATTAGAACGCTTGTTCATCAAGAGGGATTAGTCAATTAATGTTGACTACGTCTACGATATTGATATATTTAGCAGGGTTACATGGAAGGTGATGCTACTGCAAGGTCAGGATATTGATCAGAAATGGTCAGTAAACATAAAACATTGGAGTAAATAACGTGAAATGGACGAGAAATTAGAGTAAAGTTGAGCACACATATATATAATGTAAGTTTAATCGAGGACTGTATAATATTATGATTTGCTCAAATACACAACAACGAGGTAACAATTGTATGACCAAAAGGGGTTCAGTGACAATATACACATATACGTTGACCACATGACCATGTTTTATATTATATTTGTATTCTCAGCTTTATTGTATTTTGTTTACTTCACCTATATGCGTAATATTCTGGCTGATCACTGACATCATATTCAATGTAGCCGTGCTAAATGTATAAATGCAGTAGACGAAGTAAATTGTTGATTAACAAGTTTTCTAATGTTATATATATATATATATATATATATATATATATATATATATATATATATGCATTTGTAAAAACGATTTGGGATAGTTAACTGCCTTGATTGTCGACTAAACAAGTAATGGGCACTTTCTCATGTACATTTGATATTAATTAGTAAATGGCTGCTTATTTGCTTAATCATTTGAATTTGTCATGCCATAAGATATATTTTAATTATATGGGTCCTGCTTGAAAATCACGGTGCCCTAATCGTATATATTGTTTTTGAAATGTCGGGTTTGGTTGTTACAATTGTAGAACAGATTACTTAATTCTTATGAAACATATTCTTTATTGTTTGCCTTTCGGACCAATGTATCAAAGGTTCGTCAGCTGTTGGTATACAATTATCTCTCAAAATATTTGGTGGTGTTTTTGGCGCACCTCACTATTGTGATTGTTGAATTTATATTGGCAGTCATCGCTTCATTCAAGACAGAATGAAAGGTTACTACCATTTACCATTCCAAACATTATTTTGTATGGGGTAGTCTATATGCTCTAAAAATGTATAATTTAACTCATCATTTATTGTTTATCTATGTTACCAATAATATTCTTTTTCAGACTGTCTTTCCACCATCACCACTATTTCGTCAATAGTCTCCATCAGTATAGTTGTACGCTCCACTCTGATGGCCAGTTGGTTAGAGCGTCCGCCTCGGAAACGGGGACTCGTTTGTTCGATCCCTGGCCGAGTCATACCAACGACTTACAACAAATGGTACTAACAGCTGCCTCGCTTGGCGCTCAGCTTTAAGAGGTTAATATTATGATTCTCCTTGTGTCAGGATTATGTGATTGGGTGGGACATCATGCTAAATATCTGCGGCATGATGCGCACGTGTTATACATCACTATTAACTGCCTCACTTCATTATTGTAGCGATATCACTGAACTATTGTTAAAGCAATCTTAGAAATCCTAATCACATTCACTCACACATACGCAGGACTTGAAGCATTGCTTTTTTGTTGTTAATTCTTTAATAAGTTGTAAATTAAAAATAGTAACTAAAGCGGGACGGGAATACTTACAATGTATCTGACATCCAGTGAAAGACCTTATCCCGACCTTAGAGGGCTTGTTGATAATGTAAATGTTTACACCGAAGCCTATATATTCAATATTGCTATAGAAAGAAAGGAAACCTTTAAATAGGGTTTTAAAACTTGGGCAAGATATGCATCAGATAGGGCAGATCAACATGAACACACTCAACAAACAAGAACACATTGGTAGACATTAACGAGTTACGTTAGCACATACTCTTCGGGAGATACTTGGCTCAAATACTTTCTTTCAAAGGAAAATTTAACCTTAACACATGCAAATACATTAGTAAGTAACAAAAAATTCATTTTTGCCTAACTGTTAGTTATATATCATATATCTTTCACAAAGTCCTGGTTCGCCGCCACATTGGCATTAGTGAAACTTGTAAAAAGTCTGATTATGGGATCATACACATGTTGGTAATATAAATTTATTTATAATACGATTACTTGGAAATCTCCTTAGATTCTTTCCTCAGTGGACAAATTTGTTACTTATATTGTTTGTGTTAATTGTTAAATTTTCTGTAAAATAAAAACTAACTAAAGTGAGATGATTATGCTTCGTTTATCTGACATTCAGTGTAACACATAGTTCTGACCTAAGCGAATGTTAATTGCAAAAAATAGTGTTTATACTGAAGTTTAACATAAGTGTATGAAATCATTGAATGACATGTCGTGATTAGAATCAGGGGTATTACAATAGAAACGCCCACAGTAAACAAGAAACTAGTGAATGATCCCATAAGCAAATGATCTCTTGAAAATTGTTAGTTTATTCGCAGTCAATTTATGCTAGTAAGTATCTATAAAAAAAATATATGATATTTCCAAAACCGAAATTTGTTTAAAGCTTGGTTTTGGTCATAATTATGTTTCACAAAATCCCATTTGAGAACAACGTTGAGAAACATGACTGAAGGAGCATACATATATGTGAATTATTGAAATTAATTTCTAAAAAAATTAAAATGCTTTAGAGAAAAGAACGCATTTGATCTATTTAATTGTGAAGCATGAACGCATCATATAATTATAATTTTAATTTGTGACTTTATACGTATAACAGGAATAAAATAGCAGAGTTAACCGGTGTACTAGTAATACCACGATCCTTTACTACTTATATAATGATCGTGATGATGCTAAAGCCTTCACCTGTGATATACCCATAAACACAAACATGACAGTAACTATCAGTCCTTTCTTTTAATTTTAAATATTTATTGCACCTCGAACAGAACTGAATTCATTTAATTAAGCACGTATCACAACAGACATGGGCCATGAGTGGCCGAGTGGCCTAAAGTTCTCTTTATAACGCATCATTGCCATCTCACTTCTTCAGCAGGGGTTCAATTTAAAGCAACATTAGTTAATTAGTTAAAAGGTAACATTATGAGGTCATTTTAACTTAGGTATATATAACATATATTATTATTTTCTAGAAGACACGTATGGTTGTTATACAGTGGTTGTAGCCTGAAAGTTATGAAATTCCGAATGAAAAAGGAATACACAGTAACATCTTTTATCATGGATACAGTTTTCATCATAGTAACCTCATTTGACCGGGTTGATTGGTATTGTAAGTGAGAATGTAAATAATAAAATGATCAACATGAACGATGAGAAGTTTGTAATACCTATGTTTACCTGTAAGATCACTAGTAGTCAGGTATAGTTTGACCCCATTTTTGGCCGGCATTAAACGTAATCTCATGAACGGATTGTGAACTTTGCTTGTTATTTGCTATGGGGTTATTATTATTATTATTATTATTATTATTATTATTATTATTATTATTATTATTATTTATTAAATTGAAAGTAATCTCATGAACGGAATATGTTCATGGGTTAGCATTTGTCATAGGGTTATATATATATATATATATATATATATATATATATATATATATATATATATGGTTTGCTCCTGGTGGTGTTATTTACTTTAGATGAAATCGTATAACTGTTTTTATACTTAAAGCCTGATTGTTACTACATTAAAATTTGTTTGAGTCGTAATAAATTCTTGCACCTTGTGTGTTAGACAAATGCATTAAATTACTGTGACAATCTCATCACATACATAATACCAGTCTCTATACTTACAAGCTACTTAGCAGCCAAATAAATACTTATTCAGTACAAGTTTCAGTTAAATGCATTCACGTAAATTACAGGGGGTGGAATAGTAATGTGTCCATGGACTGTGTACATCTTTTGATAAAATGATGTGTATGAGATAGTAACACTATATGTGACCGACCATATAGTTTTGGCTACGACCATTGATATATTGAATAATTGTACTTCACGGGAATAGTCAGAGTTCATAGATGTGTGCATCTGCAGAAATGTAATGATGCTATGGTCAAGAAGGGCGTGACGATTTCATTCAAAATAGGTATGCAAACACACAATTAGAATATACTAAATGGCTTTGCTGAAACTTATTACTATATTATAATAAAAACTGCAGAAATAAGGAGCAAGATATTATCGATGTATTTATATATATTTTCCATGATGAATTTTACACAAATAAACTCTGCTGTACCCAATCCATTACTGATTATGGAAATATTAAAATTTCGAAATATAAATATAGCCGAGAGTGAAATTATTAAAACATGTTGTCAAATAAATGATGATCAGAAGATTCTTACTACAGTGACGTTTCATTCCAGATTTACTCCATGCTTACAAGACAATGCAAAGAAAGAGTTGTAGTATATGGCTGACATTTAATATAGATGATTATGTTGAAAATACTCTTTTGTTCGAATTTAACGTTCAACGCGTGCGTTAAAACATTACAATTCTTACTAAACTTTATTCACTATCATAAGCTGAAAAACAGTTTCCAAAAAGTCTTCAAAATGATTATACAAAATATTAACCTTAATACGAACCCAACCCCACTGTCATTAACATTACCTACCAGAAAGAAAGACACCTATGACTGTAACTAACGTAAATGATGAAGAAATAAAAAGTGTGCGAGTTGATATAATGTAATTATAAGGTGTTAAAGGTATTGCGTTTACGATATATATATATATATATATACATATATATATATATATATATAAATATTCCGCGTTTAAAATCTGCATTGTAATAAAGGCATCATTATATGAAATGATAAACTGAATAAAATTCACAATAAAACGAAATATAAATTTAACACTCACCCCTTTGGCTGGAGATTGAAAGACGAGCTATCTATCCTGTGATTAGATACTTTAGGTCCCGTCATATTGATCAGAAACATTCTGCCTTATATACCCTCAAATAGGTGAGCAGAAATCACGGCAAGATTACCGTGCACCCTGTGAATCTAATGTTCCGGACTTCATGTAATTCAAAATCAGGCACATGCAAATCGTTACACGCCGCTTACATTGGAGAAAACCACTTATTCACCCCAGGTAACGCATGTACGACGAAACAAAACAAAAATGGTGAAATTTGTTTGTAATTCAAGAAGAAAATAAATTTAATTTTCGCCTAATTTTGTGACAGACACTCTTGCTATAATATTGCGTATTTAATAAAGTGTCTTTGTGTACATTCTGAAGCGTAGTTTAAAGAGATGCTATCAAGGCAATAATGTAACAATCCCAAGTGAATTGAAAAAATGATCCATACTTTTGCTGGGCACATACACATTACATTATATAAAAGTATATATAGGTCCCTGTACATTGCACTGTCTTTTACGTATTTATATTACCTGAATAAAGTTGTTTTATGAATATGTTATCATCATCATCATCATCATCATCATCATCATCATCATCATCATCATCATCGGTCTCTTGAACTGGTGTGGTCGTTGAGGCACTGTGCGGCTGAACATCTGACCAGTTCCCTCCACTTGACTCGATCATTTGCCAATGCCTGTGTCTCTGCAAAAATTTTCCTTGTCCATTCTGTAATGTTGTCACTCCACATTTATCTCTGTCTAATTCTCGATCTACCACCTTGGACACTACCCTGCAGTACTGTTGTCGATAAATTGTTGGCTCTAGTGACATGGCCATACCATTTCAGCTTTCTCTTTTTGACAATGGTGAAGAGGTCTTCATAATGGCTTACTTTGTGTCTGATGGTGTAGCGCACTTCTTCATTTGTGATGTGGTCCATGTAAGTGATGCCAAGGATGGTTCTGTAGCATCTCATTTCAAGCGCCTGAAGTCGTCGTTGTAATTCTGTTGTCAGGGTCCAGGCCTCTCACGAATTCAGAAAGATTGAGATGACTAGTGCTCTCAATGGTCAGATTTTAGTTTTCAGGCAGATCTTCTTGTCTCTCCAGATGGGTCTTAGCTTTGACATAGCTGCCGTTGTTTGTGCTGCTCGTGACAACATTTCTGCTCTCGATCCCTCTTCCGTGATTATGGAACCAATATATTTGAATTTGCCCACTGTTTCCAGTTCCTGTCCTCTGACTTTAATCTTGGTTTAGATTTGTTTGCCACTGTTTGTCATCAACTTTGTATTCTCGGCACTTATCTCCATGTCAAATCTGCAAGATGTTTTATCCAGGTTCTTCACTAATGTGGCAAGCTCATCTTTATTGCCTGCCAGCCCATCAATGTCGTCTGCAAAGCGGAGGTTGGTGATGTTACGCCCTCCAATGCTGACCGTCCCACAGTTGTTTGCCAGGGCTTTGCTCATGATGCGCTCTAAGTAGATGTTGAAACGCGTGGGTGACAGGAAACAGCCTTGCCGTAGTCCAATCTCCCACATAACCTTGAGCAATTACTGCACTGGTAGCCTTGGCGTACAGCTGCTTGATGGTGTTGGTCAACTTTTGGCACGTGTTGCACTTCTTCAATGTGGCCCACAATGCCTCATGCCACACTCTATCAAAAGCCTTTTTGAAATCTATGAACACTTGATAGATGTCTTGTTGATGTTGTGAGTACTTTTCACACAGAACCCTAAGATTCAAAATTTGTTCTGTTGTGCTTCTTCCACTACGGAACCCTGCCTCTTCTTCAGCGATTATTTCTTCTGCTTGTGGGTTCAGTCTGTTCAAGATGATCTTCAGCATCACCTTACTAGCATGGCTGATCAAACTGATAGTTCTGTAATTTTGGCACAACTAGAGATTGCCTTTTTTGGGAGTGTTATAATTAGTGACTGGGTCCATTGTGTTAGCCATTCGCCTGTCTGCCAGATCGTGTTGCAGATTTTTGTTAGTAGTTCTATCACTGATTCCCCACCATTCTTGATAAGTTCAGCTGGGATGTAGTCTACTCCAGCTGCCTTTCCATTCTTCAGTGCTCTTATTGCTGACTCCACCTCTTCTTTGAGAATGGGGATATCATCATTATTTGTGGAGCTTGAAACTTCAAGCACATCTGGGTTTCCTGAGGATGGATGGTTGTGGAGTTCTTTACAATACTCAGTCCATCTTTCTGCAATGTCACTTGCTTCTATGAGGCATTTTCCATTTTCATCTCGAATGGTACTGACTCATGGTTGCTTCTTTCTGGCGAGGTCTTTCACAATTTGGAATGCCTTTTTGCTGTTATTCTTTATCAGACTGCTATCTGTTTATGTGCACAGTTGTCCAATCTAATCTTCTTTTGCTTTCTTCAATTTTTTCTGGCATTCTTGTTTATTTCTCGTTATTGCACTGCCCCTTTTGTGTGTCTGGTGTTTTTTAGGTCTCTTCGGGCATCATACAGATTCAGAATCTCTTCTGTAACCCAGGGGTTTTTCTTCGGCAATGGAGGCCAATGATGTCCTTGGCAACTGTTGTCATGATTGTGTTGAAAGTGTCTGTCATCACTTTAACATCAACATCCATCACAAGGAGTGGAGCAAATTTTCCTCCAATTGTGGCTTGGAATGACTTGCAGATGTTAGGGTCCTTCAGTTGTTCAAGGTTGAATTTGAGCCTGATTCTCTTTGGCTTGTTAATTTTCTTCAACCTCACTCGGAAGTTCATAATGACGAGGTCGTGATCACTCCCAACATCAGCACCTGGAAACGCTCTTGGTTTTCTTCTGTTGATGCCAGATCGGTACCGGTTTTGAACTAGTAATTAGTCGATCTGGTTATGATGGGTTCCATATGGTGCATGCCACGTCCAGCTCTATATTCACCCAGGGTGTTGGCTAGTACCAAGTTGTTGTAGCTTGCGAACTCGAGCAGCCTTCTCCCTCTGTCATTGGTAAGCTCATTGCAAGAAGGTCCACAATGATCAGCCCAGTCTTTAAAAGCATCTTTGCCAACTTTGGCATTCTAGTCTCCTTGGATAATAAGGATGTCTATTTTACTTACCATGTTTATTATACCTTGAAATTTGTTGTAGAACTCCTCTATTTCATTATCATCATGATCAGTAGTTGGAGCACAGACTTGGATAATTGTGATGTTAAAGGGGGATGCCTCCAGACGAATGGAAATGATTCTGCTAGATATGTTGCGACATTCAAGAACAGATCCCTTGATGGCTTTGTTTACAAGGAAACCTACTCTATTTATGGACTTGTCCAACTCTCCACTATCGTATAATATATGCCCATCTTCAGTTTGGTGTTCTCCTAGGGCTTTCCATCTTACTTCACAGAGTCCCAGTATGTGCCATGTGTAGTGTTCCATCTCATGTGTCAACTCTTGGAGTCTTCCAGTTTGCGCCAGAGTTCTACATCGTCCAACTGCCTTAGGGTCTCCACTCCTGATTTTCTTTTAGGGTTTACTCCCTTGGCTTTTGTTAAATACCTTATTGAATTGACACATAAATATCCGAGTAATATGCCTGATTGAATTCACACAGGAATATTCGTGTTATATGCCTGATTGATATCACATAGACATATCCGAGTAATATGCCAGATTGAATTCATAATGTTCTGATATATTTCACGGATAAACTTAAATTTTACTCGTATTCTCAACTTTACATAGTTATGAAGACCACTAAATATTTTCTCGATTGTTCCGTAACTGTGAGTTTTGTTTACTGATCCTCTCTGATAAATATCTTGACCGACCACTGACATCATCTTCAAGGTAGACGTTGTTAATATATCAATATTGTAGAGGTAGTTATTCTTGCCATTAATTCCTGAAGAAATACTCCCTAATTTTATCATGACGTCATTCATAGAATGTCAGCTGCAGGCCAAAGAAGCTAATCCTAATTTAGTTTTAATTTTATATAACAACTTGTTCAACTATTGACCTCATATTACCAAATCCATAGGATGTACACCAATGACATTTTGACGTCCGGGTGCTAGGGTTGGATATGGCTACCATATTGTTTTAAGTTGAACATTTCGTGACCTCTTTTATAAATTTCCTGACCGAGCACTGACATCACGGTCAAGGTAGCTGTGCCTAATATATCAATAGTGTAGAGGTAATCAACTGTAAAATAAATACCTGATTAAACAACTCTCCAATTCTATCACGATATGTTCACAGAGTATCAGTTACAAGCTAAGCAAACTAATAGGAATTTAGTTAAAATTGTAAATAACATATCCAACTAATGACCTCAGTATATCAAATCCATTCACTATACAGCATTGACCGTATTGGTTTCGGGTGCTAGGAATGGATGTGCCTGTCATTTTTATTTAAATAATATTATATTATATTATATTATATTATATTATATTATATTATATTATATTATATTATATTATATTATATTATATTATATTATATTATATTATATTATATTATATTATATTATATTATATTATATTATATTATATATATATATATATATATATATATATATATATATATGTATAGACTTACACACTATAACTTTTATTATTGACATTCATTGTTATTATTATTATTATTATTATTATTATTATTATTATTATTATTATTTAGCAATCTCAATGATATTGAACATTGTGAACTAAACATAAGCTACAGCTCTGAAGGAAACAATACTCCATTATTTGTATAAAAAATCTGTGTAGCTTGAATGTGTGTAGCTTAAACATTATGAAATACATGAATGAAACAACACGTAATAGGAAACAACTATGGATGATATAGTAGTTATGGTAGAATGATAATCTGACAACGAATATTATTGCAAACATAGTAAACATTATATGACGAGCTGCAGTTTCTATAACCCAATACATTTTGGTAGTAGCAGCACGAAGTGTGAACACACCAAGTTTTCAAACAAAACTAAAACATCTACGGAGACCGAAACTATTTATTACAAACCCATACTAATTCAGACAAAAAAGGGTGAACTGACGAGTCTTTAAAGATTCTACGGAGACCGAAACTATTTCAGACAAACTAGTCCGTTTATGTTTCAACCAAATATTCTATCAAGTCCGATACGATATTTTGATCTAGGGCCATGAAAATGAGTATAGTTATGGTGGCCTTGGAACCAGACCTAACATCAGACTTGATGGCCAAAACCAACCTCGTCACGGCGTATATCCAATAAACGATATTGATAAGGCGTGTCATTCTCACGATGTTGCTTATAAAAGCAGCAATCTGCAACACAGACATATCGCAGATGTTAAATTAATTCATGCGTTAAATTCTATCACTGATCAATCCTTCAAAGAAACATTAGCTTCGTGGTTGATAAAATCGGCAATGAAAAGTAAATTAATGGTTATTATCCAAACAGGCGATATGGCAGATTTATCTACCACCGCCTAAACAAATTAACTTTGCACGTATTGATGTCAGCGTCCCTAATGAAGTTCATCAGGCTGATATATTATTTCTGCCGCATAATAATGTTAATAAACAAACATACAATTATGCGCTAACCGTAGTTTATATTGTGAATAGATATAAAGTACCTGAACCATTAAAGACAAAGTCATCAACTGAAGTAGTTTCTGCGTTTGAAAGAATTTATCAACGAGGTACTCTGCAGTGACCAAATCTGCTTCAGGTTGATCCTGGCAAGGAATTTCATGGTGTAGTGTTATCAATAATGAAGCATCATAATGTCTCTATCAGAGGAGGACATACTGCACTACATAGAGATCATGCAATTGTTGAACGATTTATTCGGACACTTGCTGAGCGGTTATTTGCATATCATTACGCGAAGGAATTTATCCAGGATACACGATCTCGTGAATACTAGTATGTCAAGAGATTACTAGGTGTAATTACCGCGCTAAATAATGAAATTACTCAAACAATTAATATGAATCTTAACGCGATCAAAAAGAAGTATACACGCTTACAAAATCCAGAAATTGATTTTTCAAAACAGCGAATACTCGGCAATGTCACCGTGAGATATTTATATGAATCAGGAGAACTTGAAGGTGGTACAAAAAGAGATACTGATCCTATTTGGAGTGTCACTACACAGAATGTGTTTTCCTCCATTATGTGTTTTCCTCCACTTGTCAAAAATATGAATAACGGACCATACATAAATGTGTATTATTCAAATTCAATTTATGACAAATTCAACTGTTTTTGGACAAAACGAATATTTCTTTAATTTGCTTTATCACTGTCACGAAAATATAATAACTTTGGTAGCTAAATCGTTACAAAAGTTTATTATAAAATTTGCAAAGATTTTTTTCCTTCACGAAAATTATAGAGACGAATAAACATTATAGGTATCACTGGAAGAAAATAAAGTAGTAACCGGTATACCGATAATATGGGGCTTTTCTACCATTTATACAGTGATGCTTATGATGACTTTCAGTCAAGTTCAACAAATGCTAAGCCATACTTTGTATACGTTTATTGAATTAATTCAAGTTAAGAGATCAGCTTCAATATGGCGTTTTTTATTTGAGAAAAAAGTAGTGACATACATTTTCACTGTTAATACAAACATGCCAAATATCAGCCTTATCCTTTTTGTTAATGATTAGTTGCACAAAGTAAACACATCAGTATTTATTTATGCAACGATGTATGGAATTACGATGTATGGTCTATACTTTTATTCGTTTTTAATATTTTCTTAGGTATTGTACACGAACTCGCCTTTTCATCTTATGAAAATACTATATCTAGGGAATTTCTAAACAATATAATCAATTGCATTTACGTAATATAAAGAGATGAAAGATAATAATGTTCCCATGACCTTTAGTTAGTTTTATATATAATAAAAAAGTATAAATTATAAACAGGATACGTTATAAACAGGATATCGATCCATCCATATAGATCAGACTAAGTCAATTGAAAGTGTGAACAAATGAATTTGCTAGTAATCGTTACATTACTTGGCAGCAAATTTTTTTAATCATGGTCAGAATGATATAACGGCATAATGTACAATAAATAAGAATTATTGCAAGGGTTTCTGTATATGTGTTTAAGTGGAAGGCAACATAATTGTAAACATAACAATGTAATGTAGTTGTAAGAACTTGAGGTATACGAAATATTAGTATTGTGCATAAATGAATTAAGACGTTCATGTTAAAGAACGTTCCACTATATCATACCTAAAGATATTGACAACACTTGTACTTGTTTTATTAATAACGATTGCTGCTAATGAGAATGGTACTCTTGTATTCATATATGATTGGCCTCTTCACAGAGTGAATGTAGCAAACAAACGTTCACTGCAGCTGTTTCATAGTACGTCAAAATTATGATATTCTGAAATGGAAAAACAAAGACGCATCAACAAGCATTATGATCGACCCAGATGCAATGTTACGAACAGCTGAATGCATTCAAAGGGAATATAACCGATAAGCTATTTTCTACTACATGCCCATGTAAATAATAAAAGATTAAATACTTAGCACGCTGACATATCCAAAATTTGTTTGTGATTTATTCCAGTGTGCAGCATAAAAAAAGTTAAAAATATACTTACCGTGTCTTTAAAATGATAAGACGAGGTGAATATAATTAGATTGGTAGTAAATTAACTGAGGAATTTCAGAAAAATTCTTTAACTACAGCATATATATATATATATATATATATATATATATATATATATATATATATATATGCAAAACAAGCAAAAAAACAAGAATTTACCAATATGGATATTATAAAATGTCCTTTAAGAAGGATTACGTGGCTAGTAATATGTTATCCTGACTGATGTTCCACACACACACACGTGACTAAAATAAGAGAAAAAAAAAACACTCATATTGAAGGTTGAATATAACGACTTGAGCAGCGTTAATGAATTATTAGTCTTAAAAATGTAAAGAATTCGCGTAATGTTAAAAGTGATTATTTAATATAACGACATATTACAGGTGGCTAGGACGGATATGTTTGAACCAAGCTGTTTCTGAACTTACAGCTGGATAAACATTTTTAAATTATCAATTATAGTTTAATGCAGAATGCATCGTGGGACAACTGGAGGTTTTAGTTATACAACGCGGCTGAGTCTTACATTTAAAATTATACACTGATTGACTAGAATTAGGTACTACTTTATCAATTAAATGCACAAAAACACCATTTTAATTATGGAAACGTGACAAATAAGAACTAATAAATGAATTTCGACTCCTTTAACATAATAAGCATTTTCCAATCACTATCAAAGAAATATAATAATCTGCTAGTCATATGTGTGTGTAAAAAGTTAAATTAAAAAGTTTAAAGTTTTCATCCAGGATAATTAACTAAATGTGTTGATTTAAATTATATTGATATCGAGGAATATGTATTACATCAGCGTCAGATCATCCACTGAGTAGCAAACCGAGGTCACCTACATAAAGATAAAGACAAAGGTTACAACGATTAGTAAATTCTTACACGGTCATGTCCGAAATGTTGAACCATTCATACAATATTTGCTAAATTTGTGCTCATTGTTGAAGAAGTTGCAAATTAAATATAGTACCTAACGTGGGACAAACAAGTACGCTTACTTGTTTATCTGGTAACCAGTTAAGGACCTTGTGCTGATCTTAGAGGGATTGATGACAACCAAAGCCAATATATTATATACTGCTATAGTAGGAAACTAACTCTTTTTCTTGACATTCAACCCGGTTACGATATATATCAGAGAGGTAAGGTAAACATGAACACACTCAACAACCCGTAACAAAATGGTTGGGATTAACTAGTCAAGTAAACACACACTCTCTGTGGGATATTATGCTTACTTACATTTGTACAAAGTAATACAAACACTTAAAACCTGAATATTCATTAATAAGTAACACAAAATTTCATCATTGCCTAAATTTTAGATATGTCCCGTTTATATTCCGCAAGTGTCCATTTCGCCACCATATTGGTATAAGTGTCACATGTCAAACGTATGATTAATGGAGCATACATATATTGGTAGTATTAAAATTTAACTTGTGACAAAACTGTTTTCCTCAACAATTTTTTTTTTATTTTTCTTTTTTATAAAAATGAAGACGTGATGTTAGTATCAATTTATGTATAACCTGTTTAAATTTATTTCATGTTTGTTTGTAAATATCCCTGTATTACAACTAGTAATGGAAGCTGGCCTTGGACAATATTTTGTTTCAGATGTAATAAATTAGTTTTAATATTTTAAATATATCGTATTCGTGTCAAAACTGATTATGTTACACTGTCAATTATTACAAATGGTTATAAGTGACAAATTTGTACAACTCTAGTTTTGAACACCTCGATACATCCAATGGTATAATGCAATTATTTTCAGCACCAACAATTTAATATTTCAGAGAATGAGTCTGAGGATCTCTAATCAATAGTCATCTTTCAATAGGAGGGAAAATTTCTCCCTGAATAGTTGTAGGCAACTGAAACTATATAAAATACCCTATTACTAACCAATAATAATAATAATAATAATAATAATAATAATAATAATAATAATAATAATAATAATAATAATAAAAGTGTAACTAGTTTTATACGTAAATCGGGATTGTCATGACAGTAAACATCGGTTCAGTCATAATAACTCCGCGCACCTTGATTGGTGGATTATAATAACAGTTTATGTACTTACTTAGTAACAAACTAAAAACGTATTCAATACAAATTGCAATAGAATACATTCAAGTATGTTAAAAGCAGAACTTGCAATGTGTCCATCTACAAAAAAAATATTATTTAGGTACCGGTACCATAATTCCGAATAATTCCTATTCTCACTTATTATTTGTATGTGACATTGTTTAAAAATGACCAGCAAAAAATTTTAATATAATATATCTCTGTCTCGCTTAAAAGATATGTAGTGACAAAATCGAGTGAGCAAAAGATCTTATTGTTTTTAATTTTTACATCATACTAAAATTAATATATATATATATATATATATATATATATGTGTGTGTGTGTGTGTGTGTGTGTGTGTTTGTGTATGTGTGTGTGTGTCTGTGTATGTATAGATTCGACTATATTTACTGACGAACACAAATACATTAACATCATTAACAATAACTAGGGAGGTAACTACGGTGACTTACTAAAGAAAGATACCTGACATTAATTATCTACGTTCTGTCAATATGTAGATATAATTCGCTAATTTCTCTATTCAGTCTATTTATTCAAAAGCCACAAAAGTAAAATACATGGAAATCATGAAGAAAGGTTTGTGATTCGATTATTTTCATTTACTTACTTACTATAGCAGAAGAAAAAAATGAAGCGAGACATTTAACTGTTGCAGAATACTGTGTCTGTAAAACACAACCTGAATACTTTTTCATTAATTAAATAGATTTTACCCTACCTGACATAATTCGATAACTCTATATATGTACGCGATTATTACCCTTACAAGATTCTGTTTTCTAATAGATTTATCTCCCATAAATAGTGATGATTTAAGTGCATATAGTTATTTTAATTGATTTGTTTAGGGAGTGGGGATTTCGTTCCATATGGTTATCAGCATATATATTCAAAACGATTTGGCGAGATAAATAAGGTTTCTTCCAGTAAACATTAGACAAATGCGATTATTGAAAAACCCATCTGGCCTTTTCAACCAACAGTTTATGATTGCGCCATCGCCAAATGCTTTATAAGTTTTGATCGTGGGATCTTTTACGTATTCCTGGATCATTTGTATCATAATAAAATATGTTTAAATCATTATTTGTCTAAATTCTTACTTGAGAATTTAGACAACTAAACAAATTATCTTTTAATTTTGCATAGTTTTGTCACTGCCAATATTTATAATTTCGTAATGCCGTTTGATCTCTATTTATCTTTTACCTCAACATTCCAAACACAATTGTGTTGTCCTCTAACTTCAAAACCACATTGTAATCACGGTTCAGGTAATAAACTACACAGCCGTACACTTTCCAAATGATGTCATCCGAATTCATGTATACAAGATGCTGAAGATCCTATCATCAAACACTACACTGATTCTTCCTTTGAGTTATTATATACACACTATTTGTTTTATTGAAGTACACGTTTAAACAATAATATGTAAGAGTTTTACAGATTATCAAACATCAAGCCTTCTGAATATAAATTAAAACTCGATAGAATATCTCCTGACTTAGCAATAACAACTGGTGCTGAACGTAAGAATAATAACGAAATTAATTAAATTCAGGATGCCAAGAAGGAATTTACCATTCAAAATCATACCCACAGATGTCGTCGCTACGATGAACGACACAATAGAGGTAAATATCATTAGTTATCTCGATAATCGGATACATTTTTAAAGAGTAAAACTTATTGTACATGCAGAAAAATATAATTGGATTATTCGTGACAAGTATGATCCTGTTCTAGATAACGATAAAACCTGCCATACTGAATATAAAACCCAAACCAGGAATGTTGACTGGCATTGACAAACCGTATTATGAAAGAACGTATCCTGCTACAGCGATTTTGTATGAGATTTATCAGATAAATGAAAAACCTAGAGTTGATAATCTAAAACCAATGAAATTATCAAGATCCCGGTAGACGAATAATCTTTAAATCTAATCAAGTTGGAGCAAATGATCATAAAAGCGACAGTATGCATGATTAATTCTTGATGATGCTCAATATGATGCTATAAACGCAGATGCAAAACAGAAATATATATGTGTAAGTCGCGAACAAGTTTTTTTGTCTAACGGAACAATGTTGGGTACAATCGTTGGCTATATCGATGACTTATCTCCGCAATATACACATCTAAGATCATCTATGCTCTCTTATGTTTCTAAAAATGTGTTATATATGATAGATTCTCTAACATCGCAGGTAGGGTTTCAGAAAGATTGACTCAATTTACAAACGCTGATGCACCCTGTGGATCATAGAGAATTAAAGACGATATGTTATATAATTATGCTGAATCCGCAGATGAAATCGAAGAAAAAAACGATCATAATTATTACCTCGACATTTATTGATAGCACCATCTGTTTCCGAGACAGCCCCTAGACATAAGACCGTTTATCTAGGATGAGGATGCGAGAAAGCAACTCTTGTTCTTGAATTATTTAGACAGAATACAGATTTAGTTGTCTTAACTCCTAACTTCAGTAAGATGTATTGTAACTTATTTCAAGGAAAATACCTGTGTAATTAACAATAATCCATTTAACCTGTGTTGGGTTGGTGCTAATTACATTTACAAATCATATTATTTATGATACAATGTAGACATTCCAGACATAAATAAACAACAGTGTCACAATTGCCACGACTATACTGAGCACAATGTAGTTCCACTTACTAAATATTTCAATAAATTATTCTACCCAAACCAAATACTGAATACAAAATACAAAGCCTTTTCGCTTCAGCTCTAATCACAGCAGGGAACGTGGTCCAATTTAAAACGTTTATAAAACCAACGACTTGACCTAAAAAAAAATTAATTTAAAATCTACTGAAAATACAATGAAAACATTCTTATACAATTTTGATATAAATCTGGTCTAATAAAGTGCCATTGGTATGAAAAACTTAGAATAATATCGATAGTGTGATGTGGAACTTTAATATATTCTTAGACATCAAAACCTTATGATATACGAAAGCTTATTTGCCTCAAAGGTTTAGTTTACGAAAAGTAGAAACCTCAAAAGTAAAGGTAATTTAATCATTACAATACTATGCCTATGCCCTTACAAAAACTTCATGTTCAAATAAATTATTGATTAGCCAGTCTCAACTGAAACATAAAATCTCTTTCAATTATGATTCTTTTCAAGAAAGTCTTTGTCCGAAATAATAGATGAACCGAATACAATGCCGGTACACTCTACATGGGACTATTGGATGGAGAAGAATTACAATTAAATATACGTCATTGGCAAAGAGAGACAATAATTACAAATATCATTTGCAAGAACAGGATACATCAGGATAAACATAAGAATGAAAATAATGCGCAGGTCAGATCATCCATACATAATTGAATTAGGACCAAACATAAATTGCATTTGAGCATGGGTAACACAACAACTCAACGCAGTTCATAGGACACGTCCGTTATCACATATTTTAGAGTGTATATGCCTTCCTAGCTACATTACTGAAAAAAGTATGACCATTTAATATAGTCTTGTTGTCAACGTCAAAGTGTATGTTATCATTGAATTCTTATTTTTCATAGAAATGTAACATCGTCGCCTTATGTTATAGGAAAGCGTGTTATTATATATGTTCCCGGTTAGCCTTGTCTTAACTTTGTATTAACAAACTTACTTAATTCTTTAAGTCCACTAAGTATTTTAGCGATTGTCGTGTAACTGCTTTCACTTTACTGCCCTCTCTGATCAACATCTTGACCATGCACTGACATCTCTTTCAATACTGCAGACAAACCCGGAAAACATGCAAGCCAAAGGGTCAGTTCTTTATAATGAAGGGATTTGGTATGCTTAGGTTAATAGTTAAATAAACTGTTATTTAACTTTGAAATTACTTTGGTAGTAATTTGGCTACCACGCAGCTGAGAAACTGTTAAAACCATCGTGTTACAACTGGAGCACTTCTTTCTCAGTAAGTGTTAGACAAACAATGTTGTCTACGTCTACAATATATTATATATTTAGCAGGACTACATAGAAGTGTGATGATACTGCTGGGTCCTGAATATTTCTCAGAAAGGGTTAGTAAACAATAAACAAAGTTACTCAACAATCTAGAAAATATTTAATGGACTTATGAAATTAAGTAACGTTGGGCAGGAATGGTGTGATAAAAATCAGACCAAGTTTTCCCGTTGTTCATATACCTAACACTGTTTCAAACATTGCCTTGTCTCGTTACCAGAGAATCACAATTTCAGTATATCATACATCACGTTAATTATCGCGCTTAGTGTAATATTGCGATTCAAAGTTTTCGCTGTTACCCAAATATAATTAGCATTAATTTAAATAGTTGTTATTACATACTCGCTTTTAAAATTACCCGAGAAAGTAATTTCATAAACAATTGACAATCCAATTATGTTAATCTTTATAATAATCGTAATAGTCATTATTTTTCTTTTCAATATGTACTTGTACCACGATTAGGGATAAAGAACAAGCTAGATAATTGACTTAACAGGTAATTGTTACCGTTAAATACCAATCTTATTTTAATTAGTAAATGGTACTTGTTTACTTAATTACTTGAATTTGTCATCGCATAAGATATGTCTTAATTATATGTGTCCTGTTTAAACATGACGGTGTCCTAATCGTATATATAGTTGTTGCAATGTTAGGTTTGGTTGTTTTATTTATAGACAATAATACATAGTTCTTATTCAACATATTCTTTAAAGTTTGCAATTCAGACCAATGTATAAAATGCTCGTCAGAAATTGGTGCTATATACAATTATGTCTCAATGTATTTGGTGGTATTTTGGCGCACCTCACTGTCGTCATTGTTGACCTACTGATCTTCTTAAACACACTAAGCATTTTATCGATTGCTGTGCAACTGTGTTTTCATTTTACAAGCCATCTCTGATAAATATCCTGACCGAGCACTGACATTTCCTTCAATATTGCATAGACATCCTCCTGGAAACCCGAACACGAAAGGGTCAGTCCTTTATGCTGAAGTGATTTGGTATCCTTAGGTTAATCGTTTCATAAACTGTTGTGTTAGATTGAAAATAAATTGGGAGTAATTTGCATAGTTCCCAAAAGACACTGTTAAAAGCATCGTGCTAAAATTGGAACGCTTGTTCAATTAACGGTCACTACGTCTAAGATATTGATATATTTAGCAGGGTTACATGGAAGGTGATGCTACTGCAATGTCAGGATATTGATCAGAAATGATCAGTAAACAAAAAACATTGGAGTAAATATTTAGTGGACTTGAGAAATTATGTAAAAGTAAGCACACAAATATAAGTTTAGTCGGGGAATGTATAATATTTATGATTTTCTCAAATACACAACAACGAGGTAGCAAGTGTATGAACAAAAAGAGTTCAGTGACAATATACACATATACGTTGACACGATGACCGTGTTTTAAATTATATTTGTATTCTCAACTTTATTTTATTATGTTTACCTAACGTATATGCTTAATATTCTGGCCGAGCACTGATATCATATTCAATGCAGCCGTGCTAAATGTATCAATACTTTAGGCGATGTGAACTGTGCAACGAATCTTTGTTGAGTAACAAGCTTTCTAATATTAGCACAATATTTTTCAATGGGTGTCAGGTGTAAACCAACCAAACTAATCCGAATTTATTTTCAGTGTAACATAACAGCTTAGTGTTCCTAACTTAACACGTGACATGAACATACTAAGCAACAAAACATGGCATATGTGCATTAGGATTAGATTTAACCCGGATATATTTCACCAAATCCCAATTCTCCACTACATTGGCAATAAGTGCCACTTGGCAAACGTATGAATATTGCACCATATATGTATTGGTAATATGCAAACTTAATTTCTCACAAAACTTTGTTCCTCAAACATGAATTTTTATTTTCTTTATCATAAAACCTAAATACAATAATGCTAATATAAATGTATTTATAATTCGATTGCTGTAAAATCTTGCATTTTTTTCTCAAGGCTCGTATGGAAGTACCGATATAGAAATGATTTATGGTGTTCCATACTACAGTAAACATTAAAACCACCAAAAACGATTTATGACACCCTATATATTCTTATGTTTGCTTTGGTTTATATAAACTATGATGTCCATGAATTACAACTAGTAATACAAGACGATCTTGGAAAAAACGAATCCGTTTCCATCGTAAATTTTGTGCTGCATTTTGTTAAAAATACCTTTGTATAATGTAGTTATTTTAAGCACCACCAACACTGTAATATTCCGACGCGAGTGTCTGGGAGTTATCATTAAATTTTACTGTTGGAAAACAAATACATATGTAATTATGTTAGCTCTACGAGCTAGTTAGTATTCGCTCTTTTATATTATTGGTATCAGTCCTGGCCCTTGAGTCAGTATCGTTTTTGTAACATAACGAAAATTAAAGTATGACGTTATTTGTATCCTAATATGCCCAAAACATTCTTTTTGTTTTGTGTCTATTAAAATCGTCAGAATTGTAGGAGGTGGCGTGCAATGTTAAAAAGAGAATTTGAAATTATTAGCTTGTTTTACTCGTTAATGTCTGTTACAGTATGTTTTATTATTGTAAGTCAGTGTCAAAGACTTTAAAACTATATTGCACAAAGTTCAATTTATAACAAGCATTTTTTTAAAAACTTTTTACATCGATATATTATTCAAATCTCTGTTATCATTCTTTTTCTATATTTAGCATGATTTTCCCTGGCAGGGTAAATCAGTGGAAAAACAAATTATCAGTACCAAGAACAATAACTAAAGTAAGAACTGAGTTCATTAGGAAAATATCAATCATTTGTACTAAACGCTCTATAAAGTTTCGTCTGAAAACAATTTCACCGGCAATGACGAGTAGTCAGATTACATCATGCAAGTAATATAGCTTGGTACGCAAGGTTGTACATTAACCATGAACAAACCTAAAATGGCACGCGTCACATCTGATACAAATTAAAAGAACTATAATAATTTGACACTGTTTTTACTTATTCCCTTTGCGCAAACGGAATCACTACAAAACATTTTACAAACTGGTAGTGTTTATCTTGATGTATACGATAGGACATAAAATGACCTTGAAGATCGAATCGTACAAATAAAAAAAAAACTATTCGTACTCGTATACTAAGCTCATCTAAATTACCCTGTCTCTCTTAGGTAATATAGTTTTCATGCGTATAGTATGCGATATAATTATGAAGTCGAGTTTTATAAATGGGCTGTTGACAGCACATAATAGTGCAATTAAAATTGGCATAGATTATTTAATGTCAACTTTAATAACTTCATTTAAGATATAATACTGTTCTTTATATATAATAAGTGTCCTGAAATGAATCAGAAAATGACAAGTGACTTATGATAAAAAATCTTTGACTTACATGTGTTTGCAATGTTTAAACGCAATTTCAATTTTAACGTTTCACATCTGGTTAGAAACAATGGAGCATTCATTTTTCTTGCTTACGTAAATAATCAAGCTTAGTAATCGAACTTTTTGAAACTTGTTTTGCGTATCTCAATCAGCTAATTATCAGAGTCATTATGTTAAATAGTGATGATTCTACAAATCCTTAGTTATTAACATTTCCCAAGGTAGATAGTCCGCCCCACCTGTTCTATATTGTCTCCACCCTACTAAGCACTGCGATATCGCAGCTCTCTTGAATTATTAGTGATGTTGTTAGAAAACTTAGAAATCGTATTCACTTGAAATGCAGAGTGAAACGTATGAGGTTATCAAATGATACGCTTAATTTTGGTATACTTTTCTACACTTCCATGCCTAGATAAATATATATCATTCCGTGTAGCTTACATTTTCCAGGAAATTAGTTACTTTTGATAAAGTTGAATGTACACATAACTTTTTGAAAGAGTATATGTACTTCTTTCAACGCCGCTGTTAACAGTGGCAGACATACATGAAGACATAACTATGCCCTATGACATACAGAGGTACATATCGTTGTATCAACATTTGTTCTTCATGATCTGTTTAACACTCATGCATCAATGTGTAAAATGCAGCCCATCTTCTTGAAAAGTAATTTCTCTAATTACTGTTTTCATCTAAACATTCATAAGAAAAATGTGATCAAAATTGTTGTATAACCCGATTCTTAAGACTTATCTGATTCTAGATTGTCTTAGGTGAAAAATGGTCATAGATACCTTTTGTTGTTTTTAAAAGAAAAAAAAAACAGCCTTTCACTTCAAAATATCTTTCTTTACACACATATCTACCACATCAAGACTTACTCATACACACTATACTAGGTACCCGATGATTCCTATTAGTGCTTACAGACAATACGTTATAAATTACATGTATAATGATATTGCAGTCAAATGTCTCTCTGCAATAATGATGACACAGTTAACAAACACAGACATAGCAACAATAAAATATGTTTCACTTAATAGTCATAATTTCATGAAATATATTCATGCGTTCAGGATACTTTTGTTACAGAAATTAAATAATGCGACTTCATTCGTGTATCGGTATATATCCGTTAATTTTTCCCACAAACTCTATTTTTAGGACATATACTACTACTACTACAACTACAAATACAAATAATAAAAATAATAATAATCTTAGTAATAATTACAAAGAAAGAAAAATATATATTGACCATATTCTCTTTTTCCTAACAATTGTCTCAAATGGCTTAAAATTTAAAGCTATACATGTTCAATTTAAACGATAAAATGTATGGCAAATTGTATGGCAAATATGTTTATACACTTTTGAGACAATCTCCAAGTATTGGAAACGTGGAGATAAATAGGTTTCAGCTTATGCATTATGTGTATCAGTATTTTACAGAAATACAGGATGAGTAAAATATTTTCTTACTTCAAAATACAAATCCAGACTATTTTCTTTATAATATGTAATTTTGAATAATTAAAGACACAATAGAGCAGAATGTGTGCGATTTTATGATTTTTAAAGATCCTGAAAATAATGAAACGTGACAACTTATAAGCTGAAATAATGTGTGAAGATTCAAATAGATAATTTATAAATAAACAAGAGAAAATTAATTCGTTTGTTGTTGCCTGTTTTTATTGAACTTTGTGGATCACGAATTATTACGAAGACCAGACCTGACGACAAAAACGGATACGTCATCTTCGACTAGTGGGACAGTTATGGGTCACGTTTAATTTTTTAAATATCTACTTTAAACGGGAATAGAGGACGCACATAATAAACACATTAAAGGTCACTCGTGCGTGTCGCTTTTGGTGACCGAACAGGACTTATATGTGTATTTCTCATGTAGGGAACAATTTCGATTTGTTTCAAAAAGTTATCATTACAAGTTTCTTTGGAGGACAGTCGCCTATACAGGAAAGCAATTTGGAATGGTTCTGAATGATGCTGAGAAATTACCATTCAATTAGTCTCAATATCATGTGACTCAAAGTCAGGTCATTTTTCTGAATTTATATCTTACCTAATGAGTCCAACCCCATCCCCAGCCTAATTGTCTCTCTGCCCATGTGCAATGATATGTTTTACCCTGGGCAATGAAATATATTATCATTGTGGTTAGAATTTAGTTTGATTTCAGTGAGTTCTAAACCAAGGATAATATTGTCCGTGCTAAGAGTACACTAACCTAATATATTTTATTGTTTATACTATACCTTTTACATTTAAAAGACACATGCACAAACTTTCTGTATTTAGTTCCATCTCAATTATATGTATGTCATTATGCAAAGGGGTACTCTATTAGTTTGACACCATACTAATTTTACCATTATGGTGTTTTATAAGGCGGCCTTGACACGGTATTTTTACGGTAGCTTTACATGGTCATCCTTTATGAAATGATATAGGGATGTTGTTGTGAGTAGCAATCAAAAAATAAAACTGTTTAAACATACATTGTTTGGTAAAATAAATAATCATGTAATACAAGTTCGCATTTTTAAGTTGTGTAAAACACCACTGAGTTAGATATTAGAGTATTTTCTAATTGACTAAGTACAGACTCTTTTTAATTATATAGCATTAGTTGTTCTGCAAGTTATCAATAAACAATTAATCACTAATGTCCGCCTTGTTTGAACTATGTGTAGGTCTCACTTAGCTCTGTTATCAGGCTAATATGCATGTCTTCCTTCTCTTCTCTCTCTCTCTCTCTCTCTCTCTCTCTCTCTCTCTCTCTCTCTCTCTCTCTCTCTCTCTCTCTCTCTCTGGTCTTTTATCCGTAACGCATCCTGCCTATCTTACATCCTATATCAGGTTGCCATGGAATTTAGCGTAAAAGTGGGCTGGTTTATTGATTGGCTTTCATTTATTACAATTGAGTGGTAGGGACATGAGGTAATTACTATCTACATGAATATAAATTGAGTAGATGTAGAGTTTTTAAATGCTGTGCAAGACAAATCGATTTACAATCATTCTTGAACAATTAAATTAAACTTTGAAACGATAAGTAAAAAATAACGAGATCCAAAGATAATACTTACCGTTGTTTACATTTTGCACGGTCTCGTAGCGTGTTAATGTTTGACGCCACGATCTTCAATGTACACGATATGGCATATAATTATGCAAATATCGGTCACCGGAATCGCCGTGTAAATCCTTGAAAATTCTAACAGCTTTCGTTCACATGTCAGCACATATTTCTTTCACAGCGTGTCGAACGGTTGAATTTTGCTCAAATAGTTGAAAATCATCCACTACGTTGGCAAAATTTCTTTGCGAATTGCCAAACATACGGTTATATATGCATTTGTATATGAGTAATGGTCACAATTACTTTATGACAAATTCAACTGTTTAGGAACAAAGGAATATTGTTGAATTAGCCTAACCACGAAAACAAAGAACTTTGTAAGCGTAATTTAAGTCGTGACAAGGTAAATAGGAAATTAAGTCATTTGAGATTCGCGGAAATTACCAAAAGTTGAGGTATTATCCGCATAGATATCCTCATAAACAATTAAACGGTAGCCGTAATACCGGTAGCACAACATCTTTCTGCTAATCATACCGTGCTGCCTATGTTGCCTTTCAGTTAAGTGTAACTAATGCTTATCCACACCTTTCGATTTTTTTGACGTACTCATTTAGATTTAACGGATAAATTTTATCTGCGAAAACATTCTTGACATATATCTTAACTGTAAATACAAAACAGAGATATTATTGGCCTTTTCATTTAATTTAATGTTAAATTGCCCGTTGACAACGATACAGAACAACACATTCTGAACGGATTATCACAAACAGATTTGCGATGTTTATTTTGTTTACAAATAGGTTTCGTCATTTTAACTGTTATAAGGTACTGTAAAACAAACCTCGCAAGAATGTTTTAATGTTACATATTCGTAAACAAAACCTAAAAATATGTTTTTTTAAAAAACATAATACAATGCATTCATGTAAAAAAGAGATGAAAAGATAATACATTTTCCTTGAAAGTTGTTCAGTTTTTAATATTGTGTATATGTACAAATGTGTATAAATTACACACAGAACATGCATCCATTCATATTGATCTGGCAAAGTCCATTGATAATGTGTTTTCCTGATATTACTGGCAATCGGTACATGTAAGCCATCTTAACAGCTCTTTTAATTATTCTCAGAAACATATAACGATATAATGTACAATAATTAAGAAATTTACCAAGGACTTATGTACATAGGTGTTTCAATGGAAGGCATCGTGGTTGTAAATATAGTAATATAATGTAGTTGTAACCCATTGAGGTATAATATATATATATATATATATATATATATATATATATATATATATATATATATATATATATATATATATATATATATGCATTGTGTCAATCAAGTAAAATATCACATAATTTACAGCCTTAGGTGCTATGGTTCAGTACATTCTTACACGTCTTAGGACTTCAAGGTAGAAATCCATATAAATACTTTGTTTGCTGTTTGCTGTGTGTAATGTTGAATAATTGTTAAACTAAAAATAGTAACTATAGTGCGATAAGTACGAGAATAATATATATGACAACCAGTAAAAGACATTGCGCTAATATTAAAGACCTTGTTGATAATGCAATGTTTACACTGAAGCCACTATGCTCTATACTGGTATGGAAAGAATGAAAACGTTTGGATGAAAATTCCATACCTGGCCACCATATGTATCAGATAGGGCAGATAAAGACGAAAGCAAAAACAAAACTAGAACTAATTTGGTGGACTGGAAATTGTCAAGTAAGCACAAGCTCTCTTGAATTTATTCATCTTAGTTAAATGCTTACAAAGGTGTTCCTAACTTAACACGTGACATGAACATACAATAAGCTACAAAACATGGCATATGTGCATTAGGATTAGATTTAACCCAGATATATTTCACCAAATCCCAATTATCCACTACATTGGCAATACGTGCCACTTGGCAAACGTATGAATATTGCATCATATATGTATTAGTAATATGCAAACTTAATTTCTCACAAAACCGGTTTCCTCAAACATGAATTTTTTTTTCTTTATCATAAAACCTAAATACAGTAATGTTAATATAAATATATTTATAATCCGATTGCTGTAAAATGTTGCATAATTTTCTCAAGGCTCGTATGGAAGTACCGATATAGAAATGATTTATGGCGTTCCATACTACAGTAAACATTAAAACCACTAAAAACGATTTATTACACCCGATATATTCTTATGTTTGCTTTGGTTTATATAAAATATGATGTCCAGGAATTACAAGTAGTAATACAAGACGATCTTGGAAAAAACGAATCCATTTTGTTAAAAAATACCTTTGTATAATGCAGTTATTTTAAGCACCACCAACACTGTAATATTCCGACGCGAGTGTCTGGGAGTTTGCATTAAATTTTCATCTGTCGACAGCTGGAACAATATATTCCTCAGAGATGTAGCAAGATGAAAGTATATAATATACACTCTTTGTATGCTACTACTACTACTACTACTACTACTACTACTACTACTACTACTACTACTAATAATAATAATAATAGTAATAATAACAGCAGCAGAGAGGGTGAGCCGGACAACATTTTTTTGTTTTTATTTTTTATTATACCCTTAAAACGGTACGAATAGACCCTTCTCGCGAACCAGAAAAAAAAATAAGTCTCCGACCCTGTCTGAAAACATGAATTCGCAGGTGATACTGTATTCGCGTTTTCGTTGATGAATCATAAATGTCACAATGATGTTGTGATTCACCCTCTCTGCTGCTAAGGTTTACGGTGAAAATCGTCCGATATACCCCCTCTGCTGCATTTGATCTAGTCCTTACTACGACGAAAATCCTCTTAGGACTTTACAAACAGACTTATTTGTAAAACCTCCTCTTGTAAATCAATCAGATTATTGGACTGATCTGTGAGTTTGAAATTAATTCTGGTTAATGAATTATTATGACATCGCATATAGACTGGATTCACCGGAGACTCAATAATTAGAAATCCTGGAGGGGCTATTGGTGCAAATGAATAAAGAATATATCCTTGCTGAGCTTGATTTGATCGTTCTAGATTTATTTGATAGCTTCCTTCGATAACGTCACACACTAAATTGAGCGCAATCACCGATGAAATATTCACGTTGAACGGAGCGATATGCCTGCCACCACCATCTGGATCATTATTGTGTTTGAGGATTTTTATTTCCGGTGATGATGTTTTTTTCCACGTATCATGAATTATTTTAAAACCAACATCGATGGCATCACTGAGAAGTTTTTGTCCGGCTCGCCTCCTCTGCTGGGCTCAATTTAACCTGTTTTTCACGGAAAGTCCTTAAAAATTCTTCTGGAGTCGGTATTGGTTTATTTTTTCGTTTGAGATATTCTATTGCAGAACGATATTGTGGACAACCACACGCTATACAAATCTGATATTTTCCCCGTACACCTTTTCCACAACCATGACATGGTTTTGGCCCCTCGGGACATACTTGTTTTGCAGTACAATTATGTACTCCACAAAATTCTCCGTAGGAATTTTTTCCACATCGCTGTGTAGATCCTAAGAACAACCACGAGCATTTATTAACCGCTAGTGCTGGATTCACCATTATTATTAATTGTTAATCAACATTCAATTAGACGTTAAAAAGTATATAGTATAATGATTAGTGATTACTCTGATAACGATGATGAATTTTTTCAATGTCCTGAAAATCATCATGATCTTCAAGAATATTATAGAAGGAGTTTAGGACCATCATGGAGTGTTTCTAGTAAAAAATCCGCCATTGAATTACTCACCGAGGATAGTTATTTGCTCCGTGGTGTAATAATTCAACAACGGGGACAATTTTACGTTTTTGTGAATGATCCGGATATCACAGAATTTCAAGGGTGTTCTGCGGTGAATGAAATAATTCCGAAACAACGATTGAGATATCCCACAATCGATATTGATTCTAAAAACCCATCATTGGAGGAGTTGTTATTGTATTTCAATGACTTAGTTGACTCTGTTAATGATGTTTTGGTTTTTGAAACCAGTGGTGGTTATCACATTTTATTGAAAACGATTCCTATCGATTTTGATGATCATCGGGAATTATTAAAAAAAATCGCCACAGACAGACCATCATGGAATGTTGATACCCAGGCTGGACTTCATAGTATAAAATTACCCGGGACAAGATCTGCAAAACAAAACAGTATTGATAAGCGATTAATTTATCCTGTTGGTTTTACTAGTTCATTGTTGTCCTGTCCTGTTTCTGTACAATCATGTTATGAAAAACTCACCGACATTTTTGAAGATGATGGCTCTGCCATTAGTGACGATTTGACCAATGAAGATTTCAATCAAATATCTATCGCGTTAACTGGACAATCCGATCAAATCACTGGAATTACAAATCAAACCAGCAATATGATTTCGCTAGGTAGGGTTTCAGGGTCATTTTGTAATATTTGTCAGCGCCGACATGGATACAATGAGATTGGTGGATACAATGAGGGAAAAGCCATCGATGCGTTTGTGTGTGTTTACTCTGATCGATTTGTGATTGGTTGTTTCCGGACTACAAAAAATAAAATCACCAGTGATAGAGCCATCAATGCTGGCATTTCCAATGATTACGAAAAATATTTAAAATCATATCATTATCGCCGTGAAGACCACAGCGGGGAATTTCCTAGAAGGGTTCCGGATTACACTTACTGTGAAGCCCCTGTTCATGAAAACGGCCAAGGATGTAAAATCATCCTCAATGACGACTATATGGATGGTTCTGCTTGTGGGATGGGAAAATCAAAATCGGCATGGGAATCAATACGAGAGGATCAATCTGTGCTCTATTTGTCATACAGAAAGACGTTTACCAGAAAAACCACCATCGACTATAATCTCGAATCCTATGAACAAATTCATGGAGAAATTGGTTTTGATACAAGAACTCATCGAAGGGTTATTTCGCAGATTGAATCGATTGTACGAGTGAAGGGAATTCCTGATGTGTTATTGTTAGATGAATGGCATGGCATTCTTCGTCAAATAATTTCATCGGGTCGTGGAAAACAAATTTGGGAGACACTCACATGGTTGATTTCATCAGCAAAACGAGTTATTGTGTTAGATGCAGATGCCAACAATGATGATCTAGAATTATTTAGAAATTTCTTAAATCGTCCGGACATGAAATTTATTATCAATGAATATCAACCCGATCATGGAAAGAAATTTATTGTGGAACCGTCCCATCATGACAATTACATCAAATTGTTAGATACACTTCAACAGGGAAATCGTGCCGTAGTCTTCACACAAAACAAACGACACGGAAATTATTCTGTAGAAGCCCTTGCTAAACTATTACAGCATTTAGGATACCGAGTGAAGTATTATCATGCTGATACTGATTCGGCTGAAAAAGAGAGAGATTTTGCTGATCCCGTTGAAGCGTTTAATGCCATCGATGTTGTGATTTATAATTGCACCGTAGAGGCTGGAATTTCAATCGTGGATGAACGATTTAAGTACTTGGCGGTGTTTTCTGAACAATTAGGGTCGGTAGAAGCCACTAAACAAGCAATTCATCGGTTTAGGAACATTAATGATATTCATTATTCGGCCACTAAACGATCTTCACACACAGTGCCACTCACACGTGATGACATTATTTCTGCCATTGAATCACATGAGAGGGATTTATCCTCTACGGAATTGTTGTTCAGAACTCCCAATCTCAATGATGTGAATTCCAGTTATGGATATGCATTTATCAGCGCCATTATTGACGAAAATAATTCCAAGTGTTATTTCACAGGACGACTTGTTACAATGATGAAAAGAACCGGGTATGAGGTCACGTGGGAATTGCCAGATGAGTATTCATTATGGTGTGAAAAAAATAAAACCAACAAAATCGATACCGAGGCCATTCACAATAATCCAGTCGTAGATGATTTTTTGAAATCTACCATCGGAGAAAGAATTGCTAATGCGGGAAATATTGACAGTGAACAACAAAAATACCATCGATATGATCCTGATGAGCAGCTGGAACCTTACAAGAAAAAATTGATGTATCTCAATCATGTATTTCAAACTGATGTGGGAAAATTGGACACAAATCAAATAGAACAACTTGATAAAAGTGTTAATAGATTACAACGATACCAGCGAGTCCTTGTAGATAAATTCAATCAGGGAAATGCTATAACAACTACACCGTGTAGATCTGATAAAATTAATCCACGGCAACAACTCGAAATTGTTAGAAATGTCCTTGAAGTATTAAAACTCCCTGATGTGGTTCCAGATGATTTATCGGTGAAAAGTGTTTCAGTCGACCGTACTGAATTAATTAAGAATATCAATCATATGTTAAAAAACCCGGACCAATTTGATAAGCATCAGATGTTGCTAAAACATTTCAATGAGATATTTCCTGATGTGCGGTTTAGAAAGGGCACACTATCAGTGAAAAATATAATCGAAAAAATCAAATTGATTTACAAAGAATTCGGTGGAAAATTACAATCTGATGATAAAAATCATTCTAATCGATCCGATTACACGTTATATTACCCTGAATGGCCCAAATCTGACTTTATAGATGATTCTATATGGCTCAATGAAATTGTTGACGATGTAGGATTCGCTGGTAAAGATGTAACTGCAACTGATACACACACTACAATGTTACGATTTCATGCTTGGACCGTTAATGGATGGTTCTCTCGATATGATATGTCAGATTGATCAAAATAGAATGGCGAAAGTGTCAGTATTAATTATTTTATATACAATTATGACACTTTCGCCAACCTTGATAGAAGCTGTTATAGGATAAAATAAGACTTCCATGATGGTGTTAAAAATCATCTATGACGATGTGACTTTCCCCCCAATGAAAGACTTCCACGATGGTGCTTTTTAATCAGTCGTAGACATGTGTGATCACAATTCTATTTCACGGTTTGAAATCTCTAGATGATATTTTACTGCGTTACGTTTTTCTTCATCGAGACTATTAACTGCGTTATCAAATAGCGTTTCGAGGTTATCGAACCAAGCTTGTTTCTGTTTTGGGATATAACCTGTTAGGATCATCCAAATATCTCCGCAGTGATAAAAATAATCTGGAATACCATCACGGCGTGGTAGTTTAAAATATTCGAAAGTATCATCGTATGAATCAAATTCAATAATGCTCCTCTTGGTGATGTTCAAGCAGATGGTATTTGTAAAGGGCGGTCCAACCTTACGGCGAGACTTATCATACTGAAAAAGCGGTTCTGTTGGTGGTATATCGCGATCAATCCAATTCATCCTGTCGTGAGGAACAAAATGTGACCCTAATCCCATGTATGTATTATTCTGATATCATTTTAGTGTTTAATTAAATAACAGATGGGACTTTACTGCCATGGGTTAAATCTCACCAGAGAAGGATTTTCTTTTATCATCGTTATGATTTTGATAGCTTCTTCTTCTTCCAAAGTCAGTGGTCTTCTTAAAAACTCAGAAATATATTCACGAGGTAACGATAAAAAGTGAAATCTTCTCATAAATTCTCTACTAAATGATTTCATTATTGCTATTGTCGAAAACGGTGTTAGATTTGTTGGTATTTTTCCTAACAGTGGAATTATTTCATTGTTATCCAGTCTAAACGATAGTTTTGTGTTAAGCGGTGGCATGTATCACCTCTTTTTTGTTGTTGTTGTTATTGATACTACTAACTGTTATTATTTACTAAAGCAATTTTGCAATAACAACAACAACAAAAAAGAGGTGATATATTATTAGTGCAGAAAAAATAAATAATTTTGAAAAAATCTCAATGCTGTTTTATTTAGCATCTGAGATGGTATTATGTCAGAGTTGTTAATTCACCATCTGAGGCTTGTATAATGAATGATACTGATACAATTATTGATTGTTGCAACAGAGTCAGTGAAATATATTTTTATTTATAGTGCCATTGAAATATTTTTTATTCTAGTGCTAGTGAAATATTCTAGTGTCATTGGTGGTTTTTTTATGTTATTTTGGTGATTTTATGCCATTTTTGGTGGTTTTTCAGTTGAAATGTCATAGAGATTTTACAGTCAAGTAGTCGATTTTGCATGAGATTTTCCATAGAGAAAAGCTGTTAGGATTGATTTTCATTGATTTTGAGCCAATTTTTGACTGTTTTCAGCGATTTTTGGTCATTTTTCATCGATTTTCATCAAAAAACCTCGTAGGGTCAAGTAGTCGATTTTGTATGGAAATTCTCGTAAAGAAAAGTTGTTAGGATTGATTTTGATGGTTAGTCGATTTTCCGTAACAAACCATGGAAGTGTTATTTTGTTATTCTACTGGTTCTATCAGGGTTGGCGAAAGTGTCATAATTGTATATAAAATAATTAATACTGACACTTTCGCCAGTCTTGTTGCTATTATCATTATCATTATCATTATCATTGTAGTTGAAAAATATCATTCATTATATATCATGCCTCTTCGCAGAACACTAACCCATGATGATATATCCGCTATAAAAGCCTCCAAAGACATTATCCCGTTATCAGAAATCGCTGATAAGTATAAAATCAGTTATCAACGTATTTATAAGATCTGGAAATCCAGTGATGGAAATGCTAGCATTTCTAATGAAAATAATATTCCCGTTGAAAGAATTATTGATACTGAAGTTGAAAATGAAATAGCAGATTTTCTAGATGGTAAAACACAAGATGTGGATGCTGTGAGTGATAGCATTATGGATAAAGAAACCATTCGGCGCTTACAACAGCAAGTATCCAATCTGACTAATGAAAACAAATCATTGCAGAGAAAACTATTAACTAATCAGCACCAAAAAGATTCTGTAACAGACATGCAATATCGGTTAGATCATACAATACAACGCCGTAATGAAGTAATTCAAGACCGTGAACGGATAAGGGCTGAACTCAATGATGTGCGATGTGAATTAAAATCTATCAATGAAGAATACTCATCGCTAACTCGTAAATACAATTCTTTATTATCCGAGTATAATTCTATTGCTGTAGAAATCAATGAAATATATTCAAGGATACCTGTGGAAAAGGCCACTGACAATGGTGATGACAAACGAAAATCACGTGATGGCAGTGCCAAACGAAAACGAAAACGTAGATCACGTGATGATGATGATTCATGGAAGCAACATATTCCCGATCAGGACCGTGAGTTTTTTAATGAAGTGGATGAAATTCTTTATCCGAAAAAGCAAACAGAAGAACCTAATGACCATGAACAATTTAATCGTGAAAAAAGATTAGTAACACAGAAATATGAAGAACTGCATGAACAGACCAGAAGAAAATTAAACGGAAAATTGTAGTGTATCATCGAAAATGCTAGCATTTTTGACCAAGTCGATTGATTTCTTCTTCAGAGGTTCCATTTTGTATCATTCTGTTAAGCCGTTTTTGTTGTAGTCTAAGCCTTGCATGTTCAGATCGGTTCTCAAGCATTTTGGCTACAAACTTTCCCCCTCCTGGTGATTTTTGTACCATTCGAAATTTTTCATTATGATATTTCACTTTGACAGTTGAATGCGGATTTATTGATAGTTGCTCCTGAATGATTTCTGGTAAATGGTCTATATCACATTTCAAGTATGTCATTACTAATAGTTAATCAATTATTTAATTGTCTACGCTTTAGTTTAAGAAGTTTTTCAATGATATCTAACATGTATTGGTTCCTTTGACGGTATTTCTGTTGGAGACGAATACGTGCTGCAGAATTTCTGTTTTCATGGATATGACAAATGTGAGTGACACCATCAGGGCATTTCTCCGTAATTATCCTTCTACCAGAACTGGTGATTTTATCACGAATGGTCACTGTGGGATAAGCGCGTCTATAATCGTTTAATGCGTTTTCAAACAATGACATTATATTATAGCGGGTATTTAATTAAACACTAAAATGATATCAGAATAATGTGTACTATCGAAGATATGTCCGCGTTGAAAATCATTCACCCGGGTTATTTTCGGGATAAAATGATAATAGATCCGGTAACCGATAAAAAACACTACATGCCACCGCTTAACACAAAACTATCGTTTAGACTGGATAACAATGAAATAATTCCACTGTTAGGAAAAATACCAACAAATCTAACACCGTTTTCGACAATAGCAATAATGAAATCATTTAGTAGAGAATTTATGAGAAGATTTCACTTTTTATCGTTACCTCGTGAATATATTTCTGAGTTTTTAAGAAGACCACTGACTTTGGAAGAAGAAGAAGCTATCAAAATCATAACGATGATAAAAGAAAATCCTTCTCTGGTGAGATTTAACCCATGGCAGTAAAGTCCCATCTGTTATTTAATTAAACACTAAAATGATATCAGAATAATACATACATGGGATTAGGGTCACATTTTGTTCCTCACGACAGGATGAATTGGATTGATCGCGATATACCACCAACAGAACCGCTTTTTCAGTATGATAAGTCTCGCCGTAAGGTTGGACCGCCCTTTACAAATACCATCTGCTTGAACATCACCAAGAGGAGCATTATTGAATTTGATTCATACGATGATACTTTCGAATATTTTAAACTACCACGCCGTGATGGTATTCCAGATTATTTTTATCACTGCGGAGATATTTGGATGATCCTAACAGGTTATATCCCAAAACAGAAACAAGCTTGGTTCGATAACCTCGAAACGCTATTTGATAACGCAGTTAATAGTCTCGATGAAGAAAAACGTAACGCAGTAAAATATCATCTAGAGATTTCAAACCGTGAAATAGAATTGTGATCACACATGTCTACGACTGATTAAAAAGCACCATCGTGGAAGTCTTTCATTGGGGGGAAAGTCACATCGTCATAGATGATTTTTAACACCATCATGGAAGTCTTATTTTATCCTATAACAGCTTCTATCAAGGTTGGCGAAAGTGTCATAATTGTATATAAAATAATTAATACTGACACTTTCGCCATTCTATTTTGATCAATCTGACATATCATATCGAGAGAACCATCCATTAACGGTCCAAACATGAAATCGTAACATTGTAGTGTGTGTATCAGTTGCAGTTACATCTTTACCAGCGAATCCTACATCGTCAACAATTTCATTGAGCCATATAGAATCATCTATAAAGTCAGATTTGGGCCATTCAGGGTAATATAACGTGTAATCGGATCGATTAGAATGATTTTTATCATCAGATTGTAATTTTCCACCGAATTCTTTGTAAATCAATTTGATTTTTTCGATTATATTTTTCACTGATAGTGTGCCCTTTCTAAACCGCACATCAGGAAATATCTCATTGAAATGTTTTAGCAACATCTGATACTTATCAAATTGGTCCGGGTTTTTTAACATATGATTGATATTCTTAATTAATTCAGTACGGTCGACTGAAACACTTTTCACCGATAAATCATCTGGAACCACATCAGGGAGTTTTAATACTTCAAGGACATTTCTAACAATTTCGAGTTGTTGCCGTGGATTAATTTTATCAGATCTACACGGTGTAGTTGTTATAGCATTTCCCTGATTGAATTTATCTACAAGGACTCGCTGGTATCGTTGTAATCTATTAACACTTTTATCAAGTTGTTCTATTTGATTTGTGTCCAATTTTCCCACATCAGTTTGAAATACATGATTGAGATACATCAATTTTTTCTTGTAAGGTTCCAGCTGCTCATCAGGATCATATCGATGGTATTTTTGTTGTTCACTGTCAATATTTCCCGCATTAGCAATTCTTTCTCCGATGGTAGATTTCAAAAAATCATCTACGACTGGATTATTGTGAATGGCCTCGGTATCGATTTTGTTGGTTTTATTTTTTTCACACCATAATGAATACTCATCTGGCAATTCCCACGTGACCTCATACCCGGTTCTTTTCATCATTGTAACAAGTCGTCCTGTGAAATAACACTTGGAATTATTTTCGTCAATAATGGCGCTGATAAATGCATATCCATAACTGGAATTCACATCATTGAGATTGGGAGTTCTGAACAACAATTCCGTTGAGGATAAATCCCTCTCATGGGATTCAATGGCAGAAATAATGTCATCTCGTGTGAGTGGCACTGTGTGTGAAGATCGTTTAGTAGCCGAATAATGAATTTCAGTAATGTTCCTAAACCGATGAATTGCTTGTTTAGTGGCTTCTACCGACCCTAATTGTTCAGAAAACACCGCCAAGTACTTAAATCGTTCATCCACGATTGAAATTCCAGCCTCTACGGTACAATTATAAATCACCACATCGATGGTGTTAAACGCTTCAACGGGATCAGCAAAGTCTCTTTGTTTTTCATCAGAATCGGTATCAGCATGATAGTATTTCACTCGGTATCCTAAATGCTGTAATAATTTTGCGAGGGCTTCTACAGAATAATTTCCGTGTCGTTTGTTTTGTGTGAAGACTACGGCACGATTTCCCTGTTGAAGTGTATCTAACAATTTAACGTAATTGTCATGATGGGACGGTTCCACAATAAATTTCTTTCCATGATCGGGTTGATATTCATTGATAATAAATTTCATGTCCGGACGGTTTAAGAAATTTCTAAATAATTCTAGATCATCATTGTTGGCATCTGCATCTAACACAATAACCCGTTTTGCTGATGATATTAACCATGTCAGTGTTTCCCAAATCTGTTTTCCACGACCCGATGAAATTATTTGACGAAGAATGCCATGCCATTCATCTAACAATAGCACATCAGGAATTCCCTTCACTCGTACAATCGATTCAATCTGCGAAATAACCCTTCGATGGGTTCTTGTATCAAAAACAATTTCTCCATGAATTTGTTCATAGGATTCGAGATTATAGTCAATGGTGGTCTTTCTGGTAAACGTCTTTCTGTATGACAAATAGAGCACAGATTGATCCTCTCGTATTGATTCCCATGCCGATTTTGATTTTCCCATCCCACAAGCAGAACCATCCATATAGTCGTCATTGAGGATGATTTTACATCCTTGGCCGTTTTCATGAACAGGGGCTTCACAGTAAGTATAATCCGGAACCCTTCTAGGAAATTCCCCGCTGTGGTCTTCACGGCGATAATGATATGATTTTAAATATTTTTCGTAATCATTGGAAATGCCAGCATTGGAAATGACAGCATCAGTTCTATCACTGGTGATTTTATTTTTTGTAGTCCGGAAACAACCAATCACAAATCGATCAGAGTAAACACACACAAACGCATCGATGGCTTTTCCCTCATTGTATCCACCAATCTCATTGTATCCATGTCGGCGCTGACAAATATTACAAAATGACCCTGAAACCCTACCTAGCGAAATCATATTGCTGGTTTGATTTGTAATTCCAGTGATTTGATCGGATTGTCCAGTTAACGCGATAGATATTTGATTGAAATCTTCATTGGTCAAATCGTCACTAATGGCAGAGCCATCATCTTCAAAAATGTCGGTGAGTTTTTCATAACATGATTGTACAGAAACAGGACAGGACAACAATGAACTAGTAAAACCAACAGGATAAATTAATCGCTTATCAATACTGTTTTGTTTTGCAGATCTTGTCCCGGGTAATTTTATACTATGAAGTCCAGCCTGGGTATCAACATTCCATGATGGTCTGTCTGTGGCGATTTTTTTTAATAATTCCCGATGATCATCAAAATCGATAGGAATCGTTTTCAATAAAATGTGATAACCACCACTGGTTTCAAAAACCAAAACATCATTAACAGAGTCAACTAAGTCATTGAAATACAATAACAACTCCTCCAATGATGGGTTTTTAGAATCAATATCGATTGTGGGATATCTCAATCGTTGTTTCGGAATTATTTCATTCACCGCAGAACACCCTTGAAATTCTGTGATGTCCGGATCATTCACAAAAACGTAAAATTGTCCCCGTTGTTGAATTATTACACCACGGAGCAAATAACTATCCTCGGTGAGTAATTCAATGGCGGATTTTTTACTAGAAACACTCCATGATGGTCCTAAACTCCTTCTATAATATTCTTGAAGATCGTGATATGTTTGTGGTGTTTGAAAAAATTCATCATCGTTATCAGAGTAATCACTAATCATTATACTATATACTTTTTAACGTCTAATTGAATGTTGATTAACAATTAATAATAATGGTGAATCCAGCACTAGCGGTTAATAAATGCTCGTGGTTGTTCTTAGGATCTACACAGCGATGTGGAAAAAATTCCTACGGAGAATTTTGTGGAGTACATAATTGTACTGCAAAACAAGGTTGTCCCGAGGGACCGAAACCCTGTCTTGGTTGTGGAAAAGGTGTACGGGGAAAATATCAGATTTGTATAGCGTGTGGTTGTCCACAATATCGTTCTGCAATAGAATATCTCAAACGAAAAAATAAACCAATACCGACTCCAGAAGAATTTTTAAGGACTTTCCGTGAAAAACAGGTTAAATTGAGCCCAGCAGAGGAGGCGAGCCGGACAAAAACTTCTCAGTGATGCCATCGATGTTGGTTTTAAAATAATTCATGATACGTGGAAAAAAACATCATCACCGGAAATAAAAATCCTCAAACACAATAATGATCCAGATGGTGGTGGCAGGCATATCGCTCCGTTCAACGTGAATATTTCATCGGTGATTGCGCTCAATTTAGTGTGTGACGTTATCGAAGGAAGCTATCAAATAAATCTAGAACGATCAAATCAAGCTCAGCAAGGATATATTCTTTATTCATTTGCACCAATAGCCCCTCCAGGATTTCTAATTATTGAGTCTCCGGTGAATCCAGTCTATATGCGATGTCATAATAATTCATTAACCAGAATTAATTTCAAACTCACAGATCAGTCCAATAATCTGATTGATTTACAAGAGGAGGTTTTACAAATAAGTCTGTTTGTAAAGTCCTAAGAGGATTTTCGTCGTAGTAAGGACTAGATCAAATGCAGCAGAGGGGGTATATCGGTTAAAATCACCGTAAACCTTAGCAGCAGAGAGGGTGAATCACAACATCATTGTGACATTTATGATTCATCAACGAAAACGCGAATACAGTATCACCTGCGAATTCATGTTTTCAGACAGGGTCGGAGACTTATTTTTTTTTCTGGTTCGCGAGAAGGGTCTATTCGTACCGTTTTAAGGGTATAATAAAAAATAAAAACAAAAAAATGTTGTCCGGCTCACCCTCTCTGCTGCTATAACAGTAATAATATTGCATGTCAGTAGTATTTGTAGGAGTATTATTATTATTATTAGTATTATTATTATTATTATTATTATTATTATTATTACTTTCTTGTAGTAGTAATATTAGAAGTGTGTTTGTTTGTTTTGGTTCGACGCAATCTTCAGTACTATATAGGCTATACATGGAGGCCAGTAATAATGGTGTAGGAAGAACCCGGAAAACCCCTGAAATAGCCACCAACCCACGAGAAGCTACTGGCAAACTTTCTCACATACCCACATTGGCCGAATCCGAGACTCGAACCCACGTAGATAAATGTGAGATGTCGGTGATCCATAAAGAATACTAAACCGCTCGGGGCCCCAAGTACTAGTAATAGTAATAGTATTGTTATTTATATTATTGTTAATACATACTGATGATAATATTCTTCAGATTAAAGATCACAGTTAAAAATAGCACCGTGTGTTGATTGGGTCAATAAGTGATTATAATGAAGTTAAAATACCACACTCAACAAACATTACATAAGGACATGTTCTGCTGAATAACGATAATGAAGACATAACCTATCTTATATTTTATAAATCTCAGGAAGAATGTAAAGAAGAACATGAAATCTTAAATACGAAATTTGTCCCAAGTCTGGGTTACAAAATCTTATACATACTGTTACGTGAATAAATATTAAACCCTAAATGACAAATTTGGATTTAACAATAAAACATCAATTAAATCAAATAGCCGTAACAATACATACATACATACATACATACATACATACATACATACATACATACATACATACATACATACATACATACATACATACATACATACATACATATATGTAAAATATGAACTAATTTATAAAATATTCAAATTCTTTATGAGAAAGGAATGCATTTTGCTTAGTTTGTTGTCAAGCCTGAACGCATGACAATAATATAATTGAATGTTTGACTTTTACGTATTACAGGAAGAAAATATATGGATAATCAGTTGTAATAATACATGATTTTTTTATAATTATATCGTGATTTTAGTGATGTTTTTTTAATTATATTTGACAAACGATCTACAAGCCTTTGAGGCCTTGTTTGAATTAATAAATGTTGGATATGACGTAGCATAGAGATCCCTTCTTTCAATATCCATGACCTATACTATACCTATAAATACAAAAGAGACAGTGAATATCAGCTTTTTGTTTTAATTTTAAATATTTAACGAACATGGTACAGAAATGAATTCATTTAAATTTTCACATAGCACAACCGACCAAGGCCCAAAGTATCCAAGTGTTATAAAGCTCTAACCGTCACTGGAAACTGCCATCCCACCTCATCTGCGTGGGTTCGAGTATAGGTTTCTTCCAGTGCGAATATGTGAGAAAGCCCGCCAGTATCTTCTTTGATGTAATTCGGTTTAATTTGTCATTGCTAACAATTCAAATTCTTATCAATAAAATATTTGTTGGTTTTAATTAATCTAGTTTTTCTAATGCCTAGCATTCCAATACGTTTTACATTGTGCTAATATATTACAGTTATTCCTGTTATATTCAACGTTTGTGAGTTAAGTAACATTGCACATAGCATATGCTATAGGAAGAAAATCGCTTCTGTTACCTCATGTAATCAAGGACTACATTTTGCAGCCCTTATTATAATGAGTATACGGTGGACAGCATGCTACCCATTGTGTCCTCTCCTCATCTATATAACATCAATACTTGAGAGTAGCAAAGACATAGTCATGAATTCCACACGGAAAGTCTGAAATACATGTTAGTCCATTTGTAGCCGTGTAACTAGGTTCAGTACATAACGTACTCGTGTCTCCAGAGTTGCACCACGGAATATTCCCAGTTATCATATTTATCGATATAACATCATCATTTATTTTTATGATATCCGCACTCCATGCCGGTCCTACATTTGGTGTTTCCAGCGGTGAACAAGTCACGAAACGGCTTTTCTGTATAAATGCCTTGGCAGTGAATAAGCATCACCATGCCTAGTAGATGTAATCTGTATTCCATGATTCGACAGTATCCTACAATATAATACAAGATTAACCAGTTATTAACTGTTTAACTAAAATGTTATGTATGTATGTATGCATGTATATATGTATGTATGTATGTATGTATGTATGTATGTATGTATGTATGTATGTATGTATGTATGTATGTATGTATGTATGTGTGTGTGTGTGTGTGTGTGTGTGTGTGTGTTTAAGTGTGTGTGTGTATGTATGTATGTATGTATGTATGTATGTATGTATGTATGTATGTATGTATGTATGTATGTATGGATTTATGTATGTATGTATGCATGCATGTATATATATATATATATATATATATATATATATATATATATATATATATATATATATATATATATATAATTTACATTAAAAACGTTTCAAAGAACTCATCAAGCAAAGTTATTTTAACGGTTGTATCAAGAACATTTTGGCGTTTCAAAGCACAGGAATTAGGTATTTGTAACATCTTGCTAGTTTTACATTAGACCACTTGATTTTCACCTGCAGCATAATGGTTTGAAAGCAAGAATATTTGCTGTAGAAATGTTTTAAAGTAAGCACTTACCTAAATGATATTTACTCTGGTTTAAGTTGAACTCTTCAGAACCAGGCAAACAGCTCCTTTCAAAATCACCATCGATTCTGAATATGTGACAATCGCTATATGATATATATATATATATATATATATATATATATATATATATATATATATATATATATATATATATATATATATATATATATATATATATATATATATATATATATATATATATATATATAAGTCAATTAATGACGTTACAAAGCTGTGATTGAGTGTAACCGAGGTCAGGAAAATTACTATAGAAAAAAGCTTATTTCAGGTGGAACACCAACATCATGATGAACTTTACTTATCCTCTCAGAACTAGGTAGATGCCTGTGAATGTCTAGTTTGTTACATCTGTATGTCTCTTTCTGTCTCTCGATTTCTCTCTCACACACTCTCTCTGTCTGTCTCTCTCTCTGTCTGTCTGTGTCTCTCTCTTTCTGTCTCTCTCTCTCTGTATATATATATATATATATATATATATATATATATATATATATATATATATATATATATATACAGCAAATGCAGAGTATATTATCATATTTGTGATGATATTGTAAAATTAATTGAACACATTTGTCCACCACACAGGGTGCAATGTATTTGCACTACCGAAGCAAATGTTTAATGTAGTATCAAGACTGATGATAGTATACAAATAGCTACACGTTTTCAGCCAAAGTAAATAATACCACCTCGAGCAAATCATTTACATAGTAATAAATATCCCAGAGTCAGTGCAACATTCGGTATGTTGTATTCCAACGTATGGAATAGAAGAGACATCAGCATCCAGACCAAACTAAAGGTCTACAGCTCAGTTGTGATTTGGACACTAGCTTACACGTGTGAAACATGGACGGCGCAGAAGCGCCACCACAAGAAGAAGAGCCACTTTCACACCACCAATCGCAGGAAAATCCTCAACATCAAGTGGCAGAACAAGTCTCCAGACACTGAGGTTCTAACCCAAGCAGGTCTCCCATCATCCACATCTACTTGACGCCGAGGCAGCTGCGATGGGCGGGACATGTTGCACGCATGCCAGAACATATATATTGCGAACTACAGCAATTAAAATAACCCCACGTAGCTCAGAATAAATTCTTCAAAGACAATCCGAACGCTGCATGGAAAGCATGTAATACAAACCCTGATGCATTGCTTTTCGTGTCACATGGCGTTAATTTGTACACAAATGCTCCAAGTTGTGTGAATGTATCAAAACAGAAGCAGTGGAGCTAAAGTGGCAAGTTTCAAATATTATCAACCTTCCTGGATATTCCCCTCTCATCCCCTGTATTATATGTAACCTAACATTCTGAGCAAGAGATGGCCCAATCATCGACATGTGCACCCACAGAACAGAAACATCACCTCTTACCCTCATATGACTAGGGGGGACCTCATGGAATCAACAAACGAGCAACACACAATATAATATTAACCAAGCGATATATAATAATTATAATTATTATACAACTGAGCATGGAAGTTATAAGTTAATGGCAAATAATAGTTAATCATACGCGTTGACATTAACAATAATTATGCTATCAAAGGTGATTTGTAAGTATTTTCAAAGTTATGATTAGTGTTATCAAGAACATTATTAAGCCGGAGACACATTTGTACCTCGTTCGCATGATGAAAATGCAAATAAATATTTTTAAATTCAATGTAGTTGGCATACAATGAACAGTAAACACTGATAAAACTATTATTTACCGCATGTAACTTTAATCCATTGTTGACCCCCCGACCCCTTGAAGCTAATCGCTGAAACAGGTTGTGTTATAGAAATAATATGTTGTCTAGAGTGAAAGGTTTGCTATACATGTATACTCACCTTTTACTATCAACAAACAAATATTGGAAGTTAAATTTATGTAAGTTCAACAGATGATGATTACTTGCGCAAAGGCAAATATTGTAAACAATTAACAAAGTAACGCGATTACCATTTATCAGAATGATGTATAGATCACTGTAAGTGTACGTCAGGCTATGCAAGTGATGACACATACCACACTGAATTTGCTCTATGTTGCAAACGGTTGATTACAAATGTTTCATGCTCAAATACTTTTGAAACAGTCTATTTATGAACAAAGAGCGACACAGATAATGAAATACCTTTGTTTAGTAACCCGTGCAAAGGTCAACAAATTGCATTACCTTTCGTCTCTTAATATAGAATCGATATCCTATGAAGGTTTAAAGCGATGTAAAGCTATATATTATTGTGATTAAATTAGATACTTGAGGAGAGTAATGATACAAGGTATGTTTTCCTGATAGCAGTAGTTGAAACAATTGGAACTTAATTAGAACGGAACTGTCTGGTTGTGGGCAGTGGATGTACGCGTGAGAACCCTTATCTGCTTTCGTGTCAAGTATTAGGTTTTAACTAGACTGAATTATAAATTGGGGAAGTGGTTTTAATAAGATTTACAGATTTGACAAAGTAGATTTTTTTGTTAGCTTTCAGTGTGAAATGATTAATTGGATTTTATCTCTGTTTTAATTGATACATGGTAGCTCTGCAGGAATATAGGGATTTTCTTATGTAATGCAGTGTATGTACATAACTGTAAGGTAAATAAACATGTAAATAGCAGAATTATTGTATGGATTTATTTTGTAATGCATCACGTTACATTATTTAGTAAATATATGAACAAATTAGAGCTTTATAATAATAATAATAATAATAATAATAATAATAATAATAATAATAATAATAATAATAGTAATGATAATAATAATAATAATAATAATAATAATAATAATACTAATAATAAGAATAATACAGTAATCCTAATAATAATAATTATATTTGTAAAATTAATCAAATAGAAACAAAAATCACCTTAATAGAATATTGCTGTCATACCGAGAGATCGCCAATAATAAAAATTGTCAGAATATTCATGTAAATGCATTTGCAATTTCCCTGTTTATTGTTCAGTAATTTAAAATTGATGACCAACTCTAATGTGCGATGAGTACACGTATAATATGTCTGACATCATGTGAAGTAGACTGTGTTGGCATTAGAAATCTTTTGCTTGGGACAAAAATTTGTACTGAAGCCTGTATCTTCATTATTGATATATTAACCAAGATTACTTTGTTTAAGGTTTCAATACCCGGTCAAAATATGTATTACAGACGACATATAAACATAGACACCATACAAAAACTAAGAATAGTTCATGGACTTGGGCAATTACGTAAATAATTGCTTTCCAAAATATCGTTGAAATATTCACAACACATTGACCTAACACATTCACTTCCCTTAGTAAATAAGTAATGGATGATACATTTCTTTATAGCTGAAAATATAAACACGGTGGATTTGACCAAAATGACTTTCATAAAATGCCAAGTTAATATGTTTCCCCAAAACTTACTATTCCAGATAAATTTAAATAAATATAAGTACAATAAAATTTCAAAATTGACCTGAAATGTAACCACACGTTCTATATTTAATGTTGCTGGTATCGATTTTGCCGAAAGATGAGTGAATATATCATGATTTACCAAATTAGATACAACGAGATGTACGTTTATATGTGTTGCTGAATGGGCATGACTTTATATTTGACTAAAAATGACATCAGCATCAATTAATGAAGTATATAAACTCGTTCTATCAAGGTCAGTGTGCATTCAAAAGTACATAATCTCCTCGACAAGTTAGTTGCATTTGATTCTATATATTTATTCAGGTATGAAAGTTTGGAGAAGTATACATAAATGAAGATAGATAAGCTTGTATGTTTTATTCTATATTGCATGATAAGATACTACGATTTATGGGATGATGTTAAATCGGTTATTATTATACCAACATCGTTGATAATTCAAGACAACTGGTATATAGCAATAATTAGTATGGCAAAAACATTAAAGAAAAAGGTGCTAGCTGACTTTTCACAAATGAATCAAGATGGGTTGCTTGCTATTGTGTCATCTTTATACATGAAGGTTACTCCAGTTGTCCAGGTGATAAATAACATTCATGTGTAGCTCTCTGTATAGCACCAAACCAGACCCCGTAATTAAGTGGTGAGCCTAATGTATTAAAAAATAACTACAGTGAAACTAGTCAACACATATACAAAGCCGTAATTTAAATAAACATGTGGTTTCATTCATGAAGTTTTTCTTCTGTTATACAGAATCTTCTTCCAGCAAATTAAAACCTATAGACGCTGAAACAGAAGCACTTTTAGGTCTTCAATTTGGGTTTGACATGTTTGATCCTTCTAATTTTGTTCCAACTTACAAATATTCATATGAATGCATTTTCGCTGCCGTAATTCAGGAACCATTGATATATTGGTGTATAAATATGGCGTGGTTATAATGTAGGTACAATTCACACGGGATCTAAGTCGATCAAGTTTATGTATGATAACTTTTGTAGATTCAATCACATATCAATGTCCAAACGGCTTCTGATATTCAAATAATTCTACACATACATGCCATCATTATTGATTACGGCCAGAAGCATACGAATGTGGAAAACATACGTTACAAAAAGGAAACAGTATTGAATGTAACATGTTAACAACTAAGACTTCCTAGAGTTATCCTTTTAAAATAATGACTGTGATAAATTGCTGCTAGAAATCTACAACACTGTATCCACGACGCAATTTTACATAATTGGAATATGTAAGAAACCGGGCAAAAAAAATGCTCTGCTTGTATCATTTTTCAATTAAAAGAGTAACGTTTCACATGCTGTTAAACACTACATACGCTTTTAGATCAAAACAATTAGATCATTGTCAGTTGTCATGTTCGCCTAATTTTTTTTATTTTGTTGGGGGGGGGGAATAACAAGATGTAACGCACATTCTTATATGTTAAAAATCAAGTCACTAAAATTAAAATTAAAATCCGATGTATATTTTACTTGCACTGTCCTGTCGTCATTCCATAACTTAATATGCGCATGAAAATTATATTTTCAAGCAGAAACAGGCTGATTTAGTTGTGGTTATGTACAAATGGTTTCCTAGTAAAAATATATCTGCTTGTTCTTATATTGTTTTACATTATCTTGTTTAAATAATTTTAAATAATTTCACAAGTCGAAAACTATTTTTTCTATTGTTGTGCACAACATTTGTTCATTAGCTTGTATTAAAGGGATTTGGTATTATTAGGTTAATGTTGTCATGCACAAACCTTACATTCCTTGTAACTATGCTAAATATGTAATTAATAGAGACGAAACCAATAGTACCATTATTCCGTCTTGGTGAACTTGCTCTCTAATTTTAGCACACTATTATTTACAGCGTGTCAACTGCAGGATAACCAAACTAATCCTAATTTAGTTTCAACGTTAAATACCAGTTTACTAAACTATTAATCTAAGTATAGCAAACATATTCACTATAAAGTACTGGTACGTTTATTGTTGAATTTTTTGTTGAATTTGCCATGATTAGGGGTTTAAAATTTCAGCACCCATGCTCTCCACCCACCACGGAGCCCAACGAGGGGACAATTTTCAAGTGTCAGGGATACACAGATGCCATACTCGTTAGATAAAATTACCTGGGATTGACCCATGAAGCTTCCTTCTAGGGTCGGTAAAATTACCTAACGATTGACCCGTTGAGCCACCGCTATCTATGAAGTCTTCTAAAACTTGGGAAAGTTAAAGTTAAAGGAAAAGAATGTAGGGGCAATGGTGGTATCAACAGAGATACAAGAAAGAGAAGATGAGTAAGTTAAAAAAAAGACCTTCTAGTGCTCGGCGTGAACAGCCGATTTGTCGAGACCGGGTCCATCTCGACCACCCGTCTAAGAGAAGTAGAGGCCAAAGTAGTGTGTTGCAACTACCAGGACCCTTTCCTCCCCCGACACGGGACGCAACCCACGGCAAACAGGTTGCCTCTACTTAGTCGCCTTTTACGACACGTGGCGAGGCACTTCGGGCCGATTCTACAACCCCGAACCCGCAGTGGGAAGTATGGATTGAAGTCATTTGCTCCAATGTGCAGTTTTTTTTCTTCTTCAAAGTATCCTAGAAATCTTTTTGACTTAACACAAAACAAAATAAAATTATTAAAAGATACTGTATTATGCAATAATATCGACTTGCAATTACATGATTTTAATCTTGTTACCCTTATTAGATTAAACGATTTACAATGTATAGTCCCAGCTGTGCTTTTATAAACATCATATGGCCAAAATACACAGTATTTACCTCAGTCTAAACATACAAATAAGACATTCATTCATTCATTCATTCATTCATTCATTCATTCATTCATTTATTCATTCATTCATCCATTCATTCATTCAGTCATCAATTTTATATAGAAGATAGTGCGATACGTATTGTCGATTGAATGCTTAACATTTTGCTGTGGATCGAAAATTTACGAGGTGTCCTGTGTTTCGCAACACACGCGACCAAACATGTTGCAAACGATTTCAAACACGGAAAATACATTCACGTCTATCATCAAAATGAGCATTTTGATACCATTACCAGCATCACTGGATTCCTAGGATACGGTTACTATTGTGAAAAATATGACGATGGTTATAACAATCGAAAACAACACCAGCATTGTGAATCAACATGTGAGGGATGTTTGGCCTCAAAACTTTGTCCGGACAAAGGACAAGAAAGAGTGTTTTGCCTTGTTTGTCAGCGCACTTTTGTCAGTCCTACCTGTTACGAACAACATTTGAAGATGAAGGTTCACAGCAGAAAAGTGTTTGTCAACTGCTGAGATTGTGCCCTACTTGTGGACAAGGCATACGTACCAATATTGCCAAGTTTAATGTTGGTGGAACCAAGTTTCATGTTGGTGGAGGTAAGAAACTAAGTCACATTTGTCGCCAAATCGTGGATTTGGAACACGAATGCTTTATTCAAAAATACCAACCCCAACAAGAAGATGACCAGAAGAAAGGCAATTTTATCTTTTTGATTTCGAATGCATGCAAGACACTGGTATTCACATTCCTAATTTCTGCGTGACTCACCGAGCGTGTGAGAAGTGCATCCAAGAGCCTATCATTAATCATTGCCCTCCGTGTAGCAAGATTTTTGGAGGACGTGAAAAATATTTCGAGGGTCAAACACCTTAGTCGATTTTGCCCAATGGATCTAAAACCCCGTCTACGAGACGTGGAGTCAAGAAGACATCGAACGTTACGGAGATTGTCATCGCCATGCCACGGTAATAGCTCCCAATTTCTCGGGATACGATTGACATTTTTTGTTCACATAATATACGGAACAAGGTACCGACTTTGAACGGAGCCAAAATCATTTACATGCTAGTAGGACAAGTGTAGTTTAAAGATTCGATGATTTACTTGGCCATGCCTTAGAGTTGCATGCCTAAAACGTTTGGAATGCCAGAAATGGCCAAAGGTTATTTCCCGCACCTTTTTAATACCGAAGCCAATGAACGTGCCGTTCTACCCCAGTTTCCTGAGGCTCACTATTACGACCCCGACAACATGCGTACCGAACAACGAGAAGCTTTCTTATATATATATTATATATATATATATATATATATATATATATATATATATATATATATATATATATATATATATATATATATATATAATGGTCACTGTGCCACAAAAAGTATTTTGATATGAAAAATGTTATATTTATCCTTAAAAATTTTATTTGTATTGGCTTGGGTCACTGTATACATTAACCACGTGTTTTGATTGTTGTATCCATATCATTTTAGATGTTATAAAGTGCTTAGAGCTTATAAAGATTTTGCGCTAAACAAACTCTTTATTATTATTATTATTAATATTATTATTATTATTTTTATTATTATTATTATTATTATTATCATTATTTTTATTATTATTATTATTATTATTATTATTATTATTATTATTATTATTATTATTATTATCGAAAGTGTGAAATATTTACAAATATTACTTTTGTACATTAGTAAAGTACAAGAATGTCATAACTTACAACGGCCTGAAATATTAGATCTAACGTGGTATGCAATATTTAGTAGTAATTAAAATGCTAATGTTTTACTTCTGTCTTGAGACAAACAGATAATTCATTTTCGTTTGGGTATTTATAATCAAGCTTAGTAATAGTTTTAATACTGTTTGTAGAATTCCGTTAGCAAAGTATTAGTCAATATAATATATAAAAGCGTGATTTAATGTTGGATGAAAGTAAACTTGGTACATTCGTAATTCTCTTATTGAGAAAGATCGAACATGACCAAGTTGATAGAATAAATTAAGTACATCATTTAACATGTTAGTATCATAATTTGTTTCAGCATAACCATTACAGTGTCTTAAGCGGTAATACAAATAAATATTTTTTGTTCCTACTAATGTTAGCGGTATCCATTCTTCTCTCCGCTTTGAATAAAGGAAAGATTACAGTCCTCACTCACCTGGATTTATCTGCAGCATTTGACACAATAGACCAAATACACTCCAGCCCAGTTGACGTATGTTTTGGTGCTCCACAGGGATTTGTTCTTGGACCTGTTCTCTTCATTCTGAATACTCAGCCGCTCTCAAGTGTCATATATCATCACACAGTGTCGCACCAATTGTATGCTGATGACACCCAAATATACACGTCTAGCCACCTAACTGAAGTTGATGCTACCATCCATGGAGTAGACCAGTTCATTTCGAATTTGAAATCATGGATGACATGTAACAAGCTGCATATGAATTATTTTAAAACTGAGGCTATTATGATCACAACACAAAGACTTTTTTATTCACATCCTTTACCTCATACATGAAATATCAGCAACACCAACATTAAATTCTCACAGTCAGTACGGAACCTAATCGTTACTCTAGACAGTACTCTCACATTGCACCAACAAGCCACGAACATATGCAAGGCTGCATATCTTGAATTGAGACGCTCAGTTCCATTCGTAAATATCTATCATATGATGCCACTAAAACACTTGTGTGTTCATTAGCACTTTCAAGACTGGAATGTTGTAACTCAATTCTGTCTGGTTCGTCACAATATTTACTCCAGAAACTTCAAACAGTTCAAAACACAGCTGCACGGATCATCTTTAGAGTACCTCGATCAGAGCACACCTCACAACTGCTCTGTACCCTACATTAGCTATCAATTCGATACAGAATCAAACACAAAATTTGTTCGCTGTATTATGTTTCAATGACAGACTCAAGTCCATCATACCTATCCAGCCTCACCTATTTGTATACACTAGCTAGATCCTTACGCTCTTCTTCTGATAATCGTATACTCATTGTTCCCAAGGTGAAAACAAAGTCATATGGACAACATTCGTTTGCACACCAGGGACGGCGACGTGGAACGAATAGCCCATTGAAATTAGACACAAAGACACAGTGGTCCCTTTTAAGTGTGCTCTTAAGACTCACCTGTTTCGACTGCAGGGACAAACTTAGCGACCTAATCATGTTTTGTATCATATGTTTTCAGCATGTTTGTATGTTTTCCAATTTCGTTGTTTTTGTCATTTGTTGTTCTGTAGTGTAATCATATCAGTATTGATGGTGTAAAGCGCTTCGAGCTTTGAAAGATTAGGCGCTATACAAAGTCCTCATTATTATATTATTATTATGATTATTATTATTATTATTATTATTATTATTATTATTATTATTATTATTATTATTATTATAAGATGAGAGGAAGAGATTATGCTACAAACAGTAACACATTACTGGTCGATCTATTTCGATGAAAGTACATTATAAATTTGTGATATGAATGTTAAAAGAATATTTAGTTCCACTTTCATATTATTACGTGTCTCTTAATAAGAGAATTATTACATAAAATAATAAATATTGTTTTGTCACATGGAGATTGCTTTTTTCATCCGCTATCAATGTTATATTATTTAGTCATACTCTATCTGCCTTTGTTCTATTAAATGTACGTAGCTATCAATTGTACTTACAAACAACATTAAATCACGCTTTTTAAACATTTAAATCTCAAAACAAAATTAATATAATATAACATATACAAATATGTTTAAATAGAATAAAAATAAACAGACTTTGCCTTTTTTGTCTGACTTTGTTCTAGTAAATCTAGGAATGTACTAATTTTACTTGCAAACAACATTAAATCACGCTTTTTAAATATTTTTAAATCTCAAAACAAAGTTAATATAATATAATATATACAAATATGTATTATATAAATTATGTAGGACTAAAAAAGAAGATCAGGAAAGAAAACACGTCTTTACATTTAACCTTATTTCCCAAACACACAACATGACAGATAGCAGCAGAGGGGGCGAATCCGACAACATTTTATAGGCATCTGTTTGGAAAACTGAGGCTTCCTCGAAAAGTGAATCGGACAGGCGTCGATTCGGCGAACTGAGGCTTCCTCGAAATCGTAAAAAAGGCATGCTTGAGATGCCATGGTTGTTGTCGCCGCCCCCTATGCTGCTATGAGTTAGCAATTGTTTTTACGATGAAAGTCCTTAGGATTTTACAGACAGACTAATTTGTAGAACTTCACCTTGTAAATCAATCAGATTATTATATTGGTCAGTGAGTTTAAAATTAATTCTCGTTAGTGAATCATTATGACATCGCATATAGACTGGATTAGGTAGATCTTCAACGATTATAAATCCTGGAGGAGCTGTTGGTGCAAATGAATATAAAATATATCCCTCCTGAGCTTGATTTGATCGCTCGAGATTTATTTGATAGCTTCCTTCGATAACATCACATACTAAATTCAATTCTATCACTGAGGTTATATTCACGTTGAACGGAGCGATATGTCTGCCAACGCCGTCTGGATCATTATTATGTGTCAGGATAGTTGTTTGTTATGGTTTTGTTAATTTTTCCATGCGTCATGTACTTTTTTGAAACCTTCATCGATGGCATCGTTGAGATATTTTTGTAGTTTTTATATATCATATTTGGTTAGTTTGGATGTTGGAATATCTTATATGTGTATATTATACATTGTCGCAAACTCTGTTCTCGTTTTAGGATTATCGTCACCTAATATCTCTTGAATAATTTTTAAACAAAATATTTCCATGTCATCGATGATTTTGTTACATGTTTCTACGATGCTGATAAATTCATCTCGGGTGAGAGTACCAGATTTAAGAGATATTAACAACAGTGAAATATCTTTATCGAACGCGATGAAATTTTCAACGATTTTATTCAGTTGAATAAAGTGATGTCTTTGGTTGTTCTCTTTTTCCATTATACCGAAAAAATCCCACTTATTGTACTCTCTATAGCTTTTTACTGGATTATCAGATTTTATCCTGTCGGTGTTATAATCAGATTTTTTCGGTTCTGGTGGTATGTTAATAACTGTTGAGGTGGATGTTCAGGCCATCCTAGTACGGTTCTTATAGAACTCTGATAGATAACTACGACATAAAAAGTGAGTTTATCTCGATCGCGGATGATAACGTCGGTTCATGAACCGTTATAGCGATTTTCGATTCTGCTCCAGTAATAGATTTTATTCTACGCTGGAATTCAGCATTGATTTGTTCGATTTGGTACGACCCAGATGGTATCGAAACGACGTTCCAGTCTGGAGTTCCAACGGGTTTATTCTGATTCGCAAATACCAAGGAATTATTCGGTTGTTGACCGCCAAATGCTACCGACCTAATATTAGGCCAACTGTGATACACTCGTAATTTTGCTAACGCGATTGGGATAGGGAAATGTACACTGAATTCAGGATTCGTTGATGTTATTGAGATCATGCTGGTTTTCGGGTTTGTATTCTCCACTATCCGGGCTGTGTTTCTGCGGTGTTGTCATCGTTATTATATTCATGTTGTATTTCTAATTTTGATATCGCGGAATCATAAATACTTACCATCACTGAGAACTTACTATCTGATATATTGAGATTATGCTGGTTTTCGGATTTGTGTTCTCCACTATTCGTTGAAGTAGTTCTTGCGGTGTTGTCATTATATTCATGTTGTATTTCTAATTTTGATGTCGCGGAATCATACATACTTACCATCACTGAGAACTCACTATCGGATATAAATGTATCATCGAGCGACGACGATATCAACGAGGACAATTGCGAGTACGCGGTTGATACAACATGAAATTTAACCGTGTAATCTTGCAGTTTACGCTGGCTGCATGATGATATTTTTTTTGTTATAATCGAAATATTTCCCGCGATTGTTGTCGCCGCGGATATACAAATTGGAACAGCTATTGGAGCAATCATTGTCACCGAAGATAGTATTATACCAGCTCCGGTGATTACACCACTCACCGAGTACACGGTAACATCAATTGCAGTGATTCTTCGTCGGTATTTTTTTATTTTTATTTGATACTCCTCAACGATAGTTTTGAGTCCAGTTTGAAATTCTCTGACCTGATCATAGCGATATTGAGATACCGAAGGTACCGTTGATGACGACATTTTATTTCTAAATCAGTTTACGATTTCAATTGAAACCTCTAGCGGTTTAATTGTTTACTCAAATCTGCTACGAATTCCACATAACATGATACCGAAACTCTAACCAAATTTTTATCAGTGGATGCTATCGTGAACTGTTCGGTTGTATCCTTGTCGATGATCGTTGATATAATATTGTTGACCCCAGATGAACTCGACGATGATATATTAAATTGAGTTGGTGTCACTAGTGTTAATCTATAAATTCCTTTGACGGCTGGAGTGATATCTAATTTGTTGTTTGTGGGTGTCCGTGTTGGATCGTGTATACTACGTTGTTGGTTTTCGCATGAGGGATTTTTGTTTTTTCAATGATTGTTATCATCCTCGTTGCACCTTCCCTGATTTCCTCGATGGTGTTTTTTATGTCATCGATGGATTTTTTAATATCAGGAAATTTTATATCAATTTTATCCAGCTTGGTTGCAAAAAATTTCTCAATGATATTTTTACGAAATGATGTAAATTTTTCAACGTGATCTGCATATTTGCTTTAAAGTGTTGCTAGTTCCAACATAGAATCTTCTATCGTTGTGAGCTTCGGTGTGGTCACCGGTGGATTTCCAAGGAAATATAACAACGGTTTGTCAATATTGTTTATACGTTCCAAGATAGTTGATACAAGTACACCCGGTTTGAGTTTAACGCGATAGTGCCTTCGGGTACACTGCTTTGTTTAACTAAAATATCATCCAGGGAAACATTACTAGATTTCAATTTACCCTGACGATCTTGAAATACAACTATTTTATTGGGATCAACACATGCTAAGTTCAACGCCTCAGCTATTTCATCTTCGATTATTTTTTTATATCACCGGTTGAAACGTCATCGGGTTTCTTTGACGGTAATAGAGGTCGTCCCCAACTATCAATCATGTTATTCTATATAATCTCTCTCTCCAAAAAGCGACTGCTAGTGTATTCATTTACGATAACATGTGGTGGTTTTCCAGATGTTGAAATAGCATTGAGTACATTTAATACTTCACTGCCGCATATTTGGGGGGTCATTCATTTGTTGTGGTGGTAGCGAAGAATACCAACGCCTCACTTTGTGAGGGGTTTTTAAGCGGTTTATATAACGGTTAAATTCCTTCGGCGCTGCTAATCCATATAAATCAAAATAAACAATCACACGCGGATCAATCGCGTATGCAACCCAGTGGGTTCCGGGTCAGGTGCTGTTATCGAGACTAATAATACCGGTTTCAACGCTGTTTGGTTGTGCCGGCAACTGATCTTTCATAAAGACACCTCAGAAGTTTTTAATCGATAGTTTTTGAGCAGCATCGAGTAAATCAAAATTGGACATTGGAGTCAAAGATTCCTCAACTAATAAACCGGTCCTAGTCTTAGACCCTTACCGCTGTACCATGAATACGGGGTTCCTGGCAGTCTTATACATTTTCCCTTTTTCTATATCCTCGCCCAGTTGCTTTCTTTAGTGCCATTCCTGCCGCGGTACCAACGGCCCCTAATGCTGCCGCTTTAGCCACCGCTGGGGCAGCCGCGGCAATCAACGCTGGTAACGCAGCTAACAACGGAAATATACCGCCGGTTTTAATCATTTTTTGATCGCAGCCGCAGAGAGAGTGATTTGAACGCCTTTTTTATCCTTGAACGCATCATTGAAATGTTTTACCTGACGAGTTGTCAGCGATAATTTATTCGCCCCGCCAGTCATCTGATTGGATTTCAGCGTGATCGTGGTTCCGCATTTTTTATATGACTCTGATCGAAATTTCTTGAGTTGACCGGGAGTTAACGTAACACTAATATGACTATATGACATTATACAATAACAGATTGATCTAATTGTTGCATATTTTCCACTGGTGCATCGATTACTTTCATTCGTCCACCAACACCTTCGAGTAGCATTGATTTGTCACTGAGAATGACAGCAACCGCTCTATAATTAACACCACCAGGGAGTTCTACACGAGCTTTAAAGTGTATATCAACGACGGACTGTCTTGTTAAATCAAGATGTTCCAACGAAAAGTAATAGATCGGATATACATTTTTAAAATCATACTGTGATATTTGGAGACCAGTATCAACATTTTGATCACGTGCGATATATGTCAACAACCTGTGATGCACGCGTGCAATATAATTGTTATCATAATCAAGTTGTATATCCTCGGATGGTTCCTGTTGGCCGTTTATTCTCAGCGAGATTTCTTTAACGCCTAATTTATCAAATATCATATGGCTGCTTAATTGCGAACCAACTCGCATTTTATTCTGTAGCGCAACAAATATATGACGCGGACGTGAAACACCTTATCGCGCTGCCACGTGCCATGTAAATGTACCATTAATATCAGAATCTATGGTATCTGTGGACACCGATAACCAACTCATCAACGACTTTCCTCCTTGGTCCATAAATGATAGTAATTTCTCCTCCGTGGTGATTGATGGAGTCAACACTGGCATCCACAGTGATAGTTTAAATAATCTAACTTTACCATCAGCAACATCAGCACCTCGCCAAATTGCATTATTATCAGTACCCTTTCGCACGAGTACTACCGTATGCTTTGCTCCATAGATGACTTTTCCGACATTTCTGCAGAATACAAATATATGATGCAGTGGAATAACGCATGAGAATCGTCGACGTTCTCCTTGTAGCATTGTTTTGCGCGTTGCTTATCATAAATTGTAATCGGGATTAGCGCTTCCTACAATACATCAAACGCATCAGCTGGTCTATCTCTGTGTTCATAGGTATCAAGTTGTAAATCGGATGCAGTAGTTCGTGGTGTCCGTAGTTTAATATACGGGGAGTGATTAGGGTGATTAATAATATCCTTAGCGAACATCATAGATGGACCTGCCGATCTTGTAAAATCGTCAGAATATCTTGCTAATCCTATTATTGTTGTAGCAACATCAACATCATTCTCAATGGTTTCAATTTCTTTTCCATCGATGAGATATCTAGCGCTAGTAAATAACGCCATGATCCCATTTTTGACAAAACCAGCTCGGATAAGTGGGTCATTTGCATATTCTGTATGAGCTGCGACATTTGTTACAAGTTCTCCTTCCACTTCGATAAATGCTTCACAAGGCAAAAAGTATTTACTGATATCATGAATTTGAAGTTCAATTCTTGATCAAAGATCTGCTTGTATTGCTTGATAAAAATAAAATTGATAATCACGTACAGAATCATCCTTGCGCACTGGGGCGTCCATATCAAACGCTGGATCAGGTCACCGTTTGAACATTTTATTATATATTTACTTTGATAAATCAAAGTCTAAATCATCGACGTCGTCGTGGTTTTTTTAAGCCACTTCGCGCTATCATATTTGCGGTTATGTTATCTTGGTTGTTGGTCATCAGCGACGCTAGTTTCTGATCCACTGCGTTATTTATAATTTTACTAACACTCGCGGACATTTCCATTCTAGATGGTAGTGGTCCTGGTTTCCTTCGCCGTCGAACTAGCGCTGTTAGTTTATCCCAAGCAGCTGAAAACGCTTTTCCGGCAGCATCTTCAAGAGCACTAATACCCTTAGCATGAATAACATCAATTGCTTTCATCGATAACTGTTTTGCTAGCGGCGCTACTTTTGGAGCCATTCTTGCAAATAAACCTGCAATTGTATTACCGAGACCATCATCATAGTATGTTCTATAAACTTGAAACCGTGAGTTTACTACATAAACGCTTGTTGGTTTATCATGGTTGTAGTGTATGATCATTCTTATTTAAATGATATTTATCTAATGTCGAAATCGTAAACGATTTCCAATCCAAAGGATTTTCGACTTTGTCATCAGATTAGTCGCTGTGGTAACCATCCGTAGGATTTTCCACTAACTCGTCAATGAAATCTCGATATGTTTTGATATCCATGATGCCACTTTGAAATAACTGCATGCAGATATCAGTTGCTTCATTAATTATTTCCGGTGAGTTATTTCCGGCTCGTTTCCCTCCGATGAGAACCTCTAATCGTGCCATATCACCGAGAATATTACCAGGACATCTAACTAAACCACTACCTGAAAAAGCCTTTTGATATCCATCTCCGCTTTTACCAGTTGCACCTTGATTACTAGATAATTCATACAGTGATGTATTCATTTCATCTAAATTATCATCATCATCCCATTGAGGGTATTCTTGTCTTTTTTCTTCTTGGTGTTGGTGTTTGGCGCTTTCTTTCTTGTTGTTGTTCTTGTTGTTGTTCTTGTTTTTTATAATTATCAAATTTTTTTTTGAAGGTTTTATACTCCCTCATCCTTTTATCTAAACCCCCAGTATTTATTTTATACAACGCATTAGCCCAGTCATCGGGTGATATTGGATTGTCTTTATACTCGTCCACTAAAAACTCCCCCTTTAAATTATATGTGTTAATAGCAAAACCGCTTAAATCGTAATTACTCTGTTGTTGTATTTGTGATATAGCCTCCTTGGTAAATTTATCCAATAAAGAAACACTAGTTATTTTGGACTACGAGGTAGATTTGTTAACAACGCTGATGTTTTTTTCAGTTCCTGTTGCTATTTTTTCAAGTTCACTAATAAGAGGCTTTTCTTCTCTTGGTTTCTCCTTGGGAACATCCCCCCATATAGTTCGCTCAGTAGCTGATACTACCTCTTTTGCTGCTTTCTTTTTTTCTATAGTAATCGGTTGAAAAAACTGTTCAGATCCCACGGAAAGGTCAGTCTGAAGACTTTGCCGATTGTGTAATTTACCCCTGACAGAATCACGGACGGGTATATATTTTTTGATATTTGCCAGTCTCTCTCTCGCTAATCGAGTGGTTAATGCTTCATTTACCGTTATTGAAATCGTAAACAATCTTCCAATTTGAATCTCGAAGAGATTTTCATGTAGTGATTTTATCATTACCACCTATGAGGAAAAATACTAAAATTTAGTATTATAAGAAATTAAGTACTTTCCTCATAGGTGGTGATGACAAAATCACTACATGAAAATGCAAAGAATTTCAAATGGAAAGAGTCCAATTGATTCATTTAAAAAGAATTGACTATTTAACCCAACAAGCATCAACGAAAAATAACAACGAAATAAAACACTCGCTTAAATGTTTTTACCGTGGTAATTTACTTCCGTGTTGTTTAATCAAGCCGGTATTGATTGAGCGTACATGTCTTTACATGGTAACATCTGTTCCACTGTATTACAGTCCATGGAGTATGTATAGTACAAATTTTACCTTGCAGTTACAAGCTTATAGCGGGAATGCTTCGTTTACCGTTATTGAAACAGTCTCGAAGAGATTTTCATGTAGTGATTTTGTCATCATAAAATGATTTTACGTTTTAACCAGACTCAAATAGGCGAACATTATTGAAAAATAACAACAAAAAAACCCACTCGCTCAAAGGTTTTTCACCATGGCAATTTACTCCTGTGCAAGTTGTTATTGATTATACAATTGAGCGCACATACCTTTCCATTGTATTTGCAACATGCAGTAGTTTATTTATAGCGAGAATTTTACTACGCGTTATACATGTCATACAACTAGGGGTGAGGACAACAAGAACAACTTGGTCGTTATCTAGCGGTTTTTGTTCGTGTTCATTTATTAATGCCCGCATATTTCTAAATTTTGCATTAACCTGCTTTTTGATCTCATATTGTTGGCCTAGTTCTCCTCTAACTCTTTCTACGATGGTAAAAAACGGGACAAACACATTAATATCGTTACATTGTGTAAGGGTATTACGGAAAGAATTCTGGATCTTTTTTATCAAAGAATATTTCTTTGGTAATACGTATTTATTATGCATAGAAGCGAAATTAATATCCTCATAATCAGAGAGGATTTTATTATAATCTAAACCATCTGACAATGGTATTTTTAGGGATTTTAGATTTAATATTTCAGTTATAATTTCATCAATATCTTCATAGTTTATATATAATTATATAATATATGTCTAATACAAAAATACATTGATATATGTTTTCAAAAATAAACAGTAATCGTGATAAGCGGTTATTCATTCATTGGGTTCCTTATTAAGCCCTTATGTCCTTCATAGGGTTCTTTCTTTGAGAGTTGTTTATGGCATATACAATGAATGGTAGATGGTTGAACAATGAATGGTAGATGTATTACAGTGAGTATTTTTTATGATATTTACAAAGAACGGTAGATGGTTATATACAGTGAGTTTATGATATATACAGTGAGTATTTTTTATGATATTTACAATGAATGGTAGATGGCTATATGCAGTGAGTTTATGATATTTACAATGAATGATTTTCTCTCTTTGAAATGAGACCCTATGACAGTTTCTTTGGCTGATAATTACCCAAATGTGATGGAAAGCTAAATCTACGTTACTGTTTATTCCGACGTAAATATCATACACCACAAAGCATATTCCCCCTTCATAAGGGACCTAACTCGTCACATAACGGGTTAGAAGCCAAGGAAGATATTCTTAGGGGAATGGGCGTCTACATATATACAATACAATGAATGATGGGATGGTATATACAGTGGGATGGTATTTACAATGAATGATGGGATGGTATATACAATGGGATGATATATACAATGGGATGGTATATAAAATGAATGATGGGATGGTATATACAATGAATGATGGGATGAAATGATGGGATGAAATGATGGATTAAATGATGGGATGAAATAAATGATGGGATGGGATGATGGGCGGGTCTACATTCATACGGACTTAATTCATACAACCCAGAACAAAATTCCCAGGTTGTATGGATACAAAAAGTACCCACACACCGTGGAATAGTGTGTGAGTTGTATGAATTGGTCACATATGAGCCTCGACGCTAAAGCCCAATAATAACACAGACGATATAGTATATAAGCTGGTTATAGATGAAAGTTTAACACAAAGGTGTGTGATCGCTATATCCTTTGTGTGCTTAATAATGATTATTAACGGCATTTAAGCAAGACTGAATGATTGAAAAACACTAAAAAAAAGAATACAGTTGTTTCTAAACAGTTCGTATTTGATTCGTTTTCCTATAAAAACCGATAATTGATTATCTCCGTTAAGAATCGTGATAATCATAACAGCCAATCAGAAGATAATCCATCAAAATCTGTGACACAATCTAAGGGATATAACTATTTCATAGGCCGCAAACACACCTAAACGAGTTATCTCCGTTTACACTATATAGAATAATGCCAAAATATAATCAGGCATACGAAAGTCATTTTACGTGAAAAAGTCTACGAGAAATCCCATGGAAAATCGACTACTTTACCTGATTGAGACGACAGCGATATTTCGGTATTTTTTTATTGATTTGTGTCTGTTTTTGTTGTTTTATGTCTGATTTCGACTGATTTTTAACGATAAAATGAAAAAGATATCGCAAGAAATGATTTTCATGAAAAGGTCTACGAGAAATCCCATGCAAAATCGACTACTTTATCCGACTGAAACCACTGAAAAACAGTCAAAAATCGACCCAAAACAGTCAAAAATCGATCAAAATCAGTCAAAAAAATAGTAGATTTATTTATTTTTTGTAAGTCAATCAGATTTTATACATAAATAAATTTAATTGTTTGTCCATTCCTTTTGGAAACCGCTGATCGGGTTCTTCCCTTTGCTACAAACCATATTGAGGATTCACAAATATCGAAATATCTACCTGCTTCATTCATAGACTTAAATATAATCTCTTCGTTAGTTACTGTATTAAAAGATTTTACGGGCCTTCTCCCAATTGATTTATAAGTACCAGTCTTTCCTCGTTTTAAATTCTCACTTTGAGAAATATCTTCTAGATTATTCAAAGAATTATTCCTTGGATTAGAATCAATGTGATCGATAACAAAACCATCTTCAATCAATCCATGGAAACACTCGTATATGATTCTATGATTAAGATAAGTTTTCCCTCCAGTGCTAAACTTCAAATATCCCATACCATTGTCAGAACCAACCGGTTTCTTCAATCTGCAGTGTCTGTCAGTACCATCAGGGGAAGCTTCATAGTTTGGAATCACGGGATGTGGTTGAAATTCTTGGTTCATTTATATACTATATTATTGTTTGTCTAATTCATTGTTTGGTTGAATTATTACATTTGGAAATCTCTCAATGTAATCTTGAGGGGTTCTAATGACTTTGTCGTTGACTCTGTCAAGGACGCTGTCAGGGTAATAGTCATTGATGGAGTTTTTGATTTTCTTATCATAATAACGCTTCAACTCTCTGTATCTTTTACCACCACAACCAAGACATAATTGTGATTTTCCTCTCACCCCTACCACACATCGTAAGCAGGGTAGCGGGCCATAACTCCCCCACGGGCACTTTGCATATGATACCCACAGAACTCCTTTTTGCATGATTTGTTACACGGGGTTACTGATCCAATCATGAGCCATTTACAATGATTCATTATATAATAAATTCTCTATTTAAATACTTGTTTTAATTATAACACGAAGGAGTTCGAGAGATTATCAAAAATTACACCTTGGAAAAATACTAAATTCAATCTCGATAGAGTCTCTGATAAACCAAAGAGTCTAATAAGTGATAGAACCATGATAAGTAAAATCAGCGATTGTTTTAATGAATGCAAGCGTGATGGAGCATCTCACTGTTGGTCAACATTTCGAATTCATGGTAGCGTTGATGCTACCATGAATGACGAAAACGCAGCAAAGATAATTTCACATCTTACGCGGAAAAAATATTTTTTTAGAATCAAATTCATTATTCGTTCAGACACTGGAGATTGGATTATCAGGGATAAATTTGAACCCATCTTGAAGGATAAAAGAACTGTCACTGTGAGTCGAGATTCCAAACCAGTAATTCTGACTGGAATTGACAGACCGTACTACGAAAGATCTTATCCTGTAACAGCAGCTGTTTATGGGATATATCCGTTAAATGATAAACCGAATATTGAAAAACTAAAAACCATGAACCTGTCATTGATGACTTAGTCATCGACTTCGTCAAGAATGAATTGTGTAGCAGAACGAATATTAGAACACTTCAAAAATGCATCCCGGGGGAACAAATTGACTGATCTAAGACGCCAAAAAGTAAATAAATGGGAATTAACAGTTAACAAGAACGGAGCATCAATTCAGGATATAGCCAAATTAGAAAAATCATTAAGATTCCAAATAACCGTAGCGACTATAACCGGCGAGATATTACATGAACCTAAGTATAAATCAAATGGAGCTCCAATCAAAATTATTGATCATAACAAACACGCATGGACACCTGCGGTAAAAATATTCCCTCGGGAACGAACAATAAAATATACACCCGAGGAATTTTCCACTCAAGAATTCTCTGAGACAAAAATTGTTCGATGCTATTTACCAGTTGAGTAAAAACGATCCGGTGTCAATGTGGTTACTTCACAGTGCTGAAAACCCCGAGGGTGGATTCGATCAGTTTGTAAGACCCAATGGAGAATTATACCGTACCGAAGCCCTCCATGACAAGATGAAAAAACTAGCTAGTAGTTTCGTGAAGAGTTTCGACGATGAACAATTACTAACAAATTGCTTTACAATTCCGTCGGTTGCAGCTCATTTTGCGAGAAAGAGAAACTCGTGGAAACCATCACGAGCTAAATTTCTCACGGACATCAAATCAAGTTGCATTGAATATAATCACGGTGGATTATGGAATACAAAATACGACCCCAAAACCATTTTTTCGGTTGATATGGTCGCGTGTTACCCAGGAAGTTTTCTCGGGTACGGAGAATGCGCTGAATACTTCAAGCGATTTGGACATCCCACACATGAGATGGCACGTGTTGCAATTAATGGACCACTACCTGATTTTGATTTAACCGGATTCGCTGGTGTGGTATCATTTGAATTGGCTAAAGGACTTCATCCGTGTTGTTATGTGTGGATTGGTAGACATATGTCGGAAACACATTGGATGCCAATAGTGCTGTTACGGTATATGATTGATTGTAGCATGCTGATATCGCTGATTGTCAGTGAAGCAATTATATCATATCGAGCACAGACTGAAGTCTGGTTACCACTACAACCTGATATAGATAGTATAATCAGCGAACAAAGAAAACAGTTTCCCGATCTCGACGAAGAATATATCATGAATTGGTCCAAACTGTTATATGAAATCAGAAACAAAGATGCAAAAGATCTCGGTAGAAGAATAATTGGTAAATTCACTCAAGGTGGAAAATACGACAATACAAGATATTCTTCACGGTTGATTATATATGATGCTGAATACGATTTTGTAATCGCGGATGTAACATCTAAGGGTATATACGTGGATCGTAAAGACGCTTTCTTGTCCGATGGAACCAAATTGGGTACAGTTGTTACTTACAATGATGGACACAGTCTTCAGTATACACATTTGAGGGCATATATGCTGGCTTATGCTTCTATCAATTTATTTTCGATGATAAATAGATTTCCTGACAGCGCAGTTAGAGTCGCCACTGATTCATTTTACATAGACATGAAACACAGCAACGCAGCAGCTGAATTCATTAATTCCGACGAGAGTTGGGGATCATGGAGAATTAAGCGGGAAATACCTTGTGATTATTCAAATGCAGCAGATGTTACGATTGAGGAAAAATATTTGAGCGGTGATAAAATATCAGAACTATCTAATGCACCGCAGATATCTGATCCTGTATGTTGATATAAAACAGTTTATTTAAACAGTTGTGGCGGGTCAGGAAAAACGACTCGCGCGATTAAATTATTTCGTGGGAAATCAAATATGATTGTACTAACACCAACACACAGACTCGCCAGAGAGATGAAACAACGAGGGGTGAATGCTTGTACTTATCATAGTTTCTTTCGATGGAAAGGTGACGAATGGACTCCTGATCGAATGGACGAAAAATCTATCCCCGGCGTCATAATTTGGGATGAGATATGCACGGTGTCATTAGATGTATTACAAAAGTTTCTCTTTTTGCGGTTGTACGGGTATATACTTCTTTTTAACAGCATTGTTAGGTTTCATGTTGATTGTTCGAGTAATCTCGTTATTCAGCGCAGTAATCACGCATGGTAATCTTTTGGCCCATTCACGAGATCGTTTATCCTGAATAAATTCCTTCGCGAATTCATATCCAAATAACCGCTCAGCAAGCGTCCGATTAAATCGTTCAACAATTGCATGATCGCGATGTAGTGCAGTATGTCCTCGTCGTAACGCTTTATTATGATTCTTCATCGTTGATAGAACAACACCTTGAAATTCCTTGCCAGGATCAACTTGTAATAGATTTGGCCAGCGCAGAGGACCCCTTCGATAAATCTTTTCAAACTCAGAAGCCACTTCAGTTGATGATTTTGTCGCTAGCGGTTCTGCTTGTTTGTATCGACTCGAAACATCAACTATGGTTAGCGCGTATTTGTAACCACCATCATGCGGCAGAAATAATATATCAGCATGGTGAACTTCATTGGGAACGGTAACATAAAAATGCGAGTAGTTAACTCGTTTAGGTGGCGGTAGATAAATTTGCCATATCGCTTGTTTTGATAACCAATTAGCCGCAGTGGTATACTTTACCTTCGAGACTCTAGCGAGTTTACCAATTGCTGCTTTACCCCGCCAGTATCCGCTTGGAGAATAGTAAATAGATTCCATGTTGTTATTAATTACCGGCACCTAACATCAATTTACCTTTCATTGCTGATTTTACTAACCATGAAGCCAATTTTTCTTTAAAAGATTTATTAGTGTTAGAATTCAACGCGTGAATCAATTTTACATCTGCGAGATGTCTGTGTTGCAGATTACTTCTTTTATAAGCGACATCATTAGCATGACACGACTTATCAATGGCGTTTATCGGATATTCACCCGGTCGGGGTTGGTTTTGATCATCAAGTCGGATATTGAGTCTGGTGCCGGGTCCCCAATAACTATACCCTTAAAGGTGTTTTCTCCTGGATACTTCGACCATGGTGTTCCCGGGAGTTTAGTTAACTTGGCTGCAATATTACGTCCTCGTTTTTTTTTTTATTTCTTTGATTTATCAAGGGAAACAAATCTAAATTTCTTTGTACTGCATTGTACACACTTACCAGAAAGTGCTGATCGATTATTTTTAGTTGTAATCGTCTTCAAGTCATCTGTGCCAGTAAGCGCCCTACACTTCACACAATATAAATTCATAATTTATATATAATAACATGAATGTAATTGATTATTCAGCTAGCTGACGACGGGAACCTATTAAACACCATGCGATTTTACCGAATTCTATTCGCGCGATTATAATCGGACCATCTGGAGGTGGCAAGACACAACTGCTACTTCATCTAATAACGAGATGGATGAAATGGGACAAGTTGTATTTAGTAGCTCCAAGTCTAGACGATCAGCGATGTTACAATGTGTTAAAAGATTTTAACATCAGCGCGGTAGAAGAATCCGGCAAGGATGTTATTAAGTTTATAACCGATATCGATGAAGCGCCGAGCATTGATGGTATTGATGGAGGTATTAACAATTTAGTCGTATACTACGATATCATGTTAGACAATCAAAATAATCCAGCTAGGATATTTCCCAGAGGTAGACATAAAAGCACTGATGTGATATATGTCACTCAACGATACACACAAATTCCGAAGGTAATCAGAGATAACTGCAATATCCTTGCCGTATTCAACGGAGTTGATACACATACGCTACGAAATATTTGGCAAACTTAGTGCGACGGTGATATGAATCATAATCAATTTAGAAACTTCTTTAGTAGCGCTCAATCAACCCCGCATGGATTTGTAACGATAAATTTACACGACCCGAAATCAAGATATCGTATCGGACTTGATAAAATATTCGGTTAACCCTTAGCAGCAGAGGGGGCGGCGACAACGACCATGGCATCTCAAGCATGCCTTTTTTTTACGATTTCGAGGAAGAATTAGTTTGCCAAATCGACGCTTGTCCGATTCACTTTTCGAGGAAGCCTCAGTTTGCCAAACGGATGCCTATAAAAAGTTGTCGGATTAACCCTCTCTGCTGCTCAGATAATACATCCTGGCCCTAAGGTAGAATGTTAGTAGAACGTTTCTTGGAAATGCTTTTGCCGTACAAATCATTGTCATATCGCAGTGCTCTTAAATTATCATAAATGTTGGTAGAATATTATCCGATAAAACATCATCCTATGAATTGTATTATCTTGCAATGTAGACTAAAACGTATAAGGTTATCAAATGATAAACTTCATGTTGTCATACCTCTCCTTAAATGCATACCTAACGAAATCTCTGGAATCCTGTGCAGCTGATAATGTGGAGGAAAGTAGGCACTTTTATAAATATAAATGCACACTAACATTTACATGAATAGTTTTTATAACATTTTCCTTTCAGCGGATAACATTTGGCAGTGAAATTCTAAGTCATGCTTATTATTCAGCACATAAAAAGATACATATATTTGCATCAATTCTGGTAGAGCAATGTCTCTTTAATCTTATAGGCTAATTTGTAATAAGAAGTCATTTTTGCTTTATAGGTAATGTGCATTGTCAATGTTTTCATTTAGACATTCCTAAAAAGAATTTGATCAAACCTTCCCCTGTATCCTGATACATAAGAACTATATTATTCTAGATTGCCTAAACTGAAAATAGTGATATACAATAGTTGGTGTTTTTATTAGCGAAACTATAACCTTATTTTCAATCCAGCGTTATTTATCCACGCTTCTCCCAGATCATAACATTTTTATAAAAACAAAACTAGCTGTCCAAAATTTCCTTTTAGTGTCTACAAACAATATGTTATAAATGGCGGGTATAATGCGATTGATGTCCGATGTCTTTTTTCCATATCACTGATCTCGTGTTCAAGCATATAGCATAACAAGATATGAATAGTCAAAAGATGAGCAAAATTTAACGAAATATATTGCTGCGTTTATATTGTTTTTCGTTACAGAAAACAGAATAAGATGTTCTGGAAATACGTAATTTACTATCAATGTACATTCATTAACGGATATAAAGTAATTAGTCGTTACCCATCAATACTTGCTCTAAATGGATGAATGTATGTAGAACATGGTGTTTTGAAATCAAATATGTAACCATGACCGATTTTTAAATTTGCAAGACAACATATAAATAGCAATACTTTTGGGCTAAAGCTTAGCGAAAACTCACAATTGTAACCGGTATCTTACAATTCTTTTTTTTATATCTTTCGTTCATTCTATATAAAACACAACTTAATATATATGTATCTTCTTGTACCAAATAATTGTTAGCATTATCAAAGCTTGGTTTGATATGGAATGATGGCGGGTGTGACATGCAAGCCTTGACACCCTTTTGAAAATAACCATTTATAAAAAAAACAATTTACTCAGTATAGTATGTATCTTTTGATCAGTGCTATTGATACATAAACATGTCACAGATATGAAATAACTGTTGATAGGTAAACATGATATTCGTGACTTAATATAAAAGGTAGGCTATTGTACTGCACAATAAGAATTTATGTATGAACTAAGGTACAATTATATACGTCACTTCATTCATGCCGAACCTGTACATAAAATTCATAAAGTTCATATCATCCATGCAACATAAGGTTCAGAAGAGAGGACTTCTAACTGCAAACAAAATAAAAGAATCATTGAATATTTAAATACACTTGATGATTCGTACAGAAAGAGAGTAGTGTTTGCTCAAAAGATTGTCTTCATTCATGTAAAATAGTGACCTTATTACAAACTTTTTACATCATTAATCGAGGACCTGAAACATACATATTCCATTGCTTCTTGATGATTGATACGGAATATGTAACTACAAGCTTACTGAGACATAATCTAAATAACGATAATTCCAATTCATATGAATTGACCGCGTTTTCAACGTTTTCATCGATTTAAACGGTCACGTAATACTGGTCTGGAATTGTATACATGTCGATACATTCTACGGAGTACGTTTGGTTCATTGTTTGCATGCTATTTGATATGAGTGTTATCTATGTCAACACCTTACAGCCTAATAAAACGAACAAGCCCCAGCAAACCACACCTGTAAGTTCCGATCACGATTAACAACTGCTGGTTAGATTCGACCATTAGATGTTTAAGAAATGTAATGGCACATTAATTTTGCACACATTATTTCGAAGGCAACACGTGACACACTTTTGAAATCAATATTAAAATATTATTTCATTTCGTCTATACAACATGTTCCATCGACTGGTATTAAAGGTGATGGTCATTATATCAAGCAATGGAGCTCACAGAACGTGACACAATATTGTGCTTTTAAAAGTTCAAGTGCGTACAAATTAACAAAAGGGAATGCTTTAGCAACGCATGCCGTGCACATGATTAATTATAGAGAAAGACAATAACGTGACTGAAACATTTTTTTATATATTAAGACAACTTTCATAGCAATATATTAATGGTTTAACCCAGAAGAACTATATAACGAATTGAAGAATCTTCGCTTAGAAGTTCGGTTATATAGTCTGTCGAAGTTAAGGGGCTCGTAAAATAAACCTTCGATCTGCTTGAAGTCTAATATTTTGTTGATGAAATCGCTTTAGTTTATGATACCATCGAAATAATTGACCATTATAAGCATTAAATGATAACGTTCGGGTATTTATTGATGTGTACAGTTTACCTACTGTTTTTGCTAATTTCTCACAAAGTTAACATAAAGTCATTGAGATGTATTTTACTTTATGTGTGCCCCTTTAAAGGGATGCAAAAAAATCATGTCATGATTTATGTTTGCTTATTGTAATCCACATCGAAAGTTATGCATATATTTAATATACAATCATCAATGATTGAAACATCTACAATGTATCAAATGTTCTAAAATGCAAAAGGTATGTTCATATCACATACTATGCGACAAAACGTATTTTCGGCTGTCTGCCATTATATCAGATAATTTGCTGTACTTCATATTCCGCTTTTTCTCTGTTGTTTTATTAATATTTACGGGTATTATAAAATATGTTTATTGGTTAACTACCCATAAAATAAATAATTGTTTCTTTCTTGGAATTTAAATGATAGGCATGTATATGCTATATCATGATGTGTTTTAGTTCGAACTATGCATAGCACTGGAAGTATAGACTTTACGACAATTTCATAGCTATGTTGTCACTAATGTAATGATATTAACATCATGTTTTCATTTTAATGACACAGTAGATTTATTTGTTCAAGACACTCGAGTTAATCACTAATTATTTTTTAATTTGATACTCCCTGAATAGCACCTTTGATACAGGTTTGATACCATCAGCAAGGAAGGTACTTTAGTAGCCATTGGAATCGTTGCTGGTACGGTTATAGTGACGTCTAACTCACTCATATACCAGCTAATCGCGTCATTTGTTGACGCAATTATTGGCAACTGTTCCTTAGAATTAAACGTTATATTAAGTAAAATTTCAATTGTATTTTTAACGCCTCCATCCACTCTAAGATAAAGTTCAGATAAAGTTCGTACTCATTCCTCCGGATTTTGTTACGGTTTTTAGTTTGCAATTTAGTGAAGATTTTACATTTTTAACAAACAACTAATAATAATGGTTAATAAAAATGCATAATAATGACGAGACTAACAAAACTAATAATAATATTAAAAATAATAATAATAAACTTCTGATGAAGCAATTTGTGTTAAAAATCTTTCTTGAAGGAGTGTTTATTGGTTTAAGAACAAACTACACATTCCTCTATAGTGACTCACAACAATGTTAGTACATACATGTAATTTTATATTGAAGGAAAGTATAATACCAGGGATATTAATTACGTATGTATTGATGCTGGAGTAGGGTTCAACGCCACATTTCAGCATTATATAGGCTATCCATAGTTCCCAGTATAACTGGTGGAATACATTAACAAGGAAAAACATCAGAAAACGCACCAACCCACGAAACACTACTGGCAGGTTTTCTCACATATCCACATTGGAGGAACTGGTGACTCTACCCCACGCAAAAAGAGTTGAGATGACAATGATCAGTAACGGTGAGAGCTTTAGATTAGTCGTAGTCGGCCACTCATTGCTCCCGTCTGTTAAAAGCTCTATAATCATCTTGATATAATTAGTAAACGATAGTGGTATGACTAGTGCAACGGTATACCTAGGTATTTGCTTCATTTAATGTATATAAAGTCACAAATTAAACAGAATGAATATAATATGTTCAGGCTTTACATAAGCAAAACAAAAATGTTTTTTTCCCCCAAGTCATTTGAAAATTATAGAAATTAATAAGAATGTTTCACATATATTTATGTTCTTTCAGTCATTTGGTTGTCAACGTGTTTGTCAAATGGGGTTTTGTGAGATACATTTTTGTCAAACTGATGATTCAGCAATATTTTTCAATTTAGAAATGTCATTGTCACAGATTTAGGCGAAAATTATAAACCAATTTCACAATTTTTTTTGTTTCGTCGTACATGCGATACCGGGGGTGAATAAGTGTTTTTCAAGGTAAGCGACGTGTAGCAATTTGCATGTGCCTGACTACAAATCACTTGAAGTCAGGAACATTATAATCACGGGGTACACAGGAATTTTGCCGTGAATTCTGCTCACCTATTTGAGGACATATAAGGTAGAATATTTTTAAAAAGATTACAAGTCAAAAGTATCTTGTCAAAGGAGAGATAGCTCGTCATTCTTTCTCCAGCCAAAGGGGTGAGTGTTAAATTTATATTTCGTTTTATCGTGAATTTTATTCAGTTTATCATTTCATGTAATGATTCCTTTATTACAATGCAGATTTAAACCGTTGAATATTTGGAATTACTAGTCACTATTAGACATTAAATGAAATAGCGTAATCTAAGTTTTAGATTGTTTTAGAAACAACTATTATTAGTTTGGTTTCTTTATTGTAGCTGAATTGTAGCTGAATATGACTGAATTGTAGCTGAATGTGATTGATTGCTCCAGCAAAAGGGCTGAATGTGATAGATTGTGTCGTGATTGTGCCGTGATTATGCTGTTTAATTGTGCGATCAAATTGAGGTATCTGACTGTCTGTCTGTCGGATTGTATGTCCGTCTACGTCTGTCGAGATGTGTAAATATCAGGAAATCTAGAAGTCTAAATGTCCGAGTGTCGGAGCTGTCTAGAGGTGTAAACGTCCGGGGTAGTATCTAATTGTTTGGGACCGGTGGTTCTAGTAGATGCTATATGCTGTCTGTACGTATAACTGTAGTGGATCCGTGAAGGGCAAGCGGCCGATAAAAGTATTGGGCCAACCCTAGGTATTCGGAGAAGCTATGCGGCGATTCAACAGTTGGTAAATCGTACGGTTGTACAGGGTCGAGACGCATTTGTGTGTTTCAATTGTGTTTGCAATTGAATACATTGTTATATTTACACATAGTTACTTTCAATCTGTAGGATTCCAAGGATTACATGAATCTCGATAACAGTTAGTAACTTGATTTAATACATGTAGATGTTAGTACTTGTTGTCACAAACCATACGTGCGATAATGTAATTTGATGTTTGTATTTGTTATCGCAATTTATACGTGCGATAATATAACTTTTGTAAAGGTTCTATTTTATATGAAACATTTGTGTAGTCCAGGAGGTTCCTTGGATCTGTGTTTATTTTGTATTAATATTTATTTTTTTTTTAAATTGTGAATGGTTGTGAAATGTGATTGTGGGTTGAACGCATGAGTTATTGTGTTGATACGTCATTATTTTTCATTAATAATTTATTTCATAAATTTACATCATCTTTCACATATTGTGTTTGTGTTGTTCATTTAATCCACCAACCACATGGTAACAATTCTGAGCTAAAGATTTTGAGAAGAGCATTTGCGAACGTAATATCTACACATTTCTTGTTTTTTGAGTGTTCTATCATGTTACAAGCCTTTTCGGACAAATACATGATGTTAGTAGTGACATTCCCACTCAATGATGGTTTACATTTATATCATATTAAAGTTTTAAACTTCAGTATAAACTCTTTTTTATTTAATCAACTCACTCTTTAAGGTCAATACTATGCATACTCATCTCAATTTAGTTAGTTTCTAATTATAAAACGTATTCAACAATTAACACCAACATCGTGAATCTATTTTACATAAGGTACTGATCATTCAACTGTCGGAATAGTAGGAACTGCGAATCTGTTTTGAGCGGTAATATTTTATTTTGTTTCTCTGAAGGATATTAATATTATTTGGTATGAACTATATTAGTAATTCCAATAATATTATTACCACAACAGAGACGGCTGAGATTAATAATAATAAAAATAATAATAATAATAATAATAATAATAATAATAATATTAACAATCGATTATAATAGGTTAAAAAATTATAGTAGAAGTAGTAGTAGTATATTATAGTAATATTGTAATTTATATAGTTTCATATGAGTATAAACTGAGGAAGATAATTCTGCTCATATCATATCTGAAAAAAGAATACAACTTCTGCGAGTATTCCTCCGCTGTATTACACTTTTGGTGCTTTAAATAACTGCATTATACCATTGCTTGTATCGTGTTGGTTTTTATTACTACTTATAATACGGGGACATCATAAATTATACAAACAAAATCATATATAAGAATATATTATGTCATAATTCGTGTTGCAACATTTTAACTTTTGCTACGTAATTGTTTCTCTTATCGACAATCATTAGCATCATCACGGTATAGTTGCTGTTGCCATGAGGTACTAGCTTCCTTTAGTATGCCTTATGTTATTTCATTTCTATACCGGTACTTCCGTTACTTTTCCATGCGAAAGGAATGTAAGGAGATTGCTCGGTAATCGTATTATGAATCAATGTATATTACCAATATATGCATGCTCTATTTATAATACATATGACAAGTGGCACTTTCATCATTGTGGTGACGAACTAGGAGTTTGGAAATGATATACAATATATATCTAACGGTTAGGAAAATATGAATAGTTTGGGTACTTAATAATGAATATTCATGTATTAAGTGCTGGTATGCCTTTGTAAGAATGAACTTAAATATAATATCCCCCAGAGAGCGTGTGCTTAAGTGAATAGTTCATCCCAACAAACGTGTTACGGTTTGTTGAATGTGTTTGTGTGTATATGGCCTCTGTGATATAAATCTTGAATATCAGGTAAACATTTTCCTTTCCTACTATAGCACTATAGAATATATTGTCTTTTGTGTAAGTATTTACATTATCAACAAGCCATCTAAGATCAGCACAAGATCTTTAACTTGTTACCAGATACATTGTTAGCTTACTTGTTTTTCCAACGTTTAATATTAATTTTAGTTTACAACTTCTTCATCAGGGAAAACAACAATGGCAAATATGGAATGGAGATGTAGTTTTACCTTGCAAACCTGAACATCTAAGTATTTACTAACCGTTGGAATCTTTGGTCGTACCTTTTTATCTGAGACAGCGGCTTTGCTATTCAGTAGATGATGTCACACTTATGCAATGCATAAATCTCAATAACACTAGAATTTAAATCAACACATTGAATTAATTATCCTAGATTAAAACTTTAAACTGGTTACTTTAACTTTATTGAACGTATCTTTTTAACTCATACAGTTTTGACATATACCTATGACTTATATTATTGTATTTCTTAGATAATGATTGGGAAATGCTTATCATGTGAAAAAGGAGGCAATATAAATATAATGTTATTTCCGTGCGATAATGAGATAAAGTAATACGATATTTTGTAAAAGTAACTCGAATAAATGACAAAATAAATTTGGATAAAATACTCAGTCACTCCTTTAAAAACAGGGGCAAATGTCAACATGGTAAGAATATAAAATTTGCCTCAGTATTTACATGGGACCTGTTGTAGTTTTTTTTAATGCCTTCAAATGCCAGTAATTTTATTACAACCGACTTGATCATTATTCTTGTTGCTGCGTTAATGTTTTTCCATTTCATAATATCATAATTGTGAGATACAAGTACCATACTGATCTCCATTTAATGTTTATTTGCAATATTCATTCTGGGAACAGGGCACACATATATCAATACAATAGTAATATTCTAATTAGCAGTAATCGTTACTAATAGAATAAGAAGCTGAAGTGTCGTCGATAGTATTTTAATATATTAAATGTAGGTATTTCTTTGTAATAATTTAATTTTACCAAATACCTCGAGGACCGTTTGTGCTTCGCAACTATTTCATGTCCACCAAATTTATTCTGCTGTTCTGAGTGTGTTCAAGTGTATCTGGCCTTTCTGGTACTAATCTTGTCCAGGTCTTGAAAATCCCATTCAAATTTTTCCTTTCGTTCTATAGCACTATATTGGCTTTGGTGTAAACATTTACATTATCAACAGGCCCTATAAGATCACCTTGGGATCTTTCGCTGGATGTCAGATACAGTGTAAATGTACTGGTCCTACTTAAGTTACTATGTTTAATTTGCACTTTATTCAACAATGGACACTAAAATAGCTAATGTGGTATAAACACGGAGTTATACCTTGCAGACATGAACGTTTCAGAATTTACCACACGATGGAACCATTGGCTGTAAATATTTTTCGTCGGAGACATCTTCTTCCCTATTCAATGGATGACCTCACGCTGGTGTAATGCATATACCTGACTTTCAATATAATTCAATCAACACATTTATACTTCTTTGCATAGTCTGAAATATGTAATGATATAGTGCTCATTTCATTAACACTGCAAACCGGATATCTATATTCATATATTCCTTTCTTGTTTGTTATTTGTCTTATTAGTAAAAAAATTTCCATGCGATCAGTATGTATAAAATTCAATGCAAGAATCAATCGTGTTGTATAATCAAATTCTCAAATTGTGCTATGATGTATTCTGCATTAATATGTAAATGAAACCAACGCCATGTTTCAAAGCGCTTTATGTTCAAAAAGGATTAGTACAACATTATTCGTGTTACCCACATTTAATATTTGATTATATAAGAGATTCACTTTTCACACGAGTATAAGCCATTTTTAAAACTACTAATTGTTTTACCTCTTCACATGTGAGTATACTATACCTTTCATTATTCGGTTATTTTTTATCTCATGTGTTTTTGTAACAACAGCTGATTAGCTATCTATGCAATGTTTTGTAAAGAAAACGATTACTTCCTATTTATATTAGCACAATTGTCTTGTCTTGTTTTTTTTCTTCATTTTATTGCATATATATCATGCCATGAGGTATGTGAGATGTACGTTTGCAAGTAACTTCGAGCAAAAACTATTACTGAAATTACTCCGTTAATGTATTACCAAGTTAATGACATTCACATCCACTTTTCATCTTCACGACACAGTAAATATATTGTTTTGAATTGTATTGTTTAGGACACTTGAATCAATCAACATATAATTTTGGATTTGATACTTAGAAACGACATCGCTAAGTGGCGCGAATTACAGCATGGCATCTGGGGTTTCCCTCACGTGATGGTAGTATTGTCTACCCAAATTATTTGAAATATTACGTGTGCCATTTTTGGCCTTATTCACACTGTTTCTGCAACTGGTATTTAGCTGAAGATATTATATAAACTCATCTTTCAATAGTATATTGTTACGCCTACATTTATATTAAAATGTGCATACACATTTACTTCCAACACTTTAATCTAGACAACATATTACATCAATACTATAACCCGGTTATTATCAACAACCTGATTCAGCCATACCTTATCACTTAAAATAATCGATTTGTTCTGTTCTTGTACTAATAGGTATATCCACCAAGAGTTACACTTATATTTCAATTAGTTATATATTGTTGGTGAAATGTTCATTAAATCGTGTAAATAGAGCACGTTATTGTGCACTCTTTATATGATCCATATATACGCAATATATGAATTATCTTCCTATGCAGGTTAGATATAGTTATACACGTTTATGTGAGTAAGGAAATTTTCAGTGTTTTTTAAATTGTCATCATGTTAGCATGTCAAAGTAAATATATTTTGCATCAATTGGTTTCGTTCATGACACTTGTATGCACCGCACTTTACGTTTGAGTATTATACTCCAATAATAACATGCTTCATAGGGGTTTGGTGAGTCAGAGTGAATGATACATAGGTTGACATTGCTGCTTTGTTGATTGTGAGTGTCGCAAAAAATACATCTTCTTTATTGTTTGTATCGTAAACAAATGTTTATCTGTCGCTGACATTATATACCAAGAAGATTTTTTATATTGTTGCTCGCACACTCATCAATATTAAAGCGTGAAAACATATTCGCAGTCAACCATTCAATCCAGACATCATGTTAACCCTGTAATACAACCCGAATTGTTCATCAAACCTTCAAAGAGGTCAAATGTGGATCAAAGCTCAGTGCGTGAGGTATATAATATTCTCCTCATTACTTATATGGGAACTGTGGTAGTAAATATCGTCTTTATTGTATTACCTTTGAAAGCGATGAAATGGCAGTATTATAATAAAACTGGGATGACCCTAATGCTTGCTTCTGCGTATTTAGTTTTCCATTTCTTAAAGGCATGATATTGGGATATAATTATCATGAAAGAGCTGCATTGAATTCATTGAATAAATCCAAAATGAAACAAAAAACAATACATTTCATAACGTATTTGTTATTATTGCATTCGAAATGCTTCATATAATTTTAATGGCTGAACAGACCCACACTGGCGGATGTCAACACGCTTCTCTCTCTCTCTCTTTCTCTATTAAAATCATATGTCCTTCATGTAGAATGGACACAAATAAATCAAGTCATTATCAGGCGATTTAGTAGAATCGACACAAATACACAAATCTATTCAAACCATACATGATGTAAATGTTGTGGCAATGCGTATTGATTCATTTGCTTGTTGTGTACATATCATTCATAGTGTGTGTATTTAGTTTGGAATATGGCATAAATTAAATTACTTCGTTTCTTCTAGTGTATTTTGTTTATACAGTCAAGCCTTAGGAGATATAAAAATGAGCATATAACCGTTTACTGCATTTGTATCGGAAAATATAACCTCCTTTGGTCGATGAATATCCAGCACCCTTTATGGTCGTGCGGAGTATTATTCCTATTGTTTCCAAAAAAATGCAGTAATACATAATTACTGACCAAATTAAATGCAAAAGTACGAAAACGACGCACGGGAAAATAAATGGACAGGTGAGCGTCCTTCAGTATAAATGTGAAAAAGTGACAAAACGTAAATCAAGCAATAATATATTGAATTCAACCTTCATGAAGAAAGTATAGTTTCAAATGAATATTCAATATCCTCCTTTCAAACGAGAGATAAAGCAAAACAATACGACATATTAAAAGTGATAGAGTCAAATGGACATTGTTGTGAACAATTTTCATTAATATCCTTATTATTTGTTTAACCTTTATTCATGATTGTCGGTAGTTGTAAACAAATGTTTAGAAAGCTATATTTCGTCTCCTTTGGATTGTGTGCTTTACAGATATACGTAAACATATTGCCATGGCATTTTTAGGCATTAGGAGGTCGTAAAAGAAAATGTATGAACTGCATCCTGGTCAGCAATCAAAATTAATTATATTCATTTATAGTTATCAAACATTTCATCAGAATTGCAAAATGCTCATCCACTGTACTAACAACATTCTGATATCATGTAAAGTCATCATTCCGTCAGGAATAAATTTATTTGATGCATGAAGAATCTTGGCATATCATATAATTCAAGTTTATTGGTACATGATCATATTCCTTTCAATTGTGATACATTGAGGCTCTATTGTTGGACGTATGATAGAACGTTTAGGACTATTCATTATTTATTTCATATTCTTGTCAGGTCATAGATATTTATTTAAATTGCCGGCTTTGCATTTTGATGTGACTTAGATTAAGAAATCATAGTCATAAACACCATCATATTTGAAACATGAGTAGGAATAGTATGGTTCAAATAGACACACTTTTGGGCCATGCATTGTGTTCATTTAAAAGAGATTTTACTTAATTATACCTGCGATTGTGCCCATATTATAGTAAGGTTGTACCAATATTCAATATTGAATTAACTGAAACTAATTATATGTTAATTTTAGACAACACATCTCATAGCAAACTGACACTAGAACACGCTTTCTAACTATATAACAATTGTAGGCCAACCGTACTTTCGTATAATCATAAAAGTCAAATTGTAACATTTGGTACTAATTTTAGACAGCATGTAGATTGCAGCATTTCTTATAGTCAACAATAAAAAGAGCACACAAATAGCCATACCCAAGGTCAAAGGGTCAGTAAAAACAATAACTGTTCTAAAGGTCAAAGGGTCAGTAATAATAATAACTGTTGTAAAGGTCAAAAGGGTCAGTAGTTTACACTGAATGGATTTCGTATTCTTAGGTTAATACTTGAAAAAGCTGTTATTTAACATTGAAAGTAAATTGTGATTAGTTAGGTTGGCTCGCAGCTGACACCCTGTGAAAAACCTGTGTACATCAGCAGTTTCTAAATATTTAGCATGGCTAGATTGAAGGTGACGACAGAGATCGGTCAGGATATTTATAAGAGAGGGTCAGTAAACAGAAAACACAGTTACTCAACAATCTGGAAAATATTTAGTGGACTGTTTCACAATGGTTTCGAGATGTTTTAGGCACAACACGACGAGAATAATCGAGGAATAAATAACAGTATGAGCTGTTACAGTACGCAACCAAGATGTGTATTACAAACATGTGTTCGAATAGTATCTTAATTCATTAACAAATAAAAGAATTGTTAAAAACCCTATTGATGTTTTCTATTTATATCTTTTGAAACTTATGTTAATATTATAAGCGTAGCCTCACCTTTTACATAATTCTGTTTGCTTACCCACTCTGAGAAATAGCCTGACCGAGCACGCACATTACATCCAATGTAGACGTGGTAAATGTATCGAAGTCAACAGTGCCATCAATAGATATCGATGAAGAAGCTATCTAATGTTAGCACATTATTTGTTACATTGTGTCAGCTGCAGGCTACACAAATTATTCTAATTTAGTTTCAATGTTAAAAAACAGATTAACAAATTATTAATTTAAGCAAAGCAAACCAATTAAGTATAACGCACAGACATTGTAACTATCTAGTTATACGGGAGGTGATGGCTGCAACATTCGTTCGAGATGAACTTGTATTGGCCTTTTATTTGAATATGTATGTATATATTGGCATTGTTAACATTGATGATCTTCTTCTACATTAAAATTATTGTCATCATTATCATTCAAATTATGAAAAATAATGGATATTCTTTACTTTATTATGGTATACGTGAGAACAAGTTTTCCTCATGTTCATAAATCCAAAAATGTTTTAAAAAGTGAAAGGCCTTTTGAACATAAAATTACATTTTATGTCTGTCAGATTTGCATGTAATTTTTCGCAGTTTTTGTACAAATACAGCTTTGATTGCAGTAGTTCATCTTACAACGATAATTAAACTATGTATTAGACCTAAGACTCAAACAGCATTTACTGAGAAAAATATGACACCTTAGTGGAAACGTCTAGTACGTACTTAGCTCAGAATCAACATCATTCAAATAGCATTGCTATCAACAATCTAAATATTTAATCCACAGTTATACATACAGTTTTAACTACATATTCTATTTCTTTAGAAAACAGATTTTACCGGTCAGAGAAACATTCTCATGACTTTAATAAAGGTTAGTATTAATGTCATTTAATATATCACCTACTGATTGAGAAACAATTGATAAATATAAATGTTTTAATCATAATACTATTCAAACTCAGCAGCTGGCAACATCAATGCTTGTACCATTTTAATATTCGCCTACAATCTTATATAGAGCTAATCTAATAACGCATATTTTTGTCATGCACCGTGGCGACCACATTTAAAATAAAACAAAAAACACAATACTGATTATTCAGTGCCAAGGATATGAAAAAATTAGAATATTATTCTTGGTGTGATGTGGACGTTTCGCATATTCTTTGACATCAACGGTTGATGACACATTAAAGCAAAGTGGCACCAAAATTTAGTTTGAGCAAACGTATAAACCTCAAAAAGTTGGATATGAATCTCCAATGGATTTGCACTTTAAAATAGCCCTTTCAGCCCTCAAACACATTTCTTAATCAACGATTGATTGGCTAGTCTCAACGAAAAATAAACGTTTTGTCAATTATGATTCTTTCGAATGCGTTAGCCGTATACAACGCTGTTTTACTCTATATTGTAATACTACATGACATATTGTTAAATGTTTTGTAGCAAATATTATATATGCCATATTTTTTTAAAAACAGATTCTCTGAAAACAAGAAAACATAATGAATGTAATATTTAAATATAAGTTATTGGCAAAGAGAGAGAATATTACAAGGTAGCATTTGCAAGAAAAGAATACATCAGGATAAACATAGAAATACAAATTATGGGCAGGTCCGATAATTCACACATAATTTGATCCAAAATAAATTGCCTTTAAGCATGGGTAATAAATGCAACATCGCTTTGCAGTTAACATGTCTAAATATTTATTATGCAACTTTGATAGAAAATATATATGATATGGTGTATAGAGTTTCAAACAATTATCAGCTATAGTTTAATCACTAAATATGTGTCCTTGGTAATAAGATTCATATAATTATTGCAATGCTACTGTTAAAGATGTATCAAACGATTAAACCTTTAAATATGTATGTGTGTGATTAGGAGTAACAATTTTTATTATCATGGCTACCATGTATGTATTAAGGCAGTGTATAGTGATGTCAATCACTGGGGCTTTATGCCAAATACATGTGACATGATGTTCCACTCAGTCCTATTACCCTAACACCAGTCCGACCAGTCCTGAAACTAATCCAATAATGCTGAGCGCTGATAACACAAATTCAATTTATGTTCATCCGTGAACTGTATATTAGTATGATTTCCTATGAAACGCAGCAACGCTCTTACATTTCTCTGACATATACGTATTCAGTGACAACGTACACTTAGACGTTGGAAACAAAACTATGTTGAAATATCATATAATTTCAATAATAAAATAAACAGTGTAGGTAATGAGACATAAGTCCATTTATTGATATATTTGTATATATTTCCCATGATGATGTTAACACACACGCACACATGCACATGCACAGCCACACACACATGGACACAGAAAACAAGAACAACAACAACGCTTTTAAATTCAAGGCACTTGTCGTGCCATGCCTAAAGGCAAAATCACGAAGGATCCTATTCTTTCAATAATGTCTTAATTGAATTTAAAGAAACTAATCCTGACATGAAAGTAATAATAACGTTTAACAGTAAATAATACAAATATTATATTCACTAGAGAGGTTCCATTTTTCGTTTGATTCCCACCGTCAAATATAATGATTAGGAACGGGTTGTAGTATTTATCGTTTACATGCTATCGATAGAAAAATGCTGAATGCAAATGTTTATTCCACAATTAATATGGTCAAACTGATGTGGAAAAATACAATTGCAACTGCCTTTTACATAAACAGACCAAACAATTGTTCAAGATGACACTTAACTAAAATAGTAACTTCAGTGAGTATTATTAAAAAGTGCCTACAAAGAAAACAACCAATCCACCACAGCTAAATCAATATATACCGTTAAGACACACACACACGCACATATATATATATATATATATATATATATATATATATATATATATATATATATATATATATATATATATATATATTGCGACGATATATCTCCTGCTTTAGCGTATGTGAAACGCGAAATTAATTTGTCTGTTTTTGTTATAAAATAGAAATGTTTCATATTCTAATATTATTTCGTATTTTAAATAGTTGCTACTTGTCATTTAACGCAAGGCTGTTAGGAATATTATCATATGTTTACCAGTTTGCCAGTATGTACTTCGATTTCATTCACATACATGTGCAGCTATTAAAAGTCGAGATAAAACTACTTCAGGTGCATTACGATTCCCTTCTAATACTGATTCACAAAACATTGATTTTGAAAACCGGGTATACTGGTATCGATATTGCAATTGTTATAAAATAGTCGACTGCATTTTTGTCAAATTCGTCATTAAAAAGTATGCATGATCGTATCATATATACTACACGAATTTGGATGTTAGATTTTTAGCTGTAAAAAGATGTGAAGGGCTAAAAGGATTGAAGGAGTGACTGCGTGATAGTGGTATGCTCTGTTTGTATCGTAATGTCGATGTTGTTTTAACCGTGGTTATAATTTAGGTTGGTACACACCCAGTGCCTTTCAGTCAATGGTGACTTTAGCCCACACGATATTAATGGTAATCTCGTGGTGAGATAGACATTGGCTTTGGGACCAATGACGAGAACCATTCGTGAAGGCTGTTTGTCCGTCTGGTTGAGCATTGGGATTGTGGTAATGAATTATCACAGCAAAGATAAATGTCACACATATCACAATCATGTATACCTATGTGAGTGGACACATGTTGTTTATCGCTATTTATGTTAAACTATTTGAATAAATATATTGTTCATATATATATATATATATATATATATATATATATATAAATCTTTTGTCATTATTTGAGTGAATTTGTTTAGATTGCTTTTAGGAATCGTTGTATTATTATTTAAATAAAATCACGTGTTTGAACCTACATTAAAATGTTTACTTTGTAAGTTTAATTGTTTGCTCAATATCAGTTTATGTTCGTTTGAATTGCAATTTTTTCAAGTTCGGAACTGTATTATTAGATCCGTTTACTCTAAGTCATTGCGCATCATTGTGTTAAATGTCCAAAATTTCGGGTTTTTCCGCGTGCGTACGGTAAGGGGTTTTCTGTCTTTTGTTATATATGCATATGAAGTAAGTAATTATTTCTCCTTGTATTGGATCAATCATTTGAAGGTTGAATTATACTGTGTTTGCTACATATGTTTTGAGTCATATTATTGTTTGTCCTGTAAATGTTTTGTAATTGTCTTTGCAAAATACTAAGAACATCTGACTTGTTGTATAATTCAAATGTTCGTGGACATATGATCAAAGCCATAATTTATTGCTTGCTTGTTTAATTTATTCTATAGCTAATTTATGCCTGACGTGAACATATCTAACCAAAGTGTATTTTCTGCTACAGTCCCAAACAAATTCAAAAACGTAATTGAATGTTAGAAATGAATAGTATGTATCCATATGCTATTAAACAAATCCAAATAAGCAGATGCTGTCAATTTTCACCTTAAAAGTTAAATATAATATATTTGCAGAAAAAGAGACGACTGATAAGATGACGAAGAGATCAAACGGGTGTCTTTTAAAAGCAATGATAATAAATGAAAATTTTACATCATAACGCTCTATACAATTATACTTGGCAAGATAAAATGATACCAACAAGACGACAAAAGCTACTCCAACCATGGTAACGTCATAATGCTTTGATTTTAGTAAACACTATAAGCATCATGATGGGTATATTCTACCTAGAAATTGGAAGCTATGTGTCGTTTGCAAAACAAATTCAAGTAAACTTGAAAACCTTGGCTAGCCTACGCGGGTACATAATAGTAGCGATACCAACAAAAGTGATATTTTCATTTCAAAATTTTGTTTCGTAATGTTTTAGGTACAGCACGACTAAAATGTCATTTGAGAACATTCACTTTGGTATACTTAGGTTCTCATCAGTTATCAAGTATTGAAATGAGTTGTACGGGGGATATTCCATTAACTTGCCAAAATAGGGGAACTTAACCATATTCCTGAAAAATGACCGCTTTACTAATTTAAATTAAGTTTACCAAATGAAAACAATGTCGAGACTAACGAATATAACTGAACGGAACTTTAATCACACATTGTTGTCAATTTTCACCTTAATAATCAAATATAATAAATGAACAACATTAATTGCGAAAACAATAAGCATACAAAATTACGCCAAGTACTCACCGAGTATTGATATGACGTGGCATCTACAATACTTAAAACCCTTAAACCAAATAAACTTTTAAACCAGGTTGTACTTGACCGAGAAATTATTCATCAATGTGTTATGCAAATGTCAATCGAGGTTCATTCTTGGCTGAACCAAATAATCAAACTTAACATCAGCACAATATGTATATGATCCCGTGTTTAGACATAGCACAGTTTATCTAAACAGACCAGTAGATTCTGGAAAAACAACTTGTGTTATGGATGTATTTTTAGCCAGAGCATTGTTATTATGATTGTTTTAACCCGTACACAAAGACTCGCAAGGGAAATGAGCAAACGATAAATAAAATAATGTACTTACTAAAGATTTTTCCGATGGAAAAAAGACACATGAACTCCGAATTATTATATATTTAGAGGATAATAATTTGAGATGAAATGTGCACATTATCTAATGAAACATGAGGCATTTCAATATTTTGCATATAGGTCCCATGATGATTTTTACACATACACATACACACAATCATACAACAAGAATAACAACTTCCCTATTGAATGCATTGCAGCTTGAGTGGCGTGCGTAAAACCTAAATAGCGAAGGACATTATCATACATTGATGCGGACATTTAACGGAGTGGAAAATTAGTAATCCTGGCAACATATTTACTAATAACGTTTAACAATAAAGTATAATACCAATCTATAATTGTTCTACGACGGTTGTAATATTATGGTGGCATACTATCTAGCGGGATGTTTTGACTGCAGTTATTTTACAACTATAACTATAGACAGACTGCTGCAAACAAAAACTATAGTTGGAACATCATTTTCTATAACGCAAACAGCAGGCACAGAGTTTTGCAAATTCGTTAGGAATGCACTCAGTAAAAAGTAATCACGTCAGTAAATAATATGTATATGTGCATACAATGAAATGGTCATCTCACACCACATGCATCGTTGCATACCATTAATACCCTGGGATTGTCAAAGTATAAACTATACATACAATCTACTCCATGACATAATTGATGATAATCATTAGGAAAATATCAAGTATTTCTTGATTGCATGGAAAAGGTTGCATATACTGTATAAAATATATCTCCATTTTTAACTCCATGCAAAATAACATCAATCAAGTAAAAAACAACAGCCATAACATTGGAAGAGTCAATTTAATCACATTATCAGCTATTAAAGATAGAATATTTTCGAGCAATTTAAAAGTCATACTATAAGAGAACGAGTTTGTAGAACTGGGTAAAAATGAAACCGGTAATTACCTCGACATATCATACCGTACTAGTACAATGGTATACTGTCAAAACATACTATACATATATTTTATTTAGATCACATACAAATGCATATGTTTGCCTATAAACGAAGTTACGATATGCTCTTGTCAACTGAATATTGACTAAGTGAATGTTTTGTTAACACTGAACCTGTACTGTAAGACAAACAACGAAATACCAATCAGGGCAAGTAACTACATATAAACTTATATATTACACATAATGATCGATCAATAAAAAGGAATAAGAGAGTTAGAGAGAGACACAGATAAACTGATAGATATCACATGCGAGATATTCAAATGCGTTTACAGAGTTTGCTCGTTTTTCTTGGAGGTTATGGAATGTTGACAAGAAGCTGATGTGTTACGTCTGGGATAAGCTGGTTTCTGAACTTATTCACCTGACCTTGGTTACACGAAGAATTCATAGCTTAGTGACGTCATGATGTGACTATATAAAGCCATAGTCACCGATGTCAAGAATAGATGGTGATCTGGAAAGACACTGTTCTGAAGAGTTTAACACAAGCCAGGGTAAGCATCATTAAGGTAAGTGCTTCCATTATATCAATAATGCATCAGACATTATTGCTTTAAAATCAGTTTTCTGCAGGTGAACTTCAGGTGAACTAAGGTGAAACTAACAAAATGTTACACATGATGAATTACAATGCTTTGAAGAGCAAACTATGTTAAAATTAATCGTAAAGAGCAATTTGTTGATTCGTACTTTGAAACGTGTGTAATAGGAACTGTAAATCATTATCCATCTATATGTATACAAAACTATATTACAGAATGTGCACAACTAATGACAGTGTTTCCTGATGCACTTGATTATAGAAAAAATATTCTTCAGTGCAGATAAATATATCAAACATTGTTTGTTTCAACTGGTCTTTATGGAAGTGTTCAATACATGCTGCTGTACTATGAAACATATAAACCTGCCGAATTCTAAATTATTGTTTATGTTGCATACATACATACATACATACATACATACATACATACATACATACATACATATATACATACATACATACATACATACATACATACATACATACATACATACATACATACATACATACATACATACATACATACATACATACATACATACATACATACATACATTTTCAGTTGAACAGGACAAGTTACTTTTGATATTAGCAAGCGAATCGTTGGGACAAAAATCTCCATTAAACGTAGGACGAAATATTATAATACCCATTACACGCTTGGACTTTTTAGTTGAACTTTTAAAATGACAAATATAAATATTCGCGTCAATGACGATCACATCATTCAAAATACTCTAATACAATTATTTTGAAATTGTTAATAACTGGATTTTTTAAAAATTATATTCTACGTCATTGTAGCATCATGAAGCACATCTTACATCTACTCAGTATGGTGATTCTTGTACACGGCAACTGCCATGACAGAAAAGCGTTTCACGACTTGTACACCGCAGGAAACACCAAATGTAGGACTGGCCATCAGTGCGATTATCACGGGTATGGTTACCGCTGGTGTTATATAGACACAGTTGAGACTTGGGATTATTGCTGCACTGAGCCGTGCGACACTACCGGAGAAGGACATCCGTCTTGCTCGAATGGAAAAAAGATCGTTGAGTGTACTGAACCTAATTACACTGCTGTAGATGGACTAACGTGTGATCCGGACTTTCCGTGTGGATTGCATACAGAACATACAAGTTCCATGAAGCATTGGTGTTATATAGATCATAGGCAAGGAACGTTTGAAGAATGTTGTCCACCTCATATTCCGACTCCTGAGGGTTGCAAACCGACAGGTTAGACTCTGCTAGCATTCGGTAGCATAAAGCGATTTGATTCATATGGTATCTGTCAAGTACAATTTTACTTACCTCACCACAATTGATTTAGCTTTAAACACTGTAATAGTTATGCATTATGTGAAACGTATACCAATACTCAGGCATCAGCCCGTTGAATTTATTACAGTTATAAAGACTTTAATGATAACGATTTAAATTCGATCTCTGAAAGAAGCAAAGCATATTTGACAAGAAAATTCAATCATAATATATATTGTTGTTGTCTAAACATGTTTCGATTTTCGCATGTGAATAATATTACTTATTTGTCGTGTTTCTTTATTGAACAATAATGTAATAAATGACAATACCAACAAGGACTGAGCGCTTATTATTCAATAAGTATAGATATATGAGGTTGGTCTTTTTTATATTTATTTTTGGCAGGTGATGATGTTAATGTGAAAATTGACAAGAGAAATACACATCTATATGGATGTCAAAATTGATAATGATTGATAATGATAATAATGTTCCACGTATTTATGTTAGAGAAATAAATCAAATAGTATGACGAGGAACTACAGTGATAGCAAAGGCTACTTCATCACGTTTTTACCTTATCAGAGATTTAATGACATGGTTAAAAGGTTATTACCTATGTCATACCTTGGGCATAAAAGATAATAACATTGTCACTGTGCCACTTAAATACATATACAGAAAACGAGACACTTCGCGTTTGAGTCAACGTATGTATCAGAAAACTACAAAAGGGAAGCACATATTCAACATCTGAAGTGAAGATCCTTTGAAGAGTATATGCAACTATTGACAGACAAGAAAATCATGTTCTCCCCATACACATTACGTTGGGAATAGTATATGACCTCGGGAATCCTACCCTACTGTAAGAATAAAATCTTTCCTGAGCGAGATATTAACGACGATGCTATCATGGCTTGTTGGTTCGTTGGATTTCTAAGTAATGTGACTAAGTACGTATTATCGGTAAACCACAATTGACTTACCATATTGCTTTCTTAAAATATTGGCAACAACCCGACACAACTCAAGAGATAATGCAAATATTTGTTTCATGCTTTCTAATTTATAGTGGGATTCATACTGCTATTAAGCATTAATTTCTAAAATTGTTGAGACCAATATCTTCAGAAATATTCTTTTTAATCCATCTTCATGTAGTACAGGGAGATGGATATCAACAACGCATTTACATGAACGTTTGTTTAGCGTGGAAATGTCTTTCAATTTTATAATAAGGCGCAACACAACGTCTGTTTATGAATATTCACAAGTTCCTTGTATGCTTGTATACGCTTAGTGAAAACGGGGTGGTCTCTCATGGGTTATAACAAATGTCGCAGGCATACAAATTATGGGTATTGCTATATTTTCATACCCAATAGTAGCTGTGAGATTTCTCAATCAATTCTAAATTCACTCCGATATCAATAAATCTTGATCACATACATCCAAGTTAACATTTAGCCTGAATAAGCGTAGTACTTGTTATGTATTATTTAAACACATTGACACCCAATTGTCAACATGACCCATTTTACTTAAAATCTCAAAACCCATTAATCGCTGCTTCTCGTTTATTTTGTCCTAATATTAGCTTGAGATAAATCGAATAATGTCAGTTTTATGTGACTTATAACAAAATACCCCTTCCCCCATTGATTAGTTGTAGCGTTTAATCAGTAATTAATTCACGTTTGACTTTGAATAATGTAAAAGAAGAATATCATCTGCATGGTCAAACGATTATAACGTTTCTCCTAAATGTAGAAGCAATTAATTCATGTATCATAACTATTCACGCTAAACCTAACAACCGCTCCGGTGGCCTAGTGGTTAGAGCGTTCGCCGCGGAAGCGGGAGGTCGTGGGTTCGATCCCCGGCCGAGTCATACCAAAGACTTACAAAAATGGTACTAACAGCTGCCTCGCTTGACGCTCAGCATTAAGAGGTTAGTGTTAGGACTGGTCGGCCTTGTGTCAGGATAATGTGACTGGGTGGGACATCATGCTACATGTCTGCGGCATGATGCCTCAGTGCTAGACATCACTATAAACTGCCACACAGCAGACATCGTAGCGATATGACTGTAAAATTGTTAAAGCTACGTTAAAATCCTAATCAAACAAACAAACAAACAAACAAGCTAAACATAACACTTCCCTAATTCGAAAGAAGTATTAATTGCCAAACATTTAGAGAATAAATGAAGTATACAGGGGTTTTATTATGTATTTCTGTGCTACCTAAACATAATGTAAAACGTTAATACGAATATAAATCGTTTTGAGTGATTGTGTCGTCAACTGAGATTGTTGTCTCTAATTCTGAAAATCACATACTTAGAAGAATCTACAGCTTGCGCCCATAGGGAAATTAGTAGATATATGCTACTCTCTCTTTGTCGGGTGCCGGAGGAGGACACATATATTCGTCATATATATATAGATATAGATAGATATATATATATATGCTCATTATTGCGAAAACCAGTGTGTAGTCTATATAAAACTGTTTAACCAGCTAAAAAGGAAGCACTCACCACTAGTGCCGTGCTGAAATATCAGCTTGTTTTGAGTTTCAGATGCAAACATATCCTCGAAAATTAAAAAATTTCTTGAGCCTCTGACGGATTCTTATAAGGTCTCCACTACCCAAGGTCTACCTAGCTAACACACAACGTTTTGTCAACGCTGCTAAAACGTTATACATGAAACTGAAATAGGATAGTCCCCTGATCTAAAAGATATAGTAAATTACAAATGGTATGTATATGCATTTATCCTAATAATATGGACATGAATTAATATAACTATACCAAATAAATTATATCACGTTTTTACAACGTTGTACCAATTTTGTGGTTAGCTTTACATTATAAAGGAGCACATTCATATTTTCGTAGTTCATCCATATTTGTTTTCAAAACCAACAACTAAAAGTATGTAACAATTTCTTTTTAGGTAAACATTTTACTCGTCAGCTTTTGTATTACAAACATGAGATACTGTCGTAGTCTTAACAATATTTTACGTATCTACGAACCAACGGCTAGCTCATCTTGTATCGACCGAATCGAAATTGAGGTAGAGACGTGTATCCTATTTCCCACTATATTGAACCACCAAGGTAAGAACAATAAATAGTTAAATAGTTAACGTATATTCGCATATTTAGTTGTAGAAAATATAGCTGTTTTATTTATCGATATATGTTGATCCAATTAAGCACTTGTAAACTGCTACAAGCTAATCTCGAGGCAATGCAATGGCCACAAACTCATTTTCAAACGAAGAAAATGGGTTATAAAGTATGCACGAGCGTTTTCCCACAGTGAGACATATGTGGAGGCGTACTCTCTGTGGTTGTCAATTAAATCATTAAAATCCTTATAATAAAATAATGGCACCAGTTATGGAGCCTCCTTCAGCTGTATCAGATCGAGAGATTAAAAGCAATATAACGTAATTTAATTATGTTCTTGATTTGTTAAAGGCAAAGGACAAGAATGAAAATACAGAACAATTATTTAGACCAATCAAAAACAATCCAGAAAGAGTTTCAACCGCTACTGAAGGTAATTTTGCATCAATAAGACAACCAACTGATGACACTGAAAACATTAGCAACGAGAACCAAGCAAACACGGAGGATTTTAAGAGATCTTCCAACTCAAAAAACTTCTGCCAAACCCCCATCCACCGACCTGTTGAGGAAGTAGATGAAACTCTAAGAGGTCAAAAAGGAGTTAGTACTATGGACAAATCTAGGGAGGTTTGCAAGAAATAAAACAAAACTTAAACGTATTGATATACTTGAATTAGAAGCGTTTGCTGCTAAACAATGTTTACATACATTTTAAAAAACCGAATATATTAAGGGAATAAGTCGTGAAAAGTGGCATAATCAGGTGTTTTGAGCAAGTCAAGGAGATAATCGTAAAATCAAGAATGATCCAATATATCAAAATTATCTTATTGCAGTAGTTCAATATCACTAAATCCAGTGCAACCGGTAAATGCGGTCAGAGTGAAACTGGCCAGCACTGACGTTATGCCTGCAAATATCAGTACAATAATAATTCATGCCTTGAATCAAAAACTGGCAGAGCTGAGTGGTGTGCCACTTTCAGAAAAAGAAAATGGACAATTATATAACTGCAAGCCTGATATAGGAAATGAACTTTCCCCGGATTGGCTTTCGTTTTAAATTATAAAAATTATAATAAAATGCTTAAACGTGTATCCAACCAGCAATTGACTCAGACGCGATATATATCAAAGATCAATCCGTTCAAGATCATCAGTATTATTCATACGATATACGTGAGAATCGAATTACAAACTGAGGATACCAATATATGTTTTCGTCCGCTGTAGCAGTTATTGAGGTCGAAGGCAGACTTTAAAAAGTAGATGATACAGCATCAGGAATTGGTTATCGTGTTCTTCTAGGTAACAATGGTTTCATGGCAGCATTTAACAGTGTTATGTACATGTTTGATGGAAAGACTATTGAATCGTGTCTCAAAAGTGTATATGTTGCCACGACTAAACTTGGTCTTCTGCAACACAGTAATGGTTATACGATACCGGCAGTGCCAGAAATGATATTTGCAATGGATGCAACTGATTATCAAACAATAAATGTAAGAATGAATGTAGATGGATCAGAACTTGTATCAATGAATGAAAATTTCAACTTAGGATTTGCCGTCCGCCGGTGAATGCTAGGCCAATCCACTGTCTCGTATTTATTTTTGGACTTTGCAGAAACGGTAGAAAGGTTACGTTTAGCGCGATATACACCGTGATACTTGTTAGAAAAACCAATGAAAATGATGCAATCTGTCGACACAACACAAGATTGCAAATAAAATTATCGCTGTGGATGTCAGTAATGACTCCATCGATTGCAGATGAACAGCGATTGCTGTCTTTTATGGTTGGGTGTTTGCTTATTGCCCCATGGACAGCAAATTGAGGAGACAAGCAATTAAATCAAGAATGACCATGGAAGATGACTGTTATTAGAGGTCAGCATCAGGTAAGAAATTTTCATAGGTGTTGCTGCACTACACTTTTAGTGACTTCGTTATGGACAATATAAAGAAATCAAACATACATAATTTCAAAAGTTCTACAAATACCTATAAAAGTTACGGCTATAATGGCATAGCTTCTCTATGCACACAACTTACATACTTTGGCCTTATTTTACAAACATAATAAAGCTCACGTGCTTGAAATTGTGGGAACCGACCTCCACACAATATAAATATCCCATTAAAAGTTAAAAATGATTTGAAATAAACAACGAGAAGAAAAAAGTTTTAATTGACCGACAAGATAATAATTATTCGACAGCAATACAATTCATAAAATGTGATTCATTACAAGATCACCATATCTCTCTCATTTTAAAGCACTACAATCCAAATGTAATTAGTATTATTATTTGTTGTTTGTTTTAAAACGGAAGCTTTGTAGGAGCGGAGGCGGGATTTAAATTGCACACAAATTATTCTGAAATGATGATTGCGTCTCTGCTCCTCCGCGGTTCAGTTTAAAGTGGCGTTAATTACAATTCAAATAACTCTGCACGATTGCAAGCCCTGACAACTGATTGGTCAATGAAACCCATGTAATCCCAATGAGGCAATCCAATTGGCCCATCCGGTCTATTTTCTATAACGAAGTCAGTTAAAAAGTAGACCCAACGTGATTACACTTCCCAAAAACGTACTCTCAGACTTAAATAGGATTATGATTAGATGCCTGTTTAGAGTCCGAGAAACAGAGATATTGTGGAGACAGGTAATTAAAAAAAGAATAACCATGCAATGTGACTGTTTGCTAGAGTTCAGAATCAGGAAAGAAATAATAACATAATCCATGATGTAACTGGTAACCAGTTAAAGATCTTGTGCTGATCCTAGATGGTTTGCTGATAATGTAAATACTTACACCGACGACAATATATTCTACAGTGATATAGTAGGAAAGGAAACCTTTTACTTTATATTCAAACCCCGGTCAAACTCCTAGTTCTCCACCATAATGACGTAAGTGCCACTTGTCACAAGTATGATTAAAAGGACCTTGCATATATTTTTAATATAAATTTATTCGTAATCCGATTACCGAGCAATCTCCTTACATTCTTTTCGCATGGAAAAGTCAGGAAAGTACCGGTATAGAAATGAAACAGCATAAGGCATACTACAGGAAGCATGTACCAGAAAAAATAAACCGATATACCGTTAATACCTTATGCCAACAGCAACTATACCGTGATGCTGCTAATGATTGTCGATAAGAGAAACATATACGTAGCAAAAGTTAAAATGTTAAAAAACGAATTATGACATAATATATTCTTATATATGCTTTTGTTTGTATAATTTATGACGTCCCTGTATAATAAGTAGTAATACAAACCGACACGATACAAGCAATGGTATAATGCAGTTATTTAAAGCACCAAAATTGTAATACACTGGAGGAAGAGTCGCAGAAGTTGTATTCATTTTTTCATCTATGGATATTTGCAGAATTATCTTCTTCAGTTATACTCAAATGAAACTATGTAAATTACAATATTACTATAATATACTACTACTACTACTACTACTACTACTACTACTACTACTACTACTACTGATATAATGTTTTAACTTATTATAATCGATTGTTATTATTATTATTATTATTATTATTATTATTATTATTATTATTATTATCGGCCGTATCAGTAGTGGTAATAACATTATTTGTTTTACTAATAGAGTTCATACCAAATAATGTTAATATTCTTCAGAGAAAGAAAATAAAATATCACCGCTCAAAACAGATTCGCAGTTCCTACTATCCCGACAGTTGAATGATCAGTACCTTATGTAAAATAGATTCGCGATGTTGGTGTTAATTGTTGAATAAGTTTTATAATTGCAAACTAACTAAATTGAGATGAGTATGCATAGTATTGACCTTAAAGAGTGTGTTGATTAAATTAATAAGAGTTTATACTGAAGTTTAAAACTTTAATATGATATAAATGTAAGCAATCATTGAGTGGGATATCACTACTAACATCATGTATTTGTCCGAAAAGGCTAGTAACATGATAGAACACTCAACAACCAAGAAATGTGTGAGATATTACGTTCGCAAATGCTTTTCTCAAAATCTTTAGCTCATTTGCAGTCTAAATATACAGTTTAACATAGGTTAAGTAGTTAAAAAAGGAATGACATTTCTAAATTGCAAAATATTGCTAAATCATGAGTTTGACAAAAATGGATTTCACAAAACCACATTTAACAAACACGTTGACAACCATGTGAATTAAAAAAACATACATATATGTGAAACATTCTAATTAATTTCTAAAATTTTCAAATGACTTGGGGAAAAGAACATTTTTGTTTTGCTTATGTAAAGCCTGAACGTATTATATTGATTCTGTTTAATTTGTGACTTTATATACATTAAATGAAGCAAATACCTCGGTACACCGATGTACTAGTCATACCACTATCGTTTACTAATTATATCGAGATGATTATAGAGCTTTTCACAGACGGGAGCAATGAGTTGCCGATTACGACTAATCTAAAGCTCTCACCGTTACTGATCATTGTCATCTCAACTCTTTCTGTAGAGTAACCAGCTGCTCCAGTGTGGATATGTGAGAAAGCCTGCCAGTAGTGTTTCGTGGGTTGGTGCGTTTTCTGATGTTTTCCCTTGTTAATGTATTCCACCAGTTATACTGGGAATTATGTATACCCTATAGTATGCTGAAATGTAACGTTGAACCCTACGCCAGCATCAATACAGACGTAATTAATATCCCTGGTATTATACTTTCCTTCAATATAAATCACATGTATGTATTAACATTGTTGTGAGTCACTATAGATTAATGTGTAGTTTGTTCTCAAACCAATAATCACTCCTTCAAGAAAGATTTTAAACACAAAATGCTTCATCAGAAGTTTATTATTATTATTTTTAATATTATTATTGATTAATTTATTATTAATATTTTTAGTCTGGTCATTATTATGCATTTTTATTAACCATTATTATTAGTTGTTTGTTACAAATGTGAAATCTTGACTAAATTGCAAACTAAAAACAATAACAAAATCTGGAGGAATGAGTACGAACTTTATCTGACACCATGGTCAAGAAACTGTGTTGACATTTGAAAACTTTTTGATAGACGTAGCAATTGTTTATAAGCCAAGTAATATAAAATATAATGAGAAATTTAAAAAAAAACAACTATAAAATACATCTAGACTTTGGGAACATGACTGTTTTTAAGAGTAGTAGTATTTTAACGTTAATGTAAATTGTGTTCCAAATAAGAACAAGCTGATGCAATTTATATATTCGTGTCCGTTTCCACAGCTAACATTTCCATATAAAAAATACCTTTGAATGTAATTCAAATGTTTGTCATATTTTATTTTAAATGTTACAATTTCTAGAATTGTTAAAACATGTAAATTAGAACGAGTACCGCGGTATACCAAGCTTTCATAATAGTGCAGAGCTATGGCAGTTGTATTAGTACTAAATGTAACGAATTCATGATGAGGAGAATAGTTTATACCCATTGAGCTTTGACCCATTTTCTCAACTGACTAAACCTAAAGTAATGCAAAACACGTGTTGTATTTTTGTGAACTTGTTAAGTGTGGGTTGTTGACTGCAAATATGTATCCATCAATGGCTGTGTGGATAAATGCTAAAAAGATTGGATGTTCGTTTTATATAATACCTGCAGGTGATTCACAGTTACACACTGTTTCTAAAAAGAGACAGTGATAAAGAGGCAGTATTTATATTTTTATATTTACATGCACCCAGTGGGACATATAACGCAATTCATTCGGCACATTTTACTACCAATCGTGATTAAAGTGACCTTTATTCTCATTGGTTTTATCGTGGTTAAAGCGTCCATCTCGGATGCAGGAAGTCTTGGATTCTACCTGTAAAATGGTACTAACATCTGCCTCGCTTGGCGCTAAGCATTACAAAAATCGTGTTATCACTGGCTGGCACTGGTGTCAGTGGGTGATAATGTTAATAGGTGGGACATCATGCTTCATGTCTGCGGCATGATGATCCAGACATCAATATAAACTGCCATACTGCAGACTACGTACAAATATGTCTGCAAAAGTGAAAAAGCTACGCTTCAAATCCAAATTAAGCTCACAGACATTGCTTTTATGCAAAGGTACATGTACGTTTTAACAATTTGTTCATAATGTGTACGCCATCATGCAGATTGTTGTGAAGGACACACGTAAACAAATGAGTTTTGAAAAATAATGTTGTACCCCTTGAATGTTGTTAAACATGTATTTATTTTAAAATTTAATTTAGGGAAGCTAGCGTACCGTGCTTATAGTTAATGAAATATAAGTATAAATAAAAAGCATTCGCTGGACAGTTATTAAGATAGAACCAGTGGTCACAATGTTACTGATATATGATATGGTTCACAGGCAGTATACATAAGAGGATAATTACCAGTTAGATACAACAGTAAATAATATATATATATATATATATATATATATATATATATATATATATATATATATATATATATATATATATATATATACTGTCCAATATTGCCAAAAAAATTGTTAACTTCAACTCAGTTTCCATACTGTGGTTTCAGCTTAAATAGTATGAAATTTCACACAAGAATAAATGAACATATACACTGGACCAATTTTTAAGATATACACAGAAGGTCATCAATAACTAAAGAAGAGATTAACACTTTGCTCCAGTATGATTCAAACCTATTGCCTAGTACGTGAAATTGTTGTAACATGCTGTATAGAACAAAGAGTTGACGTAAAATATCATATTCGTCTTAGAGTGGATGGAGGCGTTAAAAATACAATTGAAATTTTACTTAATATAACGTTTAATTCTAAGGAACAGTTGCCAAATAATGCGTCAACAAATGACGCGATTAGATGGTATAAGATGGAGTTAGACGTCACTATAACCGTACCAGCCACGATCCTAATGGCGTCTAAAGTACCTTCCTTGCTGATGGTATCAAACCTGTATCAAAGGTGCTATTCAGGGAGTATCAAATGTAAAAAAATAGTGATTAACTCGAGTGTCTTGAACAAATAAATCTACATTGTCATTAAAATGAAAACACGATGTTAATATCATTACATTAGTTGCAACATAACTGAGAAATTGTCGTACACTCTATACTTACAGTGCCATGCATAGTTCGAACTAAAACACCTCATGATATAGCATATACATGCCTATCTGTTAAATTCCAAAAACGAAACAATTATTTTTTTGATGGGTAGTTAACCAATAAACCTAGTTTATAATACCCGTAAATATTAATAAAGCAACAGAGACAAAGCCAAATATGAATTACAGCAAATCATCTGATCTAAGGGCAGAGAGCCAAAAATACGTTTTGTCGCATGTATAGAATAGTATGTGATATGAACATACTTTTTGTATTTTAGAAGATTTGATACATTGTAGATGTTTCAGTCATTGATGATTGTATCTTAACCATTTGCATAACTTTCGATGTGGATTACGATAAGCAAACATAAATCATGACATGATTTTTTTTGCATCTCTATAAAGGGGCACACATAAAGTAAAATAAATCTCAATGACATTATGTTAACTTTGTGAGAAATTAGGTAAACCGTAGGTAAACTGTACACATCAATAAATACCCGAACGTTATCATTTAATGCTTATAATGGTCAATTATTTCGATGGTATCATAACCTAAACCGATTTCATCAACAAAATATTAGACTTCAAGCAGATCGAAGGTTTGTTTTATGAACCCCTTAACTTCGACAGACTACATAACCGATCTTCGTTAGTGAAGATTCTTCAATTCGTTATATAGTTCTTCTGGGTCAAGCCATTAATATATTGTTATGACAGTTGTCTTAATATGTAAGAAAATGTTTCAGTCACGTTATTGTCTTTCTCTATAATTAATCATGTGCACGGCATGCGTTGCTAAAGCATTCCCTTTTGTTAATTTAAACGCACTTGAACTTTTGAAAGAACAATATTGTGTCACGTTTTGTGATCTCCATTGCTTGATATAATGACCATCACCTTTAATAACAGTCAATGGATCATGTTGTATATACGAAATGCAATAATATTTTAATATTGGTTTCAAAAGTATGTCATGTATTGCCTTCGAAATAATGTGTGCAAAATGAATGTGCCATTACATTTCTTAAACATCTAATGGTCGAATGTAACCAGCAGTTGTTAATTGTGATCGGAACTTACAGGTGTAGTTTGCTGGGGTTTGTTCGTTTTATTAGGCTGTAATGCGTTGACATAGATAACACTCATATCAAATAGCATGCAAACAATGAATCAAACGTAGAATGTATGTACAATTCCAGACCAGTATTACATGACCGTTTAAATCAATGAAAACGTTGAAAACGCAGTCAATTCATATGAATTGGAATTATCGTCATTTAGATGATGTCGCAGTAAGCTTGTAGTTACATATTCCGTATCAATCGTCAATAAGCAATGGAATATGTATGTTTGAGGTCCTCGATTAATTATGTAAAATGTTTGTAATAAGGTCACTATTTTACATGAATGAAGACAATCGTTTGAGCAAACACTAGTCTCTTTCTGTACGAATCATCAAGTGTATTTAAATATTCAATGATTATTTTATTTTGTTTGCAGTTAGAAGTCCTCTCTTCTGTACCTTATGTTGCATGAATGATATGAACTTTATGAATTTAATGTACAGGTTCGGAATGAATGAAATGACGTATATAATTGTACCTTAGTTCATACATAAATTCTTATTGTGCAGTACAATATCGCCTACCTTTTATATTAAGTCACGAATATCATGTTTACCTATCAACAGTTGTTTCATATCTGTGACATGTTTATGTATCAATAGCACTGATCGAATGATAGATACTATACTGAGTAAATTGTTTATATATAAATGGTAATTTTCAAAAGGGTGTCAAGGCTTGTATGTCACATCCGCCATCATTCCATATCAATCCAAGCTTTGATAATGCTAACAATTATTTAGTCCAAGAAGATACATATATACTAAGTTGTGTTTTATATAGAAATAAAAAAAAAAAATTGTAAGATACCGGTCAAAATTGTGTTTATTGTCGGGTGTAACTGGTTAAATGGACGAATTATTTGACAAACATATGAACACGCGGACAAACAAGTGATCACAGCGCTGAGTTTTCGACAAGTTTTAGCCCAAAAGTATTGTTATTTATATGTTGTCTTGCAAATTTAAAAATTGTTCATGGTTATATATTTGATTCAAAACACCATGTTCTACATACATTCATCCATTTAGAACAAGTATTGTTGGGTAACGACTAATTACTATATACCATTTAAAGAATGTACTTTGATAGTAAATTGTGTATTTCCAGAACATCTTATTGTATTTTCTGTAACGAAAATCAATATAAACGCAGCAATATATTTCATTAAATTTTGCTCATCCTTTGACTATTAATATCTTGTTATGCTATATGTTTGAACACGAGATCAGTGATATTTAATAAAAAGACATCTGACATCAATCGCATTATACACGTCTTTTATAACATATTGTTTGTAACACAAAGAGGAAAGATTGGACAGATAGTTTTGTTTTTATGAGAATGTTTTGATCTGGGAGATGTGTGAATAAATAACGCTGCATTGAAGATAAGGTTATGTTTTGGCTAACAAAAACACTAACCGTTGTATATGACTATTTTCAGTTTAGGCAATCTAGCATAATATAGTTCTTATGTATAAGGTTGCATGGGAATGGTTGATCAAATTCTTTTTAGGAATGCCTAAATGGAAACCTTGACATTGCACATTACCTATAAAGCAAAAATGGCTTCTTATTACAAATTAGCCTGGAAGATTAAAGACACATTGATCTACCAGAATTGATGCAAATGTGTGTACCTTTTCATGCGCTGAATAATAAGCATGACTTATAATTTCGCTGCCAATGTTATCCGCTGAAAGGAAGATGTTATAAAAACTATTTATGTAAAGGTCAAACACCTTGGCCGATTTTGTCCAAAGGATCTTAAACCCCGTCGACGAGACGTGGAGTCAAGAAGACATCTAACGTTAAGGAGATTGTCATCCCCATGGCACGGTAATAGCTTACAATTTCTTGGAATAAGATGGTCATTTTCTACTCACATAATATACGGAACAAAGTACCGAACGTCCTAAAGTGATATTCAACGGAGCTAAAATCTGTTACATGCAAATAGGACAAGTGCGGTTTAAAGATTCGATGAGTTACATGGCCATGCCTTTGAGTCGCACCCTAAAACGTTTGAAATGCCAGAAATTGCCAATGGTATTTCCCGCACTTTTTAAATACCGAAGCCAATCAACGTGCCGTTCTACCCCTTTTGCCTGAGGCTCACTATTACGACCCCAAAAACATGCGTACCGAAAAACGAGATGCTTTGTTCGCTTGGTACCAGACTCACGCCTCGGACAACTTCGACTTTCAGGATGAAATGTTAAAGTATTGTCGATCTGACGTGGAACGTTTTCGACGTTGTTGTGGAAAATTTCGAGAATTCTTCATGGAGCACGGAGGGGTTGATCCTTTAAAATAAACTTGTACCATCGCCAAAGCGTGTTCTTTAGTGTACCGCCATCGATTCATGCTTGAAAACACCCTGGCTGTCATAAGCCCTCTAACGACGAACTTTGTCAAACGTCAATACTCGGTCAAAGCCCTACGCTGGCTACATTATTTGTGTGACAAGGAAGACAAATATATCAAACACGCCCGCAACGGAGGAGGCAAAGAGACCATTGAAATGTATTTAGTGGATCGCTGAGATTTAGAAAACCCTCAGATCGTGTACGAGTTTAACGGATGCTTATTTCACAGATGTCTCATATGTTACCCTCAACGTGACACCAAAAATCAGTTTTTACAACGGACCATGGAAGACTTTTACCAGACTACTTGTCAGCGGCGTTAGAAGTTAGAACAGCAATGGTACCAAGTGGTGGAAATTCGGGAACATGACCACGATCACCGTTTGAAAACCGATCCCGAGTTTAAACGCATTGCGGAAAGTTGCAAGTTGGTAGAGCCACTGAGCCTCCGAGATAGTTTGTACCGAGGACGAACGAATGCCACCTGTTTGCCGAACCAGGCGGACGAGGAGAAGGGAGAATAAATGAAATACTTCGACGAGTCCTAGGAGATCGCGTCCGTAATTTGACACGGACAGTCGCATCTACATCGATCGCCTCGGTCAACGTCACCCTGACATCCACGGAGACTGTTTAGGAGCCTGGACAGATGAACATTCCGACGACAAGATTCTAAGTTTTCCAAGTGGCGGTCCTAACAATTACGGCTACGAGTAACGACTCCGTCAAGGAGAAATGCACACCGAATGTAAAGTGAAAGGATTGACTCTCAATTATAGCATCAGTCGAGTGGTGAACTTTGACGTGCTAACAGAAGCCTTGAAGTCTGGACAGGAGGAAACTTTTAAAGTGACCACCCACGAACCGCACAAAATCGTACGTTTACCCACACACCAAATCGTCAGTAGGTCTTTGGAAAAAGGCTATCAAATCGTGTACCAGAAGAGAGTGCGGCTTACATGTTTACATGTTTCGATTATAATAAGTTAAAAAAATTATAGTAGTAGTAGTTGTTTATTATAGTAATGTTGTAATTTCTATAGTTTCATATGAGTATAACTGAGGAAGATAATTCTGCACATATCCATAGATGAAAAAAAGAATACAACTTATGTGTCTCTTCCTCCGGTGTATTACAATTTTGGTGCTTTAAATAACTGCATTATACCATTGCTTGTATCGTGTCGGTTTGTATAACTACTTATAATACAGGGACGTCATAAATTATACAAACAAAAGCATATATAAGAATATATTATGTCATAATTCGTTTTTTAACATTTTAACTTTTGCAACGTATATGTTTCTCTTATCGACAATCATTAGCAGCATCACGGTATAGTTGCTGTTGGCATGAGGTATTAGCGGTATATCGGTTTGTTTTTTCTGGTTCATGCTTCCTGTAGTATGCCTTATGCTGTTTCTTTTCTACACCGGTACTTTCCTGACTTTTCCATGCGAAAAGAATGTAGGGGGATTGCTCGGTAATCGGATTACGAATAAATGTATATTACCAATATATGCGTGCTCCTTTTATCATACTTGTGACAAGTGACACTTACGTCATTGTGGTGGCGACTAGGAGTTTGTGAACGATATTTTTGGTACTTACTAATGAATATTCATGTATTACGTGTTGGTATTCCGTTGTATGAATGCACTTAAGCATAATATCCCCAAGAGAGCGTGTGCTTACGTGACTAGTGGCACTTTCGTCATTGTGGTGGCGAACTAGGAGTTTGACCGGGGTTTGAATATAAAGTAAAAGGTTTCCTTTCCTACTATATCACTGTAGAATATATTGTCTTTGGTGTAAGTATTTACATTATCAACAAACCATCTAGGATCAGCACAAGATCTTTAAATGGGTACCACTTACATCATGGATTATGTTATTATTTCTTTCCTGATTCTGAACTCTAGCAACAGTCACATTGCATGGTTATTCTTTATTTAATTACCTGTCTCCTCAATATTGCTGTTCCTCGGACTCTAAACAGGCATCTAATCATAATCCTAATTAAGTCTGACATAGTACGTTTTGGGAAGTGTAATCACGTTGGGTCTACTTTTTAACTCACTTCGTTATGGCAAATAGACCGGATGGGCCAATTGGATTGCCTCATTTGATTTACATTGGGTTTCATTGACCAATCAGTTGTCAGGGCATGCAATCGTGCAGAGTTACTTGACTTGTAATTAACGCCACTTTAAACTGAACCGCGGAGGAGCAGAGACGCAATCATCATTTCAGAATAATTTGTGTGCAATTTCAATCCAGCCTCCGCTCCTACAAAGCCTCCGTTTTAAAGCAAACAACAAATAATGATACTAATTACGTTTGGATTGTAGTGCTTTAAAATGAGACAGATAGGGTGATCTTGTAATGAATCACATTTTATGAATTGTATTGCTGTCGAATAATTATCTTGTCAGTCAATTAAAAAAATTTTCTTAACGTTGTTTATTTCAAATCATTTTTAACTTTTAATGGGATATTTATATTGTGTGGAGGTCGGTTCCCACAATTTCAAGCACGTGAGCTTTATTATGTTTGTAAAATAAGGCCAAAGTAAGTTGTGTGCATAGAGAAGCTATGCCATTATAGCCGTAACTTTAATAGGCATTTGTAGAACTTTTGAAATTATGTCTGTTTGATTTCTTTATATTGTCCATAACGAAGTCACTAAAAGTGTAGTGCAGCAACATCTATGAAAATTTCTTACCTGATGCTGACCTCTAACAACAGTCACCTTCCATGGTCATTTTTGATTTAATTGCCTGTCTCCTCAATTTGCTGTCCATGGGGCAATAAGCAAACACCCAACCATAAAAGACAGCAATCGCTGTTCATCTGCAATCGATGTAGTCATTACTGACATCCACAGCGATAATTTTATTTGCAATCTTGTGTTGTGTCGACAGATTGCATCATTTTCATTGGTTTTTCTAACAAGTATCACGGTGTATAACGCGCTAAACGTAACCTTTTTACCGTTTCTGCAAAGTCCAAAAATAAATATGAGACAGTGGAATGGCCTAGCATTCACCGGCGGACGGCGAATCCTAAGTTGAAATTTTCATTCATTGATACAATATCAGATCCATCTACATTTATTCTTACATTTTTTTTGATAATCAGTTGCATCCATTGCAAATATCATTTCTGGCACTGCCGGTATCGTATAACCATTACTGTGTTGCGCAAGACCAAGTTTAGTCGTGGCAACATATACACCTTCGAGACACGATTCAATAGTCTTTCCGTCAATCATGTACATAACACTGTTAAATGCTGCCATGAAACCATTGTTACCTAGAAGAACACGATAACCAATTCCTGATGCTGTATCATCTACTTTTTAAAGTCTGCCTTCGACCTCAATAACTGCTACAGCGGACGAAAACATATACTGGTATCCTCAGTTTGTAATTCGATTCTCACGTATATCGTATGAATAATACTGATAATATCGCACGGATTGATCTTTGATATATATCGCGTCTGAGTCAATTGCTGGTTGGATACAAGTTTAAGCATTTTATTATAATTTTTATAATTTAACACGAAAGCCAATCCGGGGAAAGTTCATTTCCTATATATCAGGCTTGCAGTTATATAATTGTCAATTTTGTTTTCTGAAAGTGGCACACCACTCAGCTCTGCCAGTTTTTGATTCAAAACATGAATTATTATTTTACTGATATTTGCAGGCATAACGCAAGTGCTGGCCAGTTTCACTCTGAACGCATTTACCGGTTGCACTGGTTTTAGTGATATTGAACTACTGCAATTAGATAATTTTGATATATTGGATCATTCTTGATTTTACGATTATCTCCTTGACGTACTCAAAACACCTGATTATGCCACTTTTCACGACTTATTCCCTTAATATATTCGGATTTTTAAAATGTATGTAAAAATTGTTTAGCAGCAAGCGCGTCTAATTCAAGTATATCAATACTTTTAAGTTTTGTTTTATTTCTTGCAAACCTCCCTAGATTTGTCCATAGTACTAACTCCTTTTTGACCTCTTAGTGTTTCATCTCCTTCCTCAACAGGTCGGTGGATGGGGGTTTGGCATCAGTTTTTTGAGTTGGAAGATCTCTTAAAATCCTCCGTGTTTGCTTGGTTCTCGTTGCTAATGTTTTCAGTGTCATCAGCTGCTTGTCTTATTGATGCAAAATTACCTTCAGTAGCGGTTGAAACTCTTTCTGGATTGTTTTTGATTGGTCTAAATAATTGTTCTGTATTTTCATTCTTGTCCTTTGCCTTTAACAAATCAAAAACATAATTAAATTAAGTTAGATTGCTTTTAATTCCACATATGTCTTACTGTGGGAAAACGCTCGTGCATACTTTATATCCCATTTTCTTCGTTTGAAAATGAGTTTGTGGCCATTGCATTGCCTCGAGATTAGCTCGTAGCAGTTTACAAGTGCTTAATTGGATGAACATATATCGATCAATAAAACAGCTATATTTTCTACAACTAAATATGCGAATATACGTTAACTATTTAACTATTTATTGTTCTTACCTTGGTGGTTCAATATAGTGGGAAATAGGATACACGTCTCTACCTCAATTTCGATTCGGTTGATACAAGATGATCTAGCCATTGGTTTGTAGATACGTAAAATATTGTTAAGACTACGACAGTATCTCATGTTTATAATACAAAAGCTGACGAGTAAAATGTTTACCTAAAAAGCAATTGTTACATCCTTTTAGTTGTTGGTTTTGAAAAAAAATATGGATGAACTACGAAAATATGAATGTGCTCCTTGATAATGTAAAGCTAACCACAACATTGGTACAACGTTGTAAAAACGTGATATAATTTATTTGGTATAGTTATATTAATTCATGTCCATATTATTAGGATAAATGCATACACATACCATTTGTAATTTACTATATCTTTTAGATTAGGGGACTATCCTATTTCATTTTCATGTAACGTTTTAGCACCGTTGACAAAACGTTGTGTGTTAGCTAGGTAGACCTTGGGTAGTGGAGCCCGTATAACAATCCGTCAGAGGCTCAAGAAATTTTTTAATTTTCGAGGATATGTTTCCAGCTGAAACTCAAAACAAGCTGATATTTCGGCACGGCACTAGTGGTGAGTGCTTCATTTTCAGCTGGTTAAACAGTTTTATATAGATTAAACACTGGTTTTCGCAATAATGAGCATATATATATATATATATATATATATATATATATATATATATATATATATATATATATATATATGACGAATTTATGTTTCCTGCTCCGGCACCCGACAAAGAGAGAGTAGCATATATCTACTAATTTCCCTATTGGCGCAAGCTGTAGATTCTTGTAAGTATGTGATTTTCAGAATTAGAGACAACAATCTCAGTTGACGACACAATCACTCAAAACGATTTATATTCGTATTAACGTTTTCTATATGTTTAGGTAGCACAGAAAGACATAATAAAACCCCTGTATACTTCATTTATTCTCTAAATGTTTGGCAATTAATACTTCTTTCGAATTAGGGAAGTGTTAGGTTTAGCGTGAATAGTTATGATACATGAATTAATTGCTTCTACATTTAGGAGAAACATTATAATCGTTTGACCATGCAGATGATATTCTTCTTTTACATTATTCAAAGTCAGACGTGAATTAATTACTGATTAAACGCTACAACTAATCAATGGGGGAGGGGATATTTTGTTATAAGTCATATAAAACTGACATTATTCGATTTATCTCAATCTAATATTAGGACAAAATAAACGAGAAGCAGCGATTGATGGGTTTTGAGATTTTAAGTAAAATGGGTCCTGTTGACAATTGGGTGTCAATGTGTTTAAATATTACATAACAAGCAATAAGCTTTTTCCGGCTAAATGTTAACTTGGATGTATGTGATCAAGATTTATTGATATCGGAGTGAATTTAGAATTGATTGAGAAATCTCACAGCTACTATTTGGTATGAAAATATAGCAATAACCATAATTTGTATGCCTGCGACATTTGTTATAACCCATGAGAGACCACCGCGTTTTCACTAAGCGTATACAAGTATACAAGGAACTTGTGAATATTCATAAACAGACGTTGTGTTGCGCCTTATTATAAAATTGAAAGACATTTCCACGCTAAACAAACGTTCATGTAAATGCGTTGTTGATATCCATCTCCCTGTACTACATGAAGATGGATTAAAAAGAATAATTCTGAAGATATTGGTCTCAACAATTTTAGAAATTAATGCTTAATAGCAGTCTGAATCACACTATACATTAGAAAGCATGAAACAAATATTTGCATTATCTCTTGAGTTGTGTCGGGTTGTTGCCAATATTTTAAGAAAGCAATATGGTAAGTAAATTGTGGTTTACCGATAATACGTACTTAGTCACATTACTTAGAAATCCAACGAACCAACAAGCCATGATAGCATCGTCGTTAATATCTCGCTCAGGAAAGATTTTATTCTTACAGTAGGGTAGGATTCCCGAGGTCATATACTATTCCCAACGTACTGTGTATGGGGAGAACATGATTATCATGTCTGTCAATAGTTGCATATATTCTTCAAAGGATCTTCACTTCAGATGTTAAATATGTGCTTCCCTTTTGTAGTTTTCTGATACATACGTTGACTCAAACGCGAAGTGTCTCGTTTTCTGTATATGTATTTAAGTTGCCCAGTGACAATGTTATTATCTTTTATGCCCAAGGTATGACATAGGTAATAATCTTTTAACCATGTCATTAAATCTCTGATAAGGTAAAAACTTGATGAAGTAGCCATTGCTATCACTGTAGTTCCTTGTCATATTATTTGATTTATGTCTCTAACAGAAATAAGTGGAACATTATTATCATTATCAATCATTATCAATTTTGACATCCATATAAATGTGTATTTCTCTTGTCAATTTTCACATTAACATCATCACCTGCCAAAAATAAATATAAAAAGATCAACCTCATATATCTGTAGTTATTGAATAATAAGCGCTCAGTCCTTGTTGGTATTGTCATTTATTAAATAATTGTTCAATAAATAAACACGACAAATAAGTAGTATTATTCACATGCGAAAACCGAAACATGTTTAGACAACAACAATATTATGATTGAATTTTCTTGTCAAATTTGCTTTGATTTTTTTAGAGATCGAATTTGAATCGTTATCATTAAAATCTTTATAACTGTAATAAATGCAACGGACTGATGCCTGAGTATTGGTATACGTTTCACATAATGCATAACTATTACAGTGTTTAAAGCTAAATCAATTGCAGTGAGGTAAGTAAAATTGTACTTGACAGATACCATATGAATCAAATCGCTTTATGCTACCGAATGCTAGCAGAGTCTACCCTGCCTGCGGTTTGCAGCCCTCAGGAGACATAATATGAGGTGGACAACATTCTGCCCATTGATTGAATCTCCGATATACATAACACCAATACTTGAGGTCATGCTTAACATATGTATGCAATCCACACGGAAAGTCCGGTTCATACGTTTGTCCATGTACAGCAGTGTAACTAGGTTCAGTACACTCAACGGTCTTTTGTCCATTCCAGCAAGACGGATGTCCTTCTCCGGTAGTGTCGCACGGCGTAGTGCAGCAATAATCCCAATTACCATATATGTCTACATAACACCAGCGGTAAGAATGCCCGTGATAATCACACTCATGGCCAGTCCTACATTTGGTGTTTCCTGCGGTGTACAAGTCGTGAAACGGTTTTGATGTTTCATGGCAGTTGCCGTGTACAACAATCACCATACTGAGTAGATGTAATATGTGCTTCATGATGCTACAATGACCTAGAATATAATTTAAAAAAACAACAGTTATTAACAATTTCAAAATAATTGTATTAGGGTAATTTGAATGATGTGCTCGTCATTGACGCGAATATTTATAATTGTCATTTTAAAAGTTCAACTAAAAAGTCCACGCGTGTAATGGGTATTATAATATTTCGTCCCACGTTAAATGGAGATTTTTGTCCTAACGATTGGCTTGCCCATGTCAAAAGGAACTTGTCCTGTACAACTGAAAATGTATGTATGTATGTATGTATGTATGTATGTATGTATGTATGTATGTATGTATGTATGTATGTATGTATGTATGTATGTATGGATGGATGGATGGATGGATGGATGGATGGATGGATGGATGGATGGATGGATGGATGGATGGATGTATGCATGCATGCATGTACCTAGGTACGTAGGTATTTACGTAGGTGGGTAGGTAAGTGGGTAAATAGGTAGGTAGGTAGGTATTTAAGTATGTAGGCATGACAGTAATTCGGATTGAACGAAAGATAGATTAATAATGAGTCATGTATGGTGCCAATATTACAGCTAAATATTTCTGTATACTTTCATTTCAAATGCATACATGTACATATAATTATTACATCGAGCTCAGAACGTTTAACAATTTTTCACTGATACCCTCATTTTCGCAGCAGGTTTGTAATTTTTTATGATTAATAACGTTAAGTCTTGAAAATAATAATTTAAACACCATTTATATACTGAAGTATTTCAGAACCAAAGCTCAAAGCCAGAAAATATGTTGTATTGTTAAGTAGCCTTTAGGGAATCACGATGGATTTTATTCAGTTGTGCAGGTTAAAAATACTGGTAAAAATGTAATCAACATATCAATGTGAGAGACGTATAATTATCAGCGTTTATTTGGTATAAGGGTTTTAAGTATTGTAGATGCCACGTCATATCAATACTCGGTGAATAATTGGCGCAATTTTGTATGCTTATTGTTTTCGCAATTAATGTTGTTCATTTATTATATTTGATTATTAAGGTGAAAATTGACAACAATGTGTGAATAAAGTTCCGTTCAGTTATATTCGTTAGTCTCGACATTGTTTTCATTTGGTAAACTTAATTTAAATTAGTAAAGCGGTCATTTTTCAGGAATATGGTTAAGTTCCCCTATTTGGGCAAGTTAATAGAATATCCCCCGTACAACTACTTTCAATGCTTGATAACTGATGAGAACCTAAGTATACCAAAGTGAATGTTCTCAAATTACATTTTAGTCGTGCTGTACCTAAAACATTACGAAACAAATTTTGAAATGAAAATATCACTTTTGTTGGTACCGCTACTATTATGTACCCGCGTAGGCTAGCCAAGGTTTTCAAGTTTACTTGAATTTGTTTTGCAAACGACACATAGACTCCAATTTCTACAATACATGATGCTTATTGTGTTTACTAAAATCAAAGCATTATGACGTTACCATGGTTGGAGTAGCTTTTGTCGTCTTGTTGGTATCATTTTATCTTGCCAAGTATAATTTTATAGAGCGTTATGATGTAAAGTTTTCATTTATTATCATTGCTTTTAAAAGACACCCGTTTGATCTCTTCGTCATCTTATCAGTCGTCTCTTTTTCTGCAAATATATTATATTTGACTTTTAAGGTGAAAATTGACAGCATCTGCTTATTTGGCTTTGTTTAATAGCATATGAATACATACTATTCATTTCTAGCATTCAATTAGGTTTTTGAATTTGTTTGGGACTGTAGCAGAAAATACACTTTGGTTAGATATGTTCACGTCAGGCATAAATTAGCTACAGAATAAATTAAACGAGCAAGTAATAAATTATGGCTTTGATCATAAGTCCACGAACATTTGAATTATACCACAAGTCAGATGTTCTTAGTATTTTGCAAAAACAATTACAAAACATTTACAGGACAAACAATAATATGACTAAAAACATCTGTAGTAAACACAGTATAATTCAACCTTCAAATGATTGATCCAATACAAGGAGAAATAATTACTTGTTTCATATGCATATATAACAAAAGACAGAAAACTCCTTACCAAACGCACGCGCAAAAACCCGAAATTTTGGACATTTAACACAATGATGCGCAATGACTTAGTGTAAACTGATCTAATAATACAGTTCCGAACTTGAAAAAATTGCAATTCAGACGAACATAAACTGATATTGAGCAAACAATTAAATTTACATGTAGTAAACATATTAATGTAGGTTCAAACACGTGATTTCATTTAAATAATAATAAAACGATTCCTAAAAACAATCTAAACAAATTCACTCCAATAATGACAAACGATTTATATATATATATATATATATATATATATATATATATATATATATATATATATATATATATATATGAACAATATATTTATTCAAATAGTTTCGCATAAATAGTGATAAACAACATGTGTCCACTCACATAGTTATATATGATTGTGATATGTGTGACATTTATCTTTGCTGTGATAATTCATTACCACAATTCCAATGCTCAACCAGACGGCCAAAGAGCCTTCAAGAATGGTTCGCGTCATTGGTCGCAAAGCCAAGGTCTATCTCACCACGAGATTACCATTAATATCGTATGGGCTAAAGTCACCATCGACTGCAAGGCACTGGGTGTGTCCCAACCTAACTTATAACCACCGTTAAAACAACATCGACATTACGATACAAACAGAGCATACCACTATCACGCAGTCACTCCTTCAATCCTTTTAGCCCTTCACATCTTTTTATAGCTCAAACTGTAACATCCGAATTAGTGTAGTATATATGATACGATCATGCACACTTTTTAATGACGAATTTGACACAAATGCAGTCGACTATTTTATAACAATTGTAATATCGATCCCAGTGTACCCGGTTTTCAAAATCAGTGTTTTGTGAATCAGTATTAGAACGGAATCGTAATGCACCTGAAGTAGTATTATCTCGACTTTTAATACCTGCACATGTATGTGAATGCAATCGAAGTACATACTGGCAGACTGGTAAACAGATGAAAATATTCCTAACAGCATTGCGTTAAATGGCAAGTAGCAACTATCTAAAATACGAATTAATATCAGAATATGAAACAATTCTATTTTATAATAAAAACAGACAAATTAATTTCGCGTTTCACATACGCTAAAGCAGGAGATATATTGTCGCAATATATATATATATATATATATATATATATACATATATATATATATATATATATATATATATGTCTTAACGGTATATATTGATACAGCTGTGGTGGTTTGGTTGTTTTCTTTGTAGGCACTTTTTAATAATACTCACTGAAGTTACTATTTAATTAAGTGTCATCTTGCAGAATTGTTTGGTCTGTTTATGTAAAAGGCAGTTTCAATTGTATTTTTCCACATCAGTTTGACCATATTAATTGTGGAATAAACATTTGCATTCAGCAATTCTATATCGATAGCATGTAAGCGAAAAATACTACAACCCGTTCCTGGTCATTATATTTGACGGTGGGAATCAAACGAAAAATGGAACCTCTTTAGTGAATATAATATTTGTATTATTTACTTTAAGCTTGGCACAACAAGTGCCTTGAATTCAAAAGCGTTGTTGTTGTTCTTGTTTTCTGTGTCCATGTGTGTGTGGCTGTGAATGTGTATGTGTGCGTGTGTGTTAACATTATCATGGGAAATATATACAAATATATCAATGAATGGACTTATGTCTCATTACCTACACTGTTTATTTCATTATTGAAATTATATGATAATTTAACATAGTTTTGTTTCCAACGTCAAAGTGTACGTTGTCACTGAATACGTATTTGTCAGAGAAATGTAAGAGCGTTGCTGCGTTTCATAGGAAATCATACTAATATACAGTTCACGGATAAACATAAATTGAATTTGTGTTATCAGCGCTCAGCATTATTGGATTAGTCTCAGGACTGGTCGGACTGGTGTTAGGATAATAGGACTGGGTGGAACATCATGTCACATGTATTTTGCATAAAGCCCCAGTGATTGACATCACTATACACTGCCTTACTACATACATGGTAGCCATGATAATGAAAAATTGTTAATCCTAATCACACACATACATATCTAAAGGTTTAATCGTTTGATACATCTTTAACAGTAGCATTGCAATAATTATATGAATCTTATTACCAAGGACACATATTTAGTGATTAAAATCTAGCTGATAAAATGTTTGAAACTCTATACACCATATCATATATATTTTCTATCAAAGTTGCATAATAAATATTTAGACATGTTAACTGCAAAGCGATGTTGCATTTATTACCCATGCTTAAAGGCAATTTATTTTGGATCAAATTATGTGTGAATTATCGGACATGCCCATACTTTTTATTCCTATGTTTATCCTGATGTATCCTTTTCTTGCAAATGCTACCTTGTAATATTCTCTCTCTTTGCCAATAACTTATATTTAAATATTACATTCATTATGTTTTCTAGTTTTCAGAGAATCTGCTTTTAAACAAATATCGCATATTTAAAATTTGCTACAACACATTTAACAATATGTCATGTAATATTACAATGTAGAGTATAACAGCGTTTTATACGGCTAACGCATTCGAAAGAATCATAATTGACAAACGTTTATTTTTCGTTGAGACTAGCCAATCAATCGTTCATTAAGAAATGGGTTTGAGGGCTGAAAGGGCTGTTTTAATGTGCAAATCCATTGGAGATTCATGTCCAACATTTTGAGGTTTATACGTTTGCTCCAACTAAACTTTGGTGCCACTTTGCTTTAATTTGTCATCAGCCGTTGATGTAGAAGAATATGTGAAACGTCCACATCACACCAAGAATACTATTCTAATTTTGTCATATCCTTAGCACTGAATAATCAGTATTGTGTTTTTGGTCTGTTTTAAATGTGGTCGCCACGGTGCATGACAAAAATATGCGTTATTAGACCAGCTCTATATAAGATTGTAAGCGAATATTAAAATGGTACAAGCATTGATGTTGCCTGCTGCTGAGCTTGAGTAGTATTATGAATAAAACATTTATATTTATCAATTCTTTCTCAATCAGTACGTGATATATTAAATGACATTAATAATTAACCTTTATTAAAGTCATGAGAATGTTTCTCTGACCGGTAAAATCTGTTTTCTAAAGAGATAGAATATGTAGTTAAAACTGTATGTATAACTGTGGATTAAATATTTAGATTATTGATAGCAATGCTATTTGAATGATCTTGATTCTGAGCTAAGTACGTACTAGACGTTTCCACTAAGGTGTCATATTTTCTCACTAAATGCTGTTTGAGTCTTAGGTCTAATACATAGTTTAATTATCGTTGTAAGATGAACTACTGCAATCAAAGCTGAATCGAAAATCAATAAAGCAAACTAATACTAATTAGAGTTGGATAACATGGATAATTTTATATCTCAGTATTTGTACAAAAACTGTGGAAAATTACATGCAATCTGACAGACATAAAATGTAATTTTATGTTCAAAAAGCCTTTCACTTTTTAAAACATTTGTGGATTTATGAACATGAGGAAAACTTGATCTCAAGTATACCATAATAGAGTAAAGAATATCCATTTTTTTTCATAATATGAATGATAATGATGACATTAATAATTTTAATGTAGAAGAAGATCATCAATGTTAACGATGCCAATATATAAATACATATTCAAATAAAGGACCAATACAAGTTCATCTCGAACGAATGTTGCAGCCATCACCTCCCGTATAACTAGATAGTCACAATGTCTGTGCGTTATACTTAATTGGTTTGCATTGCTTAGATTAATAATTTGCTAATCTGTTATTTAACATTGAAACTAAATTAGAATAATGTGTGTAGCCTGCAGCTGACACAATGTAACAAATAATGTGTTAACATTAGATAGCTTCTTCATCGATATTTATTGATGGCACTGTTGACTTCGATACATTTACCACGTCTACATTGGATGTAATGTGCGTGCTCGGTCAGGCTATTTCTCAGAGTGGGTAAGCAAACAGAATTATGTAAAAGGTGAGGCTACGCTTATAATATTAACATAAGTTTCAAAAGATATAAATAGAAAACATCAATAGGGTTTTTAACAATTCTTTTATTTGTTAATGAATTAAGATTCTATTCGAAACACGTGTTTGCAATGCACATCTTGACTGCGTACTGTAACAACTCATACTGTTATTTATTCCTCGATTATACTTGTCGTGTTGTGCCTAAAACATCTCGAAACAATTGTGAAACAGTCCACTAAATATTTTCCAGACTGTTGAGTAACTGTGTTTTCTGTTTACTGACCCTCTCTTATAAATATCCTGACCGATCTCTGTCATCACCTTCAATCTAGCCATGCTAAATATTTAGAAACAGCTGATGTACACAGGTTTTTCACAGGGTGTCAGCTGCGAGCCAACCTAACTAATCACAATTTACTTTCAATGTTAGACAACAGCTTATTCAAGTATTAACCTAATAATACGAAATCCATTCAGTGTGAACTACTGATCCTTTTGACATTTACAACAGTTATTAATATTACTGACCCTTTGACATTTACAACAGTTATTATTATTACTGACCCTTTGACCTTGGGTATGGCTATTTGTGTGCTCTTTCATTGTTGACTATAAGAAATGCTGCAATCTACATGCTGTCTAAAATTAGTACCAAATGTTACAATTTGACTTTATGATTATAAGAGTACGTTTTGTCACTTTTTCACATTTATACTGAAGGACGCTCACCTGTCCATTTATTTTCCCGTGCGTCGTTTTCGTACTTTTGCATTTAATTTGGTCAGTAATTATGTATTACTGCATTTCTATGGAAACAATAGGAATAATTCTTCCTGATTAATACTCCGCACGACCATAAGGGGTGCTGGATATTCATCGACCCAAACGAGGTTATTTTTTCCGATACAAATGCTGTAAACGGTTTATTATATGCTCATTTTTATATCTCCTAAGTCTTAACTGTATAAACAAAATACACTACAAGAAACAAAGTAATTTAATGTATGCCATATTCTAAACAAAATACACACACTTTGAATGATAAGTACACAACAAGCAAATGAATCAATGAGCATTGCCACAACATTTACATCATGTCTGGTTTGAATAGATTTGTGTATTTGTGTCGATTCTACTAAATTGCCTGATAATGACTTGATTTATTTGTGTCCATTCTACATGAAGGACATATGATCTTAACACAGAGAGAGAGAAACGTATTGACATCCGCAAGTGTGGGTCTGTTCGGCCATTGAAATTATATGAAGCATCTCGAATGCAATAATAACAAACACTCTATGGAATGTATTGTTCTTTGTTTTATTTTGAATATATTCAATGAATTCAATGCAGCTCTTTAATGATAATTATATTCCAATATTATGGCTTTAAGAAATGGAAAACTAAATACGCAGCAGCAAGCATTAGGGTCATCCCAGTTTTATTATAATACTGCCATTTCATCGCTTTCAAAGGGAATACAACAAAGACGATATTTACTACCATAGTTCCCATATAAGTAATGAGGAGAATATTATATACCTCACGCACTGAGCTTTGATCCACATTTGATCTCTTTGAAGGTTCGATGAACAGTTCGGGTTGTATTACATGATGTCCGGATTGAATGGTTGACTGCAAATATGTTTTCACTCTTTACTATTGACGGGTGCGTGATCAACAATATAATACGAACGTCTTGGTATATAATGTCAGCGACAGATAAACATTTGTTTACGATACAAGCAATAAACAAGATGTATTTTTCGCGACACTCACAATCAACAAAGCAGCAATGTCAACCTATGTATCATTCACTCTGACTCACCAAACACCTATAAAACATGTTATTTTTGGAGTATAATAAACAAACGTTATGTGCGATGCATTCAAGTGTCATGAACGAAAACAATTTAAGCAAAATATATTTACTTTGATATGCAAACATGATGACAATTTAAAAAACACTGAAAATTTCCTTACCCACATAAATGTGTATAACTATATCTAACCTGCATAGGAAGATAATTCATATATTGCGTATATATCGATCATATGGTATCACGGTACCAATTGTTTTTCCATAGACCTCAATGCTAATATTTGGAGAGATAAATATATTTTCTATCCTAATTTAGCGTGCATCTCACACACTGTTATAGAGAACAATGTTAGATTTGATGATGACAAAACCAATTACTCCATTGCATTTAAGAGAGATAACTCTGCTGGAACTAGACAGCGGTATGAGTTATCTAGTCACAACATACCTATTTTCAGTCATGTGTATCACATTTTCAAAAAATCATAAAAATACAAAATATGATCTATATAGGAATTAACATAAATTCACATGTTGCCAAGAGGCTAAACTTTTTTTTAAACCTAACAGAAAGTACAACTCTTACATAATCCACCAATCATAGCTTGTGTTGTTCTTTATTTCTGAATGGTATGGACCCTACACCTTAAGCACCTCCCACTTGGACTTGCGCAATTGGTACCGTTATACCTATAGCAAACCTTGATTTTTCCAATAATCTGTGAAATAGCTCGAGACTATATAAGTAACACATGTACCTAGTCTCGCTTGTCAAAAACAATTTTATGAGGTACTAAGCTATGTTTTATATGACTGTGTATAGAAATGTTATGGAGCTGTTTGAACTCTTGTTTTCATACCTTTGCTTCACTATTAAACTCATCTTTTGAAATAAAATGGATTCTTTTAACTATGAGCTGTGTTTTATTCATATTAGCACTTATCGAACTTCGCTTTGGTGATAGGGGATACATGACATTATGTCATATTGTTTAATAGTAAGGTCAAAGGTCAACGCACTAGTTAGCATGTACCAGTTCTACTCTTAAAGAGACCTTTTGATCTAAAATAAAGAACTTATATTTGTTTCATGAACACAGAAAGTAACAACAGGAACAGGTGGACATGGCTCAATCTAATTATAAAGTCTTAGCTTTGAACACTTTACAGTGTCAGCATATGAATGAGGTCAGTAACCCCCAGTCTTCACACAAAGGTCAAGCTACCCAGCCTCTTTGTCATACAAATAGAAAGCTTCCCTCCTTTGTGTAGTGAATACAGTTGATGTAATAAGCCAATCTGACACCAAATGAAGTATACAACAGCTTTCTAAGTGGTTTTGTTATATTTGGGGGTGAAAATGGGGACTAAAATACAGAAAAAGGCTCAAGTTTAACAATGAGTATAGTGAGTTCAATGGATTTAAAAACAGGCTGAAAGTGTGTATCTAAATGGGAGATGTAGCTAATGATAATGGAATTAAAGGAGACAAAAGCAGCAATGAGAAAAATGAGAAGTGAGAGCTTGATAACATTATCTTAGAAAATATAGGGTGACAGTGGACCATAGGTGCAAATACAATTCAAAGGCACCTGTGCTATAACATCCCTTACAGGCACCAAATATCAGGTGACATGGTGTTCATTCCTAGCTAATATAAAAAAGTGAATAATGTAGATAATATAGATGCATATAAGTTATATTTCTTCTATATAAGAAATTAACAATAATGGGTTTCTGTTAGACAGAAAAAAACCTAAACCAAACAAAGCATGTTTGATCAGTTTTCAAACTTGTAAACTTTACTGGGCGAAATTATTAAAGTACTTCTAGTTCAATTTGCATCAAGACCAAGGGCTAATATGATACTTCACAAAAATCTTCTCTTTATTTTTATACACATTCACTTAAATTGTGGGGTTTTATCTATTGAAATGTTATGTCTGTGTAAGGGAGATAATTGAATGTTATACATAAGGTGTGGTCTTTATATTTCCTCCAATATATTATCCATGTAATATAGATGAGTTCAAGAACACATGTATTAACTTCAATGCAATTAAATTATCCAAAAATGCATTACTGATAAAGTGAGAACCTAAAATCCAGGCTTCTATATGTAGTAGAGACCTCAAGAATGATTATCTCACTAAGGAATCACATTTTTCATTTTTCAAGGCAAAAAAGTTTACAACAAAAAAAAGACAATTAGAGCAGGACAATTAAAATCAAAATAGGAAGGAATACCATATCTTTAATAAATTACATAAATACTCATACCAGAATATTCTTTATGATACAAGTGAACTATCTACAAGATGACCAGGAGTGTCCTCTATCCTGCTCTATGTCATGCTTTAGAAGAACAAGAGAGTTGTTTTTTATCCATGATTTTTCATCTTGTGCGCATAAAATAGTCAATATTTGGCTAAAATTAACTAAATTAACTTTACATAACTTATTTTTTTTGCTTGTATGCTAATCTTGAAGCTGACTACACAGGGACAAAGCCATCAGTCTATATATGTTATAGGTATAGTAACAAAAGCCCCATTCCAAAGCTAATGTGTCTTATTTTCTGAAGATTTTATACATTTTCTATGTAAAAGTCTGTCAATATTAGACAAAAACTTCTCAATATCCATTATTTAACCAAATGACACTATGACAGTATATAAATGGTGACTATGTATACTCGGTGCTATGGATACACTGTGAAGCTGGTATTACCTTTTAGGTATCACAGTACAAATTGTTTTTCCATAGACCTCAATGCTAATATTCGGCGAGATAAATATATTTTCTATCCTAATTTAGCGTGCATCTCACACACTGTTATAGAGAACAATGTTAGATTGTCAATTTGATGATGACAAAAGCAGGTAATCCATTGCATTTAAGAGAGATAACTCTGCTGGAACTAGACAGGGGTATGAGTTATCTAGTCACAACATACCTATTTTCAGTCATGTGTATCACATTTTCAAAAAATCATAAAAATACAAAATATGATCTATATAGGAATTAGCATAAATTCACATGTTGTCAAGAGGCTAAACTTTTTTTTAAGCCTAACAGAAAGTACAACTCTTACATAATCCATCAATCATAGCTTGTGTTGTTCTTTATTTCAGAATGGTATGGACCCTACACCTTAAGCACCACCCACCTGGACTTGCGCAATTGGTACCGTTATACCATATAGAGAGTACACAATAACGTGCTCTATTTACACGATTTGATGAACTTTTCACCAACAATATATAACTAATTGAAATATAATTGTAACTGTTGGTGGATATACATATTAGTACAAGAACAGAACAAACCGATTATTTTAAGTGATAAGGTATGGCTGAATCAGCTTGTTGATCATAACCGGGTTATAGTATTGATGTAATATGTTGTCTAGATAAAAGTGTTGGAAACAAATGTGTATGCACATTTTAATATAAATGTAGGCGTAACAATATACTATTGAAAGATGAGTTTATATAATATCTTCAGCTAATAAACAGTTGCAGAAACGGTGTGAACTATTGCCAAAAATGGCACACGTAATATTTCAAATAATTGGGGTAGACAATACTACCATCACATGATGGAAACCCCAGATGCCACGCTGTAATTCGCGCCACTTAGCGATGTCGTTTCTGAGTATCATATACAAAATTAGATGTTGATTGATTCAAGCATCCTAAACAATACAATTTAAAACAATATATTTACTGTGTCGTGAAGATGAAAAGTGGATGTGAATGTCATTAACTTTGTAATACATTAACGGAGTAATTTCAGTAACATTTTGTACTCGACGTTACTTGCAAAAGTACATCTCACATACCTCATGGCATGATATATATGCAATAAAAATGAAGAAACAAGAAACAAGACAAGACAATTGTGCTAATATAAATAGGAAGTAATCGTCTTCTTTAAAAAAATTGCATAGATAGCTAATCAGCTGTTGCTACAAAAACACATGAGATAAAAAATAACCGAATAATGAAAGGTATAGTATACTCACATGTGAAGAGGTAAAACAATTAGTAGTTTTAAAAATGGCTTATACTCGTGTGAAAAGTGAATCTCTTACATAATCAAATATTAAATGTGGGTAACACGAATAATGTTGTACTAATCCTTTTTGAACATACAGCGCTTTGAAACATGGCGTTGGTTTCATTTACATATTAATGCACAATACATAATAGCACCATTTGTCATTTTAATTATCGAACAGGATTGATTCTTACATTGAATTTTATACATACTGATCGCATGGAAAAAAAGTTTACTAATAAGAGAAATGACAAACAAGAAACGAATATATGAATATAGCTATCCGATTTGCAGTGAAAATGAAATGAACACTATATCATTACATATTTCAGACTATCCAAAGAAGTGTAAATGTTTTGATTGAATTATATTGAAGTCAGGTATATGCATTACACCAGCGTGAGGTCATCCATTGAATAGGAAAGAAGATGACGACGAAAAACATTTACCGCCAACGGTTCCATCGTGTGGTAAATTCTTAAACGTTCATGTCTGCAAGGTAGAACTCTATATTCATACCACATTAGCTATTTTAGTGTCCATTGTTGAATAAGGTGCAGTCTAAACATAGTAACTTAAGTAGGACCAGTACATTTACACTGTATCTGACATCCAGCGAAAGATCCCAAGGTGAACTTATAGGGCCTGTTGATAATGTAAATGTTTATACCAAAGCCAATATATTTTTCATTGATATAGAACGAAAGGAAACATTTGAATGGGATTTCAAAACCTGGACAAGATTAGTACCAGAAAGGCCAGATACACTTGAACACACTCAGAAAAGAAGAATAAATTTGGTGGACATGAAATAGTCACGAAGCACAAACTGTTCTAGAGGTATTTGGTAAAATTAAATTATTACAAAGAAATACCTACATTTAACATATTAAAATACTTCAGCTTCTTGTTCTATTAGTAACCATTACTGCTAATTAGAATATTACTATTGTATTGATATATGTGTGCCCTATTCCCAGAATGGATATTGCAAATAAACATTCAATGCAGTTCAGTATGGTACTTGTATCTCACAATTATGATATTATGAAATGGAAAAACATTGACGCAGCAACAAGAATAATGATCAAGTCGGTTGTAATAAAATTACTGGCATTTGAAGGTATTAAAACGGAAAACTACAGGTCCTATGTAAATAATGAGGCAAAGATTATATACCTACCATGCTGCCATTCGCGCCTCATATTAAAGGTGTAACTGAGTATTATATCCAAATTTAGTTTGTCATTTATTCGAGTTACTTTTACAAAATATGGTATTACTTTATCTCATTATCGCACAGAAATAACATTATATTTATATTGCCTCCTTTTTCACATGATAATTATTTCTCAATCATTATCTAAGAAATACAATAATCTAATAGTCATAGGTATGTGTCAAAACTGTGTTAGTTAAACAGATACGTTCAATAAAGTTAAATTAACCAGTTTAAAGATTTAATCTAGAATAATTAATTCAATGTGCTGATTTACATAAGTGAGACATCATCTACTGAATAGCAAAGCCGCTGTCTCAGATAAAAAGGTACGACCAAAGATTCCAACGTTTAGTAAATACTTAGACGTTTAGGTTTGCAAGGTAGAACTACATCTTCATACCATATTTGCCATTGTTGTTTTCCTTGATGAAGAAGTTGTAAACTAAAATTAGTAATAAATTGGAAAAACAAGTAAGCTAACAATGTATCTGGTAACCAGTTACAGATCTTGTGCTGATCTTAGATGACTTGTTGATAATGTAAATACTTACACAATAGACAATATATTCTATAGTGCTATAGTAGGAAAGGAAACTTTTACCTGATATTCAAGATTTATATCACAGAGGGCAGATACACATGAACACATTCAACAAACCGTAACACGTTTGTTGGGATGAACTATTCACGTAAGCACACGCTCTCTGGGGGTATTATATGTAAGTACATTCTTATAAAGGCATACCAGCACTTTATACATAAATATTCATTAGTAAATACCCAAAATATTCATATTTTCCTAACCGTTAGATATATATTGTATATCATTTCCAAACTCCTAGTTCGCCACCACAATGACGTAAGTGCTACTTGTCATATGTATGATAAATAGACCATGCATATATTGGTAATATACATTTATTCATAATCCGATTACCGAGCAATCTCCTTACATTCCTTTCGCATGGAAAAGTAACGGAAGTACCGGTATAGAAATGAAATAACATAAGGCATACTAAAGGAAGCATGAACCAGTAATAAAAACCCAATATACCGCTAATACGTCATGACAACAGCAACTATACCGTGATGCTGCTAATGATTGTCAATAAGAGAAACAAATACGTAGCAAAAGTTAAAATCTTGCAAAACGAATTATGACATAATATATTCTTATATATGCTTTTATTTGTATAATTTATGATGTTCTTGTATTATAAGTAGTAATAAAAACCAATACGATACAAGCAATGGTATAATGCAGTTATTTAAAGCACCAAAAGTGTAATACACCGGAGGAAGAGTCGCAGAAGTTGTATTTTTTTTTCATATATGATATGAGCAGAATTATCTTCCTCAGTTATACTCATATGAAACTATATAAATTAAAATATTACTATAATATACTACTACTACTTCTACTACAAATTTGTGAACTATTATAATCGATTGTTATTATTATTATTATTATTATTTTTACTATTATTATTATTATTATTATTATTATTATTATTATTATTAATATTAGCCGTATCAGTAATGGTAATAATATTATTAGAATTACTGATATAGTTCATACCAAATAATGTTAATATCCTTCAGAGAAACAAAATAAACTATCACCGCTCAAAACAGATTCGCAGTTCCTACTATCCCGACATTTGAATGATCAGTACCTTATGTAAAATAGATTCACGATGTTGGTGTTAATTGTTGAATACGTTTTATAATTACAAACTAACTAAATTGAGATGAGTATCCATAGTATTGACCTTAAAGAGTGTGTTGATTAAATAAATAAAAGATTATACTGAAGTTTAAAACTTTAATATGATATAAATGTAAGCCATCATTGAGTGGGATATCACTACTAACATCATGTATTTGTCCGAAAAGGCTAGTAACATGATAGAATACACAACAAACAAGAAATGTGAAAATATTACGTTCGCAAATGCTCTTCTCAAAATCTTTAGCTCATTTTCAGTCTAAAGATATAGTTTAACATAGGCAATTAAGTAGCTAAAAAAGGAATGACATTTCTAAATTGCAAAATATTGAGTTTGACAAAAATGTATTTCACAAAACCACATTTGACAAACACGTTGACAACCATATGACTGAAAGAACATAAATATATGTGAAACATTCTAATTAATTTCTAAAATTTTCAAATGACTTAGGGGAAAAGAACATTTTTGTTTTGCTTATGTAAAGCCTGAACGTATTATATTAATTCTGTTTAATTTGTGACTTTATATACATTAAATGAAGCAAATACCTCGGTACACCGATGTACTAGTCATACCACTATCGTTTAATAATTATATCGAGATGAATATAGAGCTTTTCACAGACGGGAGCAATGAGTGGCCGACTGCAAATAATCTAAAGCTCTCACCGTTACTGATCATTGGCATCTCAACTCTTTCTGCATGGGGTAGAGTCACCAGTTCCTCCAGTGTGGGTATGTGAGAAAGCCTGTCAGTAGTGTTTCGTGGGTTGGTGCGTTTTCTGATGTTTTCCCTTGTTAATTCAGTCTACCATTTATACTGGGAACTATGGATAGCCTATAGAATGCTGAAATGTGGCGTTGAACCCTGCGCCAGCATCAATACATACGTAATTAATATCTCTGGTATTATACTTTCCTTCAATATAAAATTACATGTATGTATTAACATTGTTGTGAGTCACTATAGAGGAATGTGTAGTTTGTTCTCAAACCAATAAACACTCCTTCAAGAAAGATTTTAAACACAAATTGCTTCATCAGAAGTTTATTATTATTATTTTTAATATTATTATTGATTAATATTATTAATAGTTTTTTAATTCTCGTCATTATTATGCATTTTTATTAACCATTATTATTAGTTGTTTGTTACAAATGTGAAATCTTGACTAAATTGCAAACTAAAAACAGTAACAAAATCGGGAGGAATGAGTACGAACTTCATCTGACACCATGGTCACAAAACTGTGCTGACATTTGAAAACTTTTTGATAGACGTAGCAATTGTTTACAAGCCAAGTAATATAAAATATAATGAGAAATTAAAAAAAACAACAACTATAAAATACATCTAGACTTTGGGAACATGACTGTTTTAAAGAGTATTAGTATTTTATCGTTAATGTAAATTGTGTTGCAAATAGGGACAACCTGATGCAACTTATATATTCGTGTCCGTTTCCACAGCTAACATTTCAATGCAAAAAAATACCTTTGAATGTAATTCAAATGTTTGTCATATTTTATTTTAAATGTTACAATTTCTAGAATTGTTAAAACATGTAAATTAGAACGAGTACCGCGGTATACCAAGCTTTCATAATAGTGCAGAGTTATGGCAGTTGTATTAGTACTAAATGTCACGAATTCATGATGAGGAGAATAGTTTATACCCATTGAGATTTGACCCATTTTATCAACTGACTAAACCTAAAGTAATGCAAAACACGGGTTGTATTTTTGTGAGCTTGTTAAGTGTGGGTTGTTGACTGCAAATATGTATCCATCAATGACTGGCTGGATAAATGCTAAAAAGAATGGATGTTCGTTTTATATAATACCTGCAGCTGATTCACAGTTACATACTGTTTCTAAAAAGAGATAGTGATAAAGAGGCAGTATTTATATTTTTATATTTACATGCACCCAGTGGGACATATAACGCAATTCATTCGACACATTTTACTACCAATCGTGATTAAAGTGACCTTTACTCTCATTGGTTTGATCGTGGTTAAAGCGTCCATCTCGGATGCAGGAGAACTTGGATTCTACCTGTAAAATGGTACTAACATCTGCCTCGCTTGGCGCTAAGCATTAAAAAAATCGTGTTATCACTGGCTGGCACTGGTGTCAGTGGGTGATAATGTTAATAGGTGGGACATCATGCTTCATGTCTGCGGCATGATGATCCAGACATCAATATAAACTGCCATACTGCAGACTACGTACAAATATGTCTGCAAAATTGAAAAAGCTACGCTTCAAATCCAAATTAAGCTCACATACATTGCTTTTATGCAAAGGTACATGTACGTTTTAACAATTTGTTCATAATGTGTACGCCATCATGCAGATTGTTGTGAAGGACACACGTAAACAAATGAGTTTTGAAAAATAATGTTGTACCCCTTGAATGTTGTTAAACATGTATTTATTTTAAAATTTCATTTAGGGAAGCTAGCGTACCGTGCTTATAGTTAATGAAATATAAGTATAAATAAAAAGCATTCGCTGGACAGTTATTAAGATAGAACCAGTGGTTACAATGTTACTGATATATGATAGGGTTCACAGGCAGTATACATAAGAGGATAATTACCAGTTAGATACAACAGTAAATAATATATATATATATATATATATATATATATATATATATATATATATATATATATATATATATATATATATATATATATACTGTCCAATATTGCCAAAAAAATTGTTAACTTCAACTGTCCAATATTGCCAAAAAAATTGTTAACTTCAACTCAGTTTCCATACTGTGGTTTCAGCTTAAATATTATGAAATTTCAGACAAGAATAAATTAACATATACACTGGACCAATTTTTAAGATATACACAGAAGGTCATCAATAACTAAAGGAGAGATTAACACTTTGCTCCAGTATGATTCAAACCTATTGCCTAGTATGTGATATTGTTGTAATATGCTGTATAGAACAAAGAGTTGACGTAAAATATCATATTCTTCTTAGAGTGGATGGAGGCGTTAAAAATACAATTGAAATTTTACTTAATATAACGTTTAATTCTAAGGAACAGTTGCCAAATAATGCGTCAACAAATGACGCGATTAGATGGTATAAGATGGAGTTAGACGTCACTATAACCGTACCAGCCACGATCCTAATGGCGTCTAAAGTACCTTCCTTGCTGATGGTATCAAACCTGTATCAAAGGTGCTATTCAGGGAGTATCAAATGTACAAAAATAGCGATTAACTCGAGTGTCTTGAACAAATAAATCTACATTGTCATTAAAATGAAAACATGATGTTAATATCATTACATTAGTTGCAACATAACTGTGAAATTGTCGTACACTCTATACTTACAGTGCCATGCATAGTTCGAACTAAAACACCTCATGATATAGCATATACATGCCTATCTGTTAAATTCCAAAAACGAAACAATTATTTTTTTGATGGGTAATTAACCAATAAACCTAGTTTATAATACCCGTAAATATTAATAAAACAACAGAGACAAAGCCAAATATGAATTACAGCAAATCATCTGATGTAAGGGCAGAGAGCCAAAAATACGTTTTGTCGCATGTATAGAATAGTATGTGATATGAACATACTTTTTGCATTTTAGAAGATTTGATACATTGTAGATGTTTCAATCATTGATGATTGTATCTTAACCATTTGCATAACTTTCGATGTGGATTACGATAAGCAAACATAAATCATGACATAATTTTTTTGCATCTCTATAAAGGGGCACACATAAAGTAAAATAAATCTCAATGACATTATGTTAACTTTGTGAGAAATTAGGTAAACCGTAGGCAAACTGTACACATCAATAAATACCCGAACGTTATCATTTAATGCTTATAATGGTCAATTATTTCGATGGTATCATAACCTAAACCGATTTCATCAACAAAATATTAGACTTCAAGCAGATCGAAGGTTTGTTTTATGAACCCCTTAACTTCGACAGACTACATAACCGATCTTCGTTAGTGAAGATTCTTCAATTCGTTATATAGTTCTTCTGGGTCAAGCCATTAATATATTGTTATGACAGTTGTCTTAATATATAAGAAAATGTTTCAGTCACGTTATTGTCTTTCTCTATAATTAATCATGTGCACGGCATGCGTTGCTAAAGCATTCCCTTTTGTTAATTTAAACGCACTTGAACTTTTGAAAGAACAATATTGTGTCACGTTTTGTGAGCTCCATTGCTTGATATAATGACCATCACCTTTAATACCAGTCGATGGATCATGTTGCATATACGAAATGCAATATTATTTTAATATTGGTTTCAAAAGTTTGTCATGTATTGCCTTCGAAATAATGTGTTCAAAATTAATATGCCATTACATTTCTTAAACATCTAATGGTCGAATGTAACCAGCAGTTGTTAATTGTGATCGGAACTTACAGGTGTAGTTTTCTGGGGTTTGATCGTTTTATTAGGCTGTAATGCGTTGACATAGATAACACTCATATCAAATAGCATGCAAACAATGAATCAAACGTACTCCGTAGAATGTATGTACAATTCCAGACCAGTATTACATGACCGTTTAAATCAATGAAAACGTTGAAAACGCAGTCAATTCATATGAATTGGAATTATCGTTATTTAGATTATGTCGCAGTAAGCTTGTAGTTACATATTCCGTATCAATCGTCAATAAGCAATGGAATATTTATGTTTGAGGTCCTCAATTAATGATGTAAAATGTTTGTAATAAGGTCACTATTTTACATGAATGAAAACAATCGTATGACCAAACACTAGTCTCTTTCTGTACGAATCATCAAGTGTATTTAAATATTCAATGATTATTTTATTTTGTTTGCAGTTAGAAGTCCTCTCTTCTGTACCTTATGTTGCATGGATGATATGAACTTTATGAATTTAATGTACAGGTTCGGAATGAATGAAATGACGTATATAATTGTACCTTAGTTCATATATAAATTCTTATTGTGCAGTACAATATCGCCTACCTTTTATATTAAGTCACGAATATCATGTTTACCTATCAATAGTTGTTTCATATCTGTGACATGTTTATGTATCAATAGCACTGATCGAATGATAGATACTATACTGAGTAAATTGTTTATTTATAAATGGTTATTTTCAAAAGGGTGTCAAGGCTTGCATGTCACACCCGCCATCATTCCATATCAAACCAAGCTTTGATAATGCTAACAATTATTTAGTCCAAGAAGATACATATATACTAAGTTGTGTTTTATATAGAAATAAAAAAAATAATTGTAAGATACCGGTTAAAATTGTGTTTATTGTCGGGTGTAACATGTTAAATGGACGAATTATTTGACAAACATATGAACACGCGGACAAACAAGTGATCACAGCGCTGAGTTTTCGACAAGTTTTAGCCCAAAAGTATTGTTATTTATATGTTGTTTTGCAAATTTAAAAATTGTTCATGGTTAGATATTTGATTCAAAACACCATATTCTACATACATTCATCCATTTAGAACAAGTATTGTTGGGTAACGACTAATTACTATATACCATTTAATGAATGTACTTTGATAGTAAATTGTGTATTTCCAGAACATCTTATTGTATTTTCTGTAACGAAAATCAATATAAACGAAGCAATATATTTCATTAAATTTTGCTCATCCTTTGACTATTTTTAATATCTTGTTATGCAATATGTTTGAACACGAGATCAGTGATATGGGAAAAAGACATCTGACATCAATCGCATTATACACGTCTTTTATAACATATTGTTTGCAACACAAAGAGGAAAGATTGGACAGATAGTTTTGTTTTTATGAGAATGTTTTGATCTGGGAGATGTGTGAATAAATAACGCTGCATTGAAGATAAGGTTATGTTTGGCTATCAAAAACACCAACCGTTGTATATGACTATTTTCAGTTTAGGCAATCTAGCATAATATACTTCTTATGTATAAGGTTGCATGGGAATGGATGATCAAATTCCTTTTAGAAATGTATAAATGGAAACCTTGAAAATGCACATTACCTATAAAGCAAAAATGGCTTCTTATTACAAATTAGCCTGGAAGATTAAAGACACATTGATCTACCAGAATTGATGCAAATATATGTACCTTTTCATGCGCTGAATAATAAGTATGACTTATAATTTCGCTGCCAATGTTATCCGCTGAAAGGAAGATGTTATAAAAACTATTTATGTAAAGGTCAAACACCTTGGTCGATTTTGTCCAAAGGATCTTAAACCCCGTCGACGAGACGTGGAGTCAAGAAGACATCGAACGTTACGGAGATTGTCATCGCCATGCCACGGTAATGGCTTACAATTTCTTGGAATAAGATGGTCATTTTCTACTCACATAATATACGGAACAAAGTACCGAACGTCCTAAAGTGACATTCAACGGAGCCAAAATCTTTTACATGCAAATAGGACAAGTGCGGTTTAAAGATTCGATGAGTTACATGTCCATGCCTTTGAGTCGCACCCTTAAACGTTTGAAATGCCAGAAATTGCCAAAGGTTTTTCCCGCACTTTTTAAATACCGAAGCCAATCAACGTGTCGTTCTACCCCATTTGCCCGAGGCTCACTATTACGACCCCGACAACATGCGTACCGAACAACGAGATGCTTTGTTCGCTTGGTACCAGACTCACGCCTCGGACCCCTTCGACTTTCAGGATGAAATGTTAAAGTATTGTCGATCTGACGTGGAACGTTTTCGACATTGTTGTGGAAAATTTCGAGAATTCTTCATGGAGCACGGAGGGGTTGATCCTTTAAAAGAAACTTGTACCATCGCCAAAGCGTGTTCTTTAGTGTACCGCCATCGATTCATGCTTGAAAACACCCTGGCTGTCATAAGCCCTCTAACGACGAACTTTGTCAAACGTCAATACTCGGTCAAATCCCTACGCTGGCTACATTATTTGTGTGACAAGGAAGACAAATGTATCAAACACGCCCGCAACGGAGGAGGCGAAGAGACCATTGAAATGTATTTAGTGGATGGCTTGGATTTAGAAAACCCTCAGATCGTGTACGAGTTTAACGGATGCTTATTTCACAGATGTCTCATATGTTACCCTCAACGTGACACCAAAAATCAGTTTTTACAACGGACCATGGAAGACGTTTACCAGACTACTTGTCAGCGGCGTTAGAAGTTAGAACAGCAGTGGTACCAAGTGGTGGAAATTTCGGGAACATGACCATGATCACCGTTTGAAAACCGATCCCGAGTTTAAACGCATTGCGGAAAGTTACAAGTTGGTAGAGCCACTGAACCTCCGGGATAGTTTGTACCGAGGACGAACGAATGCCACCTGTTTGCCGTACCAGGCGGACGAGGAGAAGGGAGAATAAATGAAATACTTCGACGTGTCCTAGGAGATCGCGTCCGTAATTTGACACGGACAGTCGCATCTACATCGATCGCCTCGGTCAACGTCACCCTGACATCCACGGAGACTGTTTAGGAGCCTGGACAGATGAACATTCCGACGACAAGATTCTAAGTTTTCCAAGTGGCGGTCCTAACAATTACGGCTACGAGTAACGACACCGTCAAGGAGAAATGCACACCGAATGTAAAGTGAAAGGATTGACTCTCAATTATAGCATCAGTCGAGTGGTGAACTTTGACGTGCTAACAGAAGCCTTGAAGTCTGGACAGGAGGAAACTTTTAAAGTGACCACCCACGAACCGCACAAAATCGTACGTTTACCCACACACCAAATCATCAGTAGGTCTTTGGAAAAAGGCTATCAAATCGTGTACCAGAAGAGAGTGCGGCTTACATGTTTACATGTTTCGATTATAATAAGTTAAAAAAATTATAGTAGTAGTAGTTGTTTATTATAGTAATGTTGTAATTTCTATAGTTTCATATGAGTATAACTGAGGAAGATAATTCTGCACATATCCATAGATGAAAAAAAGAATACAACTTATGTGTCTCTTCCTCCGGTGTATTACAATTTTGGTGCTTTAAATAACTGCATTATACCATTGCTTGTATCGTGTCGGTTTGTATTACTACTTATAATACAGGGACGTCATAAATTATACAAACAAAAGCATATATAAGAATATATTATGTCATAATTCGTTTTTTAACATTTTAACTTTTGCAACGTATATGTTTCTCTTATCGACAATCATTAGCAGCATCACGGTATAGTTGCTGTTGGCATGAGGTATTAGCGGTATATCGGTTTGTTTTTTCTGGTTCATGCTTCCTGTAGTATGCCTTATGCTGTTTCTTTTCTACACCGGTACTTTCCTGACTTTTCCATGCGAAAAGAATGTAGGGGGATTGCTCGGTAATCGGATTACGAATAAATGTATATTACCAATATATGCGTGCTCCTTTTATCATACTTGTGACAAGTGACACTTACGTCATTGTGGTGGCGACTAGGAGTTTGTGAACGATATTTTTGGTACTTACTAATGAATATTCGTGTATTACGTGTTGGTATTCCGTTGTATGAATGCACTTAAGCATAATATCCCCAAGAGAGCGTGTGCTTACGTGACTAGTGGCACTTTCGTCATTGTGGTGGCGAACTAGGAGTTTGACCGGGGTTTGAATATAAAGTAAAAGGTTTCCTTTCCTACTATATCACTGTAGAATATATTGTCTTTGGTGTAAGTATTTACATTATCAACAAACCATCTAGGATCAGCACAAGATCTTTAAATGGGTACCACTTACATCATGGATTATGTTATTATTTCTTTCCTGATTCTGAACTCTAGCAACAGTCACATTGCATGGTTATTCTTTATTTAATTACCTGTCTCCTCAATATTGCTGTTCCTCGGACTCTAAACAGGCATCTAATCATAATCCTAATTAAGTCTGACATAGTACGTTTTGGGAAGTGTAATCACGTTGGGTCTACTTTTTAACTCACTTCGTTATGGCAAATAGACCGGATGGGCCAATTGGATTGCCTCATTTGATTTACATTGGGTTTCATTGACCAATCAGTTGTCAGGGCATGCAATCGTGCAGAGTTACTTGACTTGTAATTAACGCCACTTTAAACTGAACCGCGGAGGAGCAGAGACGCAATCATCATTTCAGAATAATTTGTGTGCAATTTCAATCCAGCCTCCGCTCCTACAAAGCCTCCATTTTAAAGCAAACAACAAATAATAATGTTAGGATTGAATTTTTAGTAAAATTAATAAGATTGATATTTTCTTTGAATTGTATTAAAGTAATGTTTTATTCATTTATAGCAAAACGTTGGCAACGTACATCATTAGCCATACGAATGTACATTATTGTGTGGAAATAGGTTATAAAGCAAAAATCAGTCACCTTCTAAGTCTTATCAGTAAAACATAGAACAAACTTCCGTGCTGACGTAAATACAGAATGGTTCTTAACTAATGATAGACAGTCGTTTCTACAAAATGGTTCTTATCTAAAGATTGACAGACATTACAGCTGGCTTAATATTTTAACTTGTTCCTGGTTTAGAAAATTTAAGGAATTATCATGTTTGGACCTAACTAATGCCAAACGGATATAGATAAATTATAAATCTGAGATGTACCTTATGTCAGATGACGTCAAATTAAGCCGGATTTGACCAGGAGAAACTGATTTTTACCTGATGAGAATGAACATCTTTTTCCAACGGTACGTTAACCTGACACAGGATGCATATAAATAGACCACGCATTTAAGGGTCAGGTCAGTTCCGTACCGACAAAGAAAATAGATGTTTGTCTTCTCATTTCAGGTAAAATAATTGTATATGTTGTAACTTCTTTAGGAATAAGTATTTTTAATGTTTGTTATTTTAATAGTAACATTGTTATGTTAGCAATATTGTTTACTTAATACTTTTATTTATAATATATTGTAACGGAATGTTTAAATGTTCTAAAGGATTATTATTTAATTATATCTATGTAATTTTTATTGAGATTGCTACCAACTTCATGTTTTGATTTAATGTGGAAATAAAGTATTCTTTAAGTAAGAAAGAATATTATCTAGCAATATATTTTAAATTTATATTCTATTTTAAAATAAGTAAAATGCATTTCTTTAAATTAATTGTTACATTAACTATAGTAATTACATCTTACACTTTTGGTTATCTTGAAATTGATTGAGAATTAACTATTTGTATAATATTCTAAAATGCAGAAGTTATACGAATAAATGAAGTTGGAAAGCTTGAAAAAGGGAAAATATAATATGTATTGCATGAATTTTTATTATAAAGTTTTTAGATGTGTTTCTAGAATGTAGTCAATATATTTGCGTTGTTTAATTAAATAAAAGGTCAGTTCCGTACAGACAAAGAAAATATATGTTTGTCTTCTCATTGCAGATGCAGTACAGCTGGTTTATCATCGCAGCGGCGGCTATCATTTCAGATATAGTTGGTGGCTGGCGAATATCATTTCAGTGTAGCTGTCTTATCATCGTGGCAGCACGCTTTTAAGAGAGCCTGAATTCTTTCTTCTCTCTCTCTCTCTACCACCATGGATATTGACGCTCCCTAACTTACGAGTAATTCCTTCTCATAGCAAGAAATGAGAAGAAGGTTATGAAAAGCTAATCACAACATACTACATAACAGAAACATTTCATAACAATAATACTAATTACATTTGGATTGTAGTGCTTCAAAATGAGACAGATAGGGTGATCATGTAATGAAGCACATTTTATGAATTGTATTGCTGTCGAATAATTATCTTGTCGGTCAATAAAAACTTTTTTCTTATTGTTGTTTATTTCAAATCATTTTTAACTTTTAATGGGATATTTATGTTGTGTGGAGGTCGGTTCCCACAATTTCAAGCACGTGAGCTTTATTATGTTTGTAAAATAAGGCCAAAGTATGTAAGTTGTGTGCATAGAGAAGCTATGCCATTATAGTCGTAACTTTGATAGGTATTTGTAGAACTTTTGAAATTATGTATGTTTGATTTCTTTATATTGTCCATAACGAAGTCACTAAAAGTGTAGTGCAGCAACACCTATGAAAATTTCTTACCTGATGCTGACCTCTAACAACAGTCACCTTCCATGGTCATTCTTGATTTAATTGCCTGTCTCCTCAATTTGCTGTCCATGGGGCAATAAGCAAACACCCAACCATAAAAGACAGCAATCGCTGTTCATCTGCAATCGATGGAGTCATTACTGACATCCACAGCGATAATTTGTTTTGCAATCTTGTGTTGTGTCGACAGATTGCATCATTTTCATTGGTTTTTCTAACAAGTATCACGGTGTATAACGCGCTAAACGTAACCTTTCTACCGTTTCTGCAAAGTCCAAAAATAAATACGAGACAGTGGAATGGCCTAGCATTCACCGGCGGACGGCGAATCCTAAGTTGAAATTGTCATTCATTGATACAAGATCTGATCCATCTACATTCATTCTTACATTTTGTTTTTGATAATCAGTTGCATCCATTGCAAATATCATTTCTGGCACTGCCGGTATCGTATAACCATTACTGTGTTGCGCAAGACCAAGTTTAGTCGTGGCAACATATACACCTTCGAGACACGATTTAATAGTCTTTCCGTCAATCATGTACATAACACTGTTAAATGCTGCCATGAAACCATTGTTACCTAGAAGAACACGATAACCAATTCCTGATGCTGTATCATCTACTTTTTAAAGTCTGCCTTCGACCTCAATAACTGCTACAGCGGACGAAAACATATACTGGTATCCTCAGTTTGTAATTCGATTCTCACGTGTATCGTATGAATAATACTGATAATCTCGCACGGATTGATCTTTGATATATATCGCGTCTGAGTCAATTGCTGGTTGGATACAAGTTTAAGCATTTTATTATAATTTTTATAATTTAACACGAAAGCCAATCCGGGGAAAGTTCATTTCCTATAAATCAGGCTTGCAGTTATATAATTGTCCATTTTCTTTTTCTGAAAGTGGCACACCACTCAGCTCTGCCAGTTTTTGATTCAAGGTATGAATTATTGTTTTACTGATATTTGCAGGCATAACGTCAGTGCTGGCCAGTTTCACTCTGACCGCATTTACCGGTTGCACTGGTTTTAGTGATATTGAACTACTGCAATAAGATAATTTTGATATATTGGATCATTCTTGATTTTACGATTATCTCCTTGACGTACTCAAAACACCTGATTATGCCACTTTTCACGACTTATTCCCTTAATATATTCGGATTTTTAAAATGTATGTAAAAATTGTTTAGCAGCAAGCGCGTCTAATTCAAGTATATCAATACTTTTAAGTTTTGTTTCATTTCTTGCAAACCTCCCTAGATTTGTCCTTAGTACTAACTCCTTTTTGACCTCTTAGTGTTTCATCTCCTTCCTCAACAGGTCGATGGATGGGGGTTTGGCATCAGATTTTTGAGTTGGAAGATCTCTTAAAATCCTCCGTGTTTGCTTGGTTCTCGTTGCTAATGTTTTCAGTGTCATCAGCTGCTTGTCTTATTGATGCAAAATTACCTTCAGTAGCGGTTTAAATTCTTTCTGGATTGTTTTTGATTGGTCTAAATAATTGTTCTGTATTTTCATTCTTGTCTTTTGCCTTTAACAAATCAAAAACATAATTAAATTAAGTTAGATTGCTTTTAATTCCACATATGTCTTACTGTGGGAAAACGCTCGTGCATACTTTATATCCCATTTTCTTCGTTTGAAAATGAGTTTGTGGCCATTGCATTGCCTCGAGATTAGCTCGTAGCAGTTTACAAGTGCTTAATTGGATGAACATATATCGATGAATAAAACAGCTATATTTTCTACAACTAAATATGCGAATATACGTTAACTATTTAACTATTTATTGTTCTTACCTTGGTGGTTCAATATAGTGGGAAATAGGATACACGTCTCTACTTCAATTTCGATTCGGTTGATACAAGATGATCTAGCCGTTGGTTTGTAGATACGTAAAATATTGTTAAGACTACGACAGTATCTCATGTTTATAATACAAAAGCTGACGAGTAAAATGTTTACCTAAAAAGCAATTGTTACATCCTTTTAGTTGTTGGTTTTGAAAAAAAATATGGATGAACTACGAAAATATGAATGTGCTCCTTGATAATGTAAAGCTAACCACAACATTGGTACAACGTTGTAAAAACGTGATATAATTTATTTGGTATAGTTATATTAATTCATGTCCATATTATTAGGATAAATGCATACACATACCATTTGTAATTTACTATATCTTTTAGATTAGGGGACTATCCTATTTCATTTTCATGTATAACGTTTTAGCAGCGTTGACAAAACGTTGTGTGTTAGCTAGGTAGACCTTGGGTAGTGGAGCCCGTATAACAATCCGTCAGAGGCTCAAGAAATATTTTAATTTTCGAGGATATGTTTCCAGCTGCAAACTCAAAACAAGCTGATATTTTGGCACGGCACTAGTGGTGAGTGCTTCATTTTCAGCTGGTTAAACAGTTTTATATAGATTAAACACTGGTTTTCGCAATAATGAGCATATATATATATATATATATATATATATATATATATATATATATATATATATATATATATATATATATATATATATATATATATATATATATATATATATGACGAATTTATGTTTCCTGCTCCGGCACCCGACAAAGAGAGAGTAGCATATATCTACTAATTTCCCTATTGGCGCAAGCTGTAGATTCTTGTAAGTATGTGATTTTCAGAATTAGAGACAACAATCTCAGTTGACGACACAATCACTCAAAACGATTTATATTCGTATTAACGTTTTCTATATGTTTAGGTAGCACAGAAAGACATAATAAAACCCCTGTATACTTCATTTATTATCTAAATGTTTGGCAATTAATTTCGAATTAGGGAAGTGTTAGGTTTAGCGTGAATAGTTATGATACATGAATTAATTGCTTCTACATTTAGGAGAAACATTATAATCGTTTGACCATGCAGATGATATTCTTCTTTTACATTATTCAAAGTCAGACGTGAATTAATTACTGATTAAACGCTACAACTAATCAATGGGGGAGGGGATATTTTGTTATAAGTCATATAAAACTGACATTATTCGATTTATCTCAATCTAATATTAGGACAAAATAAACGAGAAGCAGCGATTAATGGGTTTTGAGATTTTAAGTAAAATGGGTCATGTTGACAATTGGGTGTCAATGTGTTTAAATATTACATAACAAGCACTAAGCTTTTTCCGGCTAAATGTTAACTTGGATGTATGTGATCAAGATTTATTGATATCGGAGTGAATTTAGAATTGATTGAGAAATCTCACAGCTACTATTTGGTATGAAAATATAGCAATAACCATAATTTGTATGCCTGCGACATTTGTTATAACCCATGAGAGACCACCGCGTTTTCACTAAGCGTATACAAGTATACAAGGAACTTATGAATATTCATAAACAGATGTTGTGTTGCGCCTTATTATAAAATTATAAAATTGAAAGACATTTCCACGCTAAACAAACGTTCATGTAAATGCGTTGTTGATATCCATCTCCCTGTACTACATGAAGATGGATTAAAAGGAATAATTCTGAAGATATTGGTCTCAACAATTTTAGAAATTAATGCTTAAAAGCAGTCTGAATCCCATTATAAATTAGAAAGCATGAAACAAATATTTGCATTATCTCTTGAGTTGTGTCGGGTTGTTGCCAATATTTTAAGAAAGCAATATGGTAAGTAAATTGTGGTTTACCGATAATACGTACTTAGTCACATTACTTAGAAATCCAACGAACCAACAAGCCATGATAGCATCGTCGTTAATATCTCGCTCAGGAAAGATTTTATTCTTACAGTAGGGTAGGATTCCCGAGGTCATATACTATTCCCAACGTACTGTGTATGGGGAGAACATGATTATCATGTCTGTCAATAGTTGCATATACTCTTCAAAGGATCTTCACTTCAGATGTTAAATATGTGCTTCCCTTTTGTAGTTTTCTGATACATACGTTGACTCAAACGCGAAGTGTCTCGTTTTCTGTATATGTATTTAAGTTGCCCAGTGACAATGTTATTATCTTTTATGCCCAAGGTATGACATAGGTAATAATCTTTTAACCATGTCATTAAATCTCTGATAAGGTAAAAACTTGATGAAGTAGCCATTGCTATCACTGTAGTTCCTTGTCATACTATTTGATTTATGTCTCTAACAGAAATAAGTGGAACATTATTATCATTATCAATCATTATCAATTTTGACATCCATATAAATGTGTATTTCTCTTGTCAATTTTCACATTAACATCATCACCTGCCAAAAATAAATATAAAAAAGATCATTCTCATATATCTGTAGTTATTGAATAATAAGCGCTCAGTCCTTGTTGGTATTGTCATTTATTAAATAATTGTTCAATAAATAAACACGACAAATAAGTAGTATTATTCACATGCGAAAACCGAAACATGTTTAGACAACAACAATATTATGATTGAATTTTCTTGTCAAATTTGCTTTGATTTTTTTAGAGATCGAATTTGAATCGTTATCATTAAAATCTTTATAACTGTAATAAATGCAACGGACTGATGCCTGAGTATTGGTATACGTTTCACATAATGCATAACTATTACAGTGTTTAAAGCTAAATCAATTGTAGTGAGGTAAGTAAAATTGTACTTGACAGATACCATATGAATCAAATCGCTTTATGCTACCGAATGCTAGCAGAGTCTACCCTGCCTGCGGTTTGCAGCCCTCAGGAGACATAATATGAGGTGGACAACATTCTGCCCATTGATTGAATCTCCGATATACATAACACCAATACTTGAGGTCATGCTTAACATATGTATGCAATCCACACGGAAAGTCCGGTTCACACGTTTGTCCATGTACAGCAGTGTAACTAGGTTCAGTACACTCAACGGTCTTTTGTCCATTCCAGCAAGACGGATGTCCTTCTCCGGTAGTGTCGCACGGCGTAGTGCAGCAATAATCCCAATTATCATATATGTCTACATAACACCAGCGGTAAGAATGCCCGTGATAATCACACTCATGGCCAGTCCTACATTTGGTGTTTCCTGCGGTGTACAAGTCGTGAAACGGTTTTGATGTTTCATGGCAGTTGCCGTGTACAACAATCACCATACTGAGTAGATGTAAGATGTGCTTCATGATGCTACAATGACCTAGAATATAATTTAAAAAAACAACAGTTATTAACAATTTCAAAATAATTGTATTAGGGTAATTTGAATGATGTGCTCGTCATTGACGCGAATATTTATAATTGTCATTTTAAAAGTTCAACTAAAAAGTCCAAGCGTGTAATGGGTATTATAATATTTCGTCCCACGTTAAATGGAGATTTTTGTCCTAACGATTGGCTTGCCCATGTCAAAAGTAACTTGTCCTGTACAACTGAAAATGTATGTATGTATGTATGTATGTATGTATGTATGTATGTATGTATGTATGTATGTATGTATGTATGTATGTATGTATGTATGTATGTATGTATGTATGTATGGATGGATGGATGGATGGATGGATGGATGGATGGATGGATGGATGGATGTATGTATGTATGCATGCATGCATGTACCTAGGTACGTAGGTATTTACGTAGGTGGGTAGGTAAGTGGGTAAATAGGTAGGTAGGTATTTAAGTATGTAGGCATGACAGCAATTGTTGGTGAAGTAGGCCATATGTACAATTATATTTAAAGTAGTAAGATCGAACTTGATTACCAATAAGTAGAATATGAAACATAACTATCAGTATATATCTGCATAACTATGATTTTCCATGTTAGTAGAGAAAATAACAAATTCTGAAAAAATGTATAGTGCAAGTTTAGATATGTCATGTTTTTTTTATTTCATTAAGAAAATGAAGGTTTCTTCAAATTGGCTTTGCTTGCTAAACATTTATGAATCTCTTTTTCAGTTCAATATAAAAATCAATTGCAAAACAAAGTGATATTCATCTTCCTGTTTACTTGTATCAAATACGATATACTTCGTTTTATCCATCCCATATCATTAACTAAATCATGAGCGATATAACATAGTCTGCTTAATGCATGTTGTAGATGGTTAGGTAGGTTAATGATGTTTAATAATGAATGGACAAATTACCATAATTTTGCCTCTAGTGAAATGCCTTGTTTGATGCGTTGCATGTCTGAGTTCCAATCTTAAATTAAATTGTCTTTAAGACGTTGTCTGATATTCAACAAAAGAACTTTTTCATCTCCAAAATGTTACCAGTTTTCAATGCTCCTAAAATACACACTTTCTGAATACAATAATTTTAGTTAACTCTAACTTACATAAACAACAATGTTTTTACAACATGTATCCACATTTTTCGGATTGAACGAAAGATAGATTAATAATGAGTCATGTATGGTGCCAATATTACAGCTAAATATTTCTGTATATTTTCATTTCAAATGCATACATATACATATAATTATTACATCGAGCTCAGAACGTTTAACAATTTTTCACTGATACCCTCATTTTCGCAGCAGGTTTGTAATTTTTTATGATTAATAACGTTAAGTCTTGAAAATAATAATTTAAACACCATTTATATACTGAAGTATTTCTGAACCAAAGCTCAAAGCCAGAAAATATGTTGTATTGTTAAGTAGCCTTTAGGGAATCACGATGGATTTTATTCAGTTGTGCAGGTTAAAAATACTGGTACAAATGTACTCCACATATGAATGTGAGAGATGTATAATTATCAGAGTTATATGAAATGCTATGAATGTGAACTGGGAATTTATTCTTATGCCCACAGTTTAGGACGTGACCGATGGTAAAAACTTCGCTAAATAATAATTTGGCTAATTAAAAAGAAACATATAATTGGAGTCGTGTTTTATCATTTGGTATTTATAATTCCCTTCTGTAATAGTCTTTTCTCTCCGATATGTAACGGATTGGAACTTTGTTTTTGCTATTTTATTTAACTCACATATAAGTTGCGATTGCCTTTGTCAACTAATAAAATAATTTAATTCTCTACCAATCACACGTGAATAAACTGAATGAAATGTCCATTAGAACGGGTAACTTATGATATATATAATTACTCTGTATACATACGTGCTTCTATGTATACATGCTTGCTTCCTAAGCACACATGAAATATAACCCAATGTATACATGCTTGCTTCCTAAGCACACATGAAATATAACCCAAAAAATCAAATAAGTGAATGAGCGGAAATATATATATATATATATATATATATATATATATATATATATATATATATATATATATATATATATATATATATATATATATATATATATATCTTCTTTATGTCCTTCCGCGCAGTGGGGCGCATAGGGCAACAAGCTTCCTCCAGCCATCTCGATCGGCAGCCTTAACCTCCGCTGCGTCTAAGTTGGTATTGACGGCTCGCAGATCTTCTATAAATGTCCGTCGCCATGTCTTTCTCGGTCGTCCAATGCCTCGTTTACCACATCGCCGTCTTTGCGTGGCGCGTCTCGTTCATTCTCAGAACATGTCCCGCGAAACGTAATCTTCTTTCTGCGACCACTTCTCCCAGGATTCGGGTGTTTGCTCTTCTGAGGATTTCCTCGTTAGTGATGTGATCGTGGTAGGTGATACGAAGAATACGTCGCAGACATCGCTGTTGGAATACGTTCAGCCTGTTGACCAGCTTCTTCGTGCCTTTCCATGTCTCGCAGGCGTAAATGTCGGATGGGATGACGATAGTGTTGAAGAGGCGAAGTTTGGTGTTTGTGTGAATCGACCGACGTGTCCAAATTGGGAGAAGACGTTGGAATACGGCCGCCGCTTTGCCAATTCGGCATTTGACGTCTGCATCAGCTCCACCGTCCTTGTCGATGGTGCTTCCCAAGTAGGTGAACTGCTCGACTTGGCCGATGGTCTGGCCGCCTACGCTGACCCGCACAGGTGTCTTCCGGTTGACCGCCAGTGTCTTCGACTTTTCTGTGCTAATTCTTAATCCAACTTTAGCCGCCTCCACCTCCAGGTTGGTGGTGATTTCCTGAAGAGATCTCGCATTCTCTGCCAGCAGCGCAATGTCGTCAGCAAAATCCAGATCTGTCAGGCGTGCCTTATCCTTCCACGTGATGCCATATTTCGGATGGTCCATCGCCCTTCTCATGACAAAATCTATTGCCAGAAGGAATAAGAAAGGCGAGAGTATGCATCCCTGACGGACTCCTGTCTCAATGCCAAAGAAGGGTGTGTGGCCAGCGTCCGTTCGTACGCAGCAGCTGGACTCGCGATAAAGATTCTTGAAGATGGCGATGCAACGAGGTGGAATGCCAAATGACCTTGCAATGAGCCACAGGGATTCACGGTGGACGCTATCAAAGGCCTTTTTGAAGTCGATGAAGTTGACGACAAGCGGCTTTTGGAATTCAGTGCATTGTTCGAGAATATTTCGGAGGGCGAAGTTTTGCTCACTGCACGACCGGCCGCTTCGAAATCCAGCCTGTTATTCCCGCAGGGCCTGGTCCGAAGCGCGTCGCAGGCGTTTGAGGATGATAATGCAGAAGACCTTGCCAGGAACGGAGAGTAGAGTAATACCGCGCCAGTTGTTACAATCGGCTAGGTCGCCTTTCTTCGGTAGTTTGACGATCACTTCCTTTCTCCAGTCATTTGGCACACACTCGCTATTCCAGCAGTCATTAAGCAGTTTGGTGATCCTCTGCACGACATCTCCTCCTGCCTTCAGCATTTCTGTTGAGATTTGGTCGATGCCAGGCGCCTTATTGTTTTTGAGGCGACGAATCGCTGCCATGACTTCGGCGGTATTGATGTCCTCCATATTCACATCCAAATTTGTAGGAGGTGGTGCATCGGTGAAGTGGAAAGTGGAAGGTGGCAGTGGCTGATTGAGTGTCTCACGGAAATGCTCCATCCAGCGCTCATCTTGCTCTTCTTTGCTGGCAAGGACCTTGCCGTTTTTGTCTTTGATCGGAACGTTGGATCCACTTTTGACCCCTGTAAGGTCCCTGACCACCCGGAACAAAGTCCTTGCATCTCCACGGTCTGCCGCTTCCTGGGCCTCGTCTCCTTTTCGCTCCAACCAATCCTTCCTATCTATTTTACAACTCCGTTTGACCAATCATTTTGTTTGATACTCCTGTGCCGTTTCTTCCTTTTCTTCTTCTGTTTTCGCCTGGTCTCTTTGGGGTTTCTTTAATTTCCTTTCGTCAATCAACGCCCATGTGTCGTCAGTGATCCACTGCTTTCGTTGTGTGCCTCGTTTTCGTCCGACCACTCTCTCTGCTACCTCGGTAACGGTTTCTCTGAACTGCGTCCACTGCATTTCGATATTGTCCGAGTCCTCGAGCAGTTGAAATCGATTGGTCAGTTCGATCCGAAACTGTTCGGCGGTGGTTCTCTCTTTCAATTTTGCCGTGTTAAATGGTTTGGTGACTGTCTTCATCTTCATCGCTTTCAGTTTCAACTTGATCGTGGCCACAAGGAGGCAGTGGTCGGATCCAACATCGGCCCCGTGGAAGACTCGCACATCGCGCAGTGCTGATCGCCACTGCTGGTTGATGCTGATGTAATCAATTTCATTTGAGGTGAAACCATCGGGTGATCGCCACGTCTTCTTGTGGATGGTCTTGTGAGCGAAGTACGTGTTGCCAATGCAGATATTGTTGATGCCGCAGAAGGATAGAAACCGATCACCGTTGTCACTCGTTGTTGTCGCTGACCCATGCAGACCTATCACCTCCTGCCATCCTCGTCGGTCACTATCAATTTGGGCGTTCATGTTCCCGAGGAGGATCTTGATGTCGTGGCTAGGGGCACTCGTGAACACATCTTGTAATTGATATATATATATATATATATATATATATATATATATATATATATATATATATATATATATATATATATATATATATATATATATATAAACAATAATTTCGAATTCGGCAGGTTTATATGTTTCAAAGTACAGCAGCATGTATTGAACACTTCCATAAAGACCAGTTGAAACAAACAATGTTTGATATATTTATCTGCACTGAAGAATATTTTTTCCATAATCAAGTGCATCAGGAAACACTGTCATTAGTTGTGCACATTCTGTAATATAGGTTTGCATACATATAGATAGATAATGATTTACAGTTCCTATTACACACGTTTCAAAGTACGAATCAACAAATTGCTCTTTACAATTAATTTTAACATAGTTTGCTCTTCAAAGCATTGTAATTCATCATGTGTAACATTTTGCTAGTTTCACCTTAGTTCACCTGAAGTTCACCTGCAGAAAACTGATTTTAAAGCAATAATGTCTGATGCATTATTGTTTTATTGGAAGCACTTACCTTAGTGATGCTTACCCTGGCTTGTGTTAAATTCTTCAGAACAGTGTCTTTCCAGATCACCCTCTATTCTTGACATTGGTGACTATGGCTTTATATAGTCACATCATGACGTCACTAAGCTATGAATTCGTCGTGTAAGCAAGGTCAGGTGAATAAGTTCAGAAACCAGCTTATCCCAGACGTAAGGTGGCGCTATACAGTTTCGTACTTTGCATAGGGTTAAAATTTTAAAGAAAAATAATTTTCTGGGCTTTTTTGTTTTGTAATTTGTTCATTGCACTTTCAGAAGCTGCTATTGCCTACTTCAGCAAAATTCGTTTTCCCTAGTTTAATGACTGCTAAAGTTAGTGTACTTTTGATTAATTCTGGCTAATTTTCCAAGAACATGGGAGCATCTATTTTGTTATACCATGTGCTTAGATCATGTACAATTTCCACAAGTGCAGTATCCAAAGAACTATCAGCCACATTACATCAAAGTAGCATTGAGATATGCCAACATTATCTCCATTGTGCAAGTTACAAATGCAAACAACTTCACCTCACATACGTCACTATCTGAAAAGTACATATTAACTGGTGAGCGCCTCCTAACACATCAGCTTTATGTCAACATTCCATAACCTCCAAGAAAAATGAACAAACTCTGTAAACGGATTGGAATATCTCGCATATGATATATATCATATTATCTGTGTCTCTCTCTAACTCTCTTATTCTTTTTTATTGATCGATCATTATGTGTAATATATAAATTCATATGTAGTTACTTGACCTGATTGGTATTTCGTTGTTTGTCTTACAGTACAGGTTCAGTGTTAACAAAACATTCACTTAGTCAATATTCAGTTGACAAGAGCATATCGTAACTTCGTTTATAAGCAAGCATATGCATTTGTATGTGATCTAAATAAAATATATGTATAGTATGTTTTGACAGCATACCATTATACTAGTACGGTATGATATGTCGAGGTAATTACCGGTTTCATTTTTACCCAGTTCTACAAACTTGTTCTCTTATAGTATGACTTTTAAATTGCTCGAAAATGTTCTATCTTTAATAGCTGATAATGTGATTAAATTGACTCTTCCAATGTTATGGTTGTTGTTTTTTTTTACTTGATGTTATTTTGAATGAAATTAAAAATGGATATACATTTTATACAGTATATGCAACCTTTTCCATGCAATCAAGAAATACTTGATATTTTCCTAATGATTATCATCAATTATGTCATGAAGTAGATTGTATGTATAGATTTTGTTTAGACAATCCCAGAGTATTAATGGTATGTAATGTTGCTTGTGTTGTGAGATGACTATTTCATTGTATGCACGTATACATATTATTTACTGACGTGATTACTTTAGCAGCAGAGGGGGTGAATCAGACAACATTTTTAAACAAGTTTTCACTGAAATCAGGCTTCTATGGCCAAGATGTGGTGAATCGGATACAAGTTTTCAATGAAATCAGGCAAATAAATCATTGATTAGGCAAAAAAAAATCAATGAAATCAGGCAAAAAATAATAATGAAAAATCAATGAAATCAAAAACTTTTCAAGAGATTACAACGTCGTTGTCGCTCACCCTCTCAACCGAATATTTGATCCAGTCCGATACGATATCGTGTCCGAGGGTCATGTAAATTTATTGTTACAAATCCATGTGGGGCAGACTGAGCATGACTAAAGAAATTTCTAAATTGATTGAAGTCCATATCGGAGCACCATGTCTGCCAAATATTTCGTAGCGTATGTGTATCAACTCCATTAAACACACACAACACATTACAATTATCGCGAATCACTTTTGGTATTTGTGTGTAGCGTTGAGTGACATAGATCACATCCGTGTTTTTGTGCCTGCCTCTGGAAAAAATCCTTGCAGGGTTTTTTTGTTTATCTAACATGACATCGTCGTACACTACCATGTTGTTAATACTTCCATCAAGATCTTCTACTGATGGTGCCTCGTCAATATCGGTTATAAATTCAATAACATCCTCACCAGCAATCTCATTAAAATCTTTTAGCACTTCATAGCATCGTTGGTCGTCTACGCTAGGGGCAATTAAATACAACTTATCCCACTTCATCCATCTCATTATTAAATTGAGCAACAATTGCGTTTTACCGGATCCAGATGGCCCGATTATAATTGCGCGGATAGAGTTTGGTAGCGCTGCATGATGCTTCACTGGTTCTCTTGTTTTAGTTGCTGAAAAATCAATTATATTCATATCTCTATACATAAATTATGGATCTATATTGTGTGAAGTGTAAGGCGCGTACTGGCACAGATGACTTGACGACGGTTACAACTAAAAATAACCGATCAGCGCTTTCTGGTAAATGCGTACAATGTGGTACAAAGAAATTTAGATTTGTTTCTAAACCCAAGGAACCCAAGGAACCTTTAAAAAAAAACGAGGAGGTGATATCGCTGCCAAGTTAGCAAAACTCCCTGGAACTCCATGGGCAAAGTATCCAGGAGAAAAACACCTTCCAGGGTATAGTTACTGTGGACCGGGAACAAGACTTGATATCAGACTCAATAATCAAAATCAACCCAACCCCGGTGAAGAACCAATAAACGCCATTGATAAGGCCTGTCACCTTCATGATGTGGCTTATAAAAGCAGCACTCTGCAACACAGGCATCTAGCAGATGTGAAATTAATTCATGCGTTAAATGCTATTCCTGATAAATCCTTCAAAGAAAAATTGGCTTCATGGTTGATAAAATCGGCTATGAAAAGTAAATTGATGTTAGGTGCTGGTAATTAATAACAACATGGAATCTATTTATTACTCCCCAAGAGGATACTGGAGGGGTAAATCAGCAATCCATAAACTCGCTAGCGCCGCAAAAGTGAAAAAAACCACTGCGGCTCATTGGTTATCCAAACAGGCACTATGGCAAATTTATCTACCAGCGCCTAAACAAATTAATGTCTCGCATTTTGATGTAACCGGACCCAATGAAGTTCATCAGGCTGATCTATTATTTCTGCCACATGACCACGGTTACAAATATGCATTAACTGTAGTTGATATTGCAAGTCGATACAAAGAAGCAGAGCCGTTAAAAACAAAATCGGCCACTGAAGTAGCTTCTGCATTTGAAAGGATTTATCGACGAGGTCCTCTGCACTGGCCAAATCTATTGCAGGTTGATCCTGGCAAGGAATTTCAGGGTGCAGTGTTATCTACAATGAAACATCATAATGTCACCATACGACGAGGGCATACTGCACTGCATCGCGATCAGGCCATTGTAGAACGATTTAATCGGACGATTGCTGAGCGGTTATTTGGATATCAATACGCAAAAGAATTCATCCAAGAAAAAAGATCCCGTGAATGGGTTAAAATATTACCATCTGTGATTACTGCACTGAATAACGAGATTACTAGAACCATCAACATGAAACCTATCAATGCGATTAAAAAGAAGTCAATACCTGAAAAACCACAAAAAGATTTTAGCGTTTCCCAACCAATTCTTGGTAGTAATGTCATTGTGAGGTATTTATATGAACCAGGAGAGCTTGAGGGTGGCAGAAAAAGAGCTACTGATCCTATTTGGAGTGTTACTGCACACAAGATATCTAGTATAACACGATCTACGGGTAGACCTCCAGTCTATAAACTGGATTCAACTGCCCCTCAGCGTGGGTTTACTAGACAACAATTACAAGTGATACCCGAGGATACTCAATTGCCACCGCATGGTCTTAACTAGCACCCTTGCGTCTATTGCACTCAAGACAAGTCAACATCACATTATTTCTGACATGACCGAGATTGTTATTTTTTCTGTCAACGGTGAATTGGCGAGGATCCTTATCCGAATACTGCCAACGCATTATACAATTGCAACTTGCGCAGTGATTATTCTGTTGTTTCTTCAAAGTGATTATTAATCCAGCATCAATATCAAATTCTCGTTGTTTTTTTTTGTCCTGTTGTTTGTAACCGGAGAGTTTTTTATCAATAATATCATTATCGCCACCAATGATTTCATCATCGCCACCAATGATTTCATCATCGAAGATAATTCTTCGGAGTTGATTTATTTTTCGTACTCTGGATACTGAAAGATAGACTAAATTCGACCATTCTATGCGATTATCTACCATCCAAACAATTGTATTTGATATAGTCAATCCCTGTGAAGAGTGTATTGTTGCTGCGTATCCTAGCGTCCACGGGGATTTATTAGCACGCAATGCATCTTCAACGACATTGATATCAACCAGCACAATATCATTTAATACGAGAATCTGCTTTTCACTCTGTCCTGGAATATCAACTTCAATGTTCTGTTTTCGTGTATCCGATGGCCTATAACAGAGGGGCACTGGAAGTGTTGCAAATTTTTGTTTATGCAATTCAAATAATTTCATCTGAAGTGTGTCTCTGACTATTTTTCTACTTGCAATGATCAAATCGTTTGGTCTCCACGCTTCCCAAAACTCATTCATTGGAGTTTCCGAAATTATTTCACGGGCTATTTCACACTGGATTCTATCCGGTTGTAATCTAATTAGTTTCTTAAATTCTTTTAATTCATTATCAAGTGATCTATGATCGGTATCAATTTCTTCATAGTAGTCTACAAAACCCTTTAGCCATTCATGGGGAGATGCACCGACAAATGGTGGTGGTTGGCCGTGATCACCGCACATGACGATTTTTGTATTCTTCAATAACAACCACTCAAGAAATATTTTTAAGACATCTTCTGACACTGTGTCTATTTCATCCCAAATGATAATTTCAGGAATAAATTTCTCTCCCATGCGCTCAGGAGTCCATTTATCTCCTTTCCATCGGAAAAAACTATGATAGGTACAGGCATTTACCCCTCTCTGTATCATTTCTCTTGCAAGTCTGTGAGTCGGTGTTAGCACAATCATGTTAGAAACGCTAGCGTTTCTACGAAATAACTCAATTGCCCGGGTTGTTTTTCCTGACCCACCACAACCGTTTAAATAAACTGTTTTATATCTACAGATTGGATCAGAAATCGGTGGTGCACTAGAAAATTCTGAACACTGATTGCTTTCTAAGTAATTATTTTCAATGGTAACATCTGCTGATGGAATATAATCATGAATCATTTCTTTCTTAATTCTCCATGATCCCCAATTCTCGTTGCCAGTAGCCTTAAAATCAACCATTTTGCTGTTTATGTAAAATGAGTCAGTGGCAACTCTAACTGCGGTGTTAGGAAATTTATTGATCATCGAAAACAGATTAATAGAAGCATAACCGAGCATAGAAGCTCTCAAGTGTGTGTACTGCGGATTGTATCCATCATTGTAAGTAACAATTGTACCCAATTTGGTTCCATCGGACATAAATGCGTCCTTACGATTGACATATAGGCCTTTATTCGTTACATCCGCCATTACAAAATCGTATTCAGCGTTGTCTATAATCAATCGTGAAGAATATCTCGTATTGTCATCTTTGCCACCCTGAGTGAATTTACCGATTATTCTTCGTCCAAGATTTTTTGTTTCATTGTTTCTGATTTCAAATAACTGTCTGGACCAATCCATGATTTGTTGTTCATTAAAATCAGGAAACAGTTTTCGCTCTTCGCTAATTATTTTTTCTAGATCAGGTTGTGGTAACCAGACTGATTTCTGTGCTTGATAGGATATTATTGCTTCACTGACAATTAATGATTTTAACATCTTACAATCAAGCATATACCGTAATAACACTATTGGCATCCAGTGTTTTTCAGACATGTGTTTACCAATCCAAAGATAACTACACGGATGAAGTCCTTCAGCCATTTCAAATAGCAGCAGAGAGGGTGAACAGACCACGTTTTCAAGCAAAAATAAGGCTTCCCACAAATCTCATTTTAACCGAAAAAAAAAAGTCTCCATTTTTGTAAAACGGAGATTTTACGATTTTGCTCACAACGATGTGGTCATCCACCCTCTCTGCTGCTAAGGGTTAACAAAAATAAGAAATGATTTTAACCGAATATTTTATCCAGTCCGATACGATATCGAGTCCGAGGATCATGTAAATTTATTGTTATAAATCCATGCGGGGTTGACTGAGCGTTACTAAAGAAATTTTTAAATTGATTGAAGTCCATATCGGAACACCATGTCTGCCAAATATTTCGTAGCGTATGTGTATCAACGCCGTTAAACACAGCAAGAATATTACAGTTATCTCTAATCACTTTTGGAATCTGTGTGTAGCGTTGAGTGACATATATCACGTCAGTGTTTTTATGCCTGCCTCTGGAAAAGATCCTAGCAGGATTTTTTTGTTTATCCAACATTATATCGTCGTATACGACTAAATTGTTAATATCTCCATCAATATCATCAATGCTCGGTGCTTCATCGATATCGGTTATAAAATCAATGGCGTTCTCGCCCTTAATTTCTGAAGCATTCTCGTTAAAATCCTTTAACACTTCATAACATCGTTGATCATCTACGCTAGGGGCAATTAAATACAACTTATCCCACTTCATCCATCTCATTATTAAATTGAGCAACAATTGCGTTTTACCGGATCCAGATGGCCCGATTATAATCATCCGGATAGTTTGGTAGCGCTGCATGATGCTTAATTGGTTCTCTTGTTTTAGTCGCCGAAAAATCAATTATATCCATATTTCTATACATAAATTATGGATCTATATTGTGTGAAGTGTAAAACGCGTACTGGCACAGATGATGTGACGACGGTTACAACTAAAAATAACCGATCAGCGCTTTCTGGTAAATGCGTGCAATGTGGTACAAAGAAATTTAGATTTGTGTCTATGAAATCTGATTTTAAAAAAAACGAGGAGGTGATATCGCAGCCAAATTGGCAAAGCTCCCTGGAACCCCATGGGCAAAGTACCCCGGAGAAAAGCACCTCCCAGGATATAGCTACTGTGGACCGGGAACCAGACTTGATATCAGACTCAATAATCAAAATCAACCCAACCCCGGTGAAGAACCAATAAACGCCATTGATAAGTCCTGTCACCTTCATGATGTTGCTTATAAAAGCAGCAATCTGCAACACAGACATCTAGCAGATGTGAAATTAATTCATGCGTTAAATGCTATTCCTGATAAATCCTTCAAAGAAAAGTTATCTTCGTGGTTGGTAAAATCAGCTATGAAAGGCAAATTGATGATGGGTGCTGGTAATTAATAATATGGAATCAATTTATTATTCCCCAAGAGGATACTGGAGGGGTAAATCAGCAGTCCATAAACTCGCTAGCGCTGCAAAAGTGAAAAAAACTACAGCGGCGGATTGGTTATCCAAACAGGCACTATGGCAAATTTATCTACCACCGCCTAAACAAATTCAATTCTCGCATTTTGATGTGACTGCTCCTAATGAAGTTCATCAGGCTGATATATTATTTTTGCCACATGATCGTGGTTACAAATATGCGTTAACCGTAGTTGATATTGCAAGTCGATACAAAGAAGCAAAACCGTTAAAAACAAAATCAGCCACTGAAGTTGCTTCTGCATTTGAAAGGATTTATCGACGAGGTCCTCTGCACTGGCCAAATCTATTGCAGGTTGATCCTGGCAAGGAATTTCAGGGTGCGGTTCTATCTACAATGAAAAATCATAATGTCACCATACGACGAGGGCATACTGCGCTACATCGCGATCAGGCCATTGTCGAACGATTTAATCGGACGATTGCTGAGCGGTTATTTGGATATCAATACGCAAAAGAATTCATTCAAGAAAAGCGATCCCGTGAATGGGTCAAAAGGTTACCAGCTGTGATTACCGCACTGAATAATGAGATCACTAGAACAATCAACATGAAACCTAGGAACGCTATTAAAAAGAAGTCTATACCCGTACAACCACAAAAAGATTTCCCTAGAAACGCTAGCGTTTCCCAACCAATTCTTGGTAGTAATGTCACTGTTAGGTATTTATACGAACCAGGAGAGCTTGAGGGTGGCAGAAAAAGGGCTACTGATCCTATTTGGAGTGTTACTGTACACAAGATATCTAGTATAACACGATCTACGGGTAGACCTCCAGTCTATAAACTGGATTCAACTGCCCCTCAACGAGGATTTACTCGACAACAACTACAGGTAATTCCCGAGGATACTCAATTACCACCGCGGGGTCTTAATTAACACCCGATGCCAGAGGCATTGTGCTGGCACCCCGGCGTCTGTTGCACTCAAGACAAGTCAACATCACATTGTTTCTGACATGACCGAGACTGTTATTTTTTCTGTCTACGGTAAATTGGCGAGGATCTTTATCCGAATACTGCCAACGCATTATACAATTGCAACTCGCGCAGTGATTATTCTGTTGTTGTTTCAGCGTAATTATTAATTTAGCATCAATATCAAATTCTCGTTGTTTTTTTTTTGTCCTGTTGTTTGTAACCGGAGAGTTTTTTATTAATGATGCTAACATCAATATCACTTATTGTTGTGTCATTATCATCGCCACTGGCTTCGCCAACGACAACTCTTCGAAGTTGATTTATTTTTCGTACTCTGGATACTGCGAGATAGACTAAATTCGACCATTCGATGCGATTATCTACCATCCAAACAATTGTATCCGATATAGTTAATCCCTGTGAAGAATGTATCGTCGCTGCGTATCCTAGCGTCCATGGGGATTTATTAGCACGCAATGCATTTTCGACGACGCTGATATCAACCAGCACAATATCATTTAACACGAGAATCTGCTTTTCACTCTTCCCTGGAATATCAACTTCAATATTCTGCTTTCGTGTATCTGAAGGCCTATAACACAACGGTACTGGAAGTGTTGCAAATTTTTCTTTATGCGTTTCAAATAACTTCATCTGAAGTGTGTCTCTGACTATTTTTCTACTTGCTACTATCAAATCATTTGGTCTCCACGTTTCCCAGAAATCATTCATGGGAGTTTCTGAAATTATTTCACGCGCTATTTCGCATTGGATTTTATCCGGTTGTAATCTAATCAGTGCTTTGAACTCGCGTAATTGTTCATCAAGTGATCTATGGTCGGTATTAATTTCTTCATAATAGTCTACAGAACCCCTTAGCCATTCATGTGGAGATCCACCGACAAATGGTGGTGGTTGGCCGTGATCACCGCACATGACTTTTGTGTTTTTGTTTAACAACCACTCGAGAAATGTTTGTAATACTCTCAACGATACCGTGCATATTTCATCCCAAATTATGATTTCAGGAATGAATTTATCACCCATTCGATCAGGGGTCCATTCATCGCCTTTCCATCGAAAGAAACTATGATAAGTACAGGCATTTACCCCTCGCTGTATCATCTCTCTGGCGAGTCTGTGAGTCGGTGTTAACACAATCATGTTTGTGAAATCCGTAGGATTTTTCCGACGATATAATTCAATTGCACGAGTTGTCTTTCCTGACCCACCACAACCGTTTAAATAAACTGTCTTGTATCTACATATTGGATCAGATACCGGTGGTGCATTAGAAAATTCTGATTGAATCTCATCACATTTTAAGTACTTTTCATCCATGGTAACATCTGCCGATTCACAATACTCATGTAGCGTCTCCTTTTTAAATCTCCAACATCCCCACGCTTCCTCCTGGGATGTGAATTTAGCTACATCTGATTTGTATTTATTGTGTATATACATCGAATCAGTAGCTACTCTAACCGCGGTATTAGGAAATCTATTTATCATCGAAAATAAATTGATAGAAGCATAAGCTAGCATAGAACTTCTCAAATGTGTGTACTGGGAATTATATCCATCACAGTAGGTAACAACCGTACCCAATTTCTCACCATTGGATAGAAAAGCATCCTTACGGGATACAAGTTTTCCCTGTTTCGTTAAATCCGTTACAAGAAAATCGTATTCAGCGACGTCTATGATCAACCGCGAGGAAAATTTTGCATTGTCGTATCTTCCACCCTGGGTAAATTTACCGATTATTCTTCGTCCAAAATCCTTTGCTTGTTCTTTTTTACTTTCAAATAACTTCTTAGACCAATTTATGATTTGTTCTTCACTGAAATTCGAAGAATTTCCATCTGGAAACTGTTTTCGCAATTCGCTAATTATACGATCTAGATCGGGTTGTGGTAGCCAAACTTCTTTCTGAGCTCGATAGCATATAATAGCTTCGGAAACAATCAACGATATCAGCATGCCACAATCAATCATATATCGTAGTAACACTATTGGCATCCAGGCCTTTTCAGATATATGTCTACCGAGCCAAACATAACTACACGGATGTAACCCTGTAGCGAGTTCAAATGATATCACACGAGCGAATCCGGTTAAATCAAAATCAGGTAATGGCCCATTAATCGCAACACGAGTCATTTCATGCGTGGGGTGTCCAAATCGTTTAAAATAGTTACTACATTCCCCATACCCGAGAAAACTTCCGGGATAACACGCGGCTATATCAATTGAAATCATACCATCACGTGAGTATTTCGTATTCCACAGTCCTCCATGACCAAATTCGATGCAACTTAATTTAACGTCCTCGAGAAAATCACTTCGTGTTGGACGCCATGAGTTTTTTTCTCTTGCGAAGTGAGCTACCACTGATGGAATAGTAAAACTATCCGTCAATAGTTTTTCATGGGAACTCTCTGGTGAAAAATCACTAGCGATTTTTCTCATTCTGTTATCTAATTCTTCAACGCGATATAATTCACCATTTGGTCTTACAAATTGATCAAATCCTGATTCGGAACCAGCACTACTAAGTAACCACATTGACACAGGATCATCTTTACACAACGCATGAATAGCATCAAATAATTTCTCTTCATAGAAAACATCCCCGGAAAATTCCCCGGAAAATTCCGGGGGGATATATCTCACGGTTCTATCTCGTGGAAATATTGTTACTGCAGGTGTCCACGCGTGTTCGTTATGATCAATAATTTGTATTGGAGCCCCTCGCGATTGATATTTCGGTTCGTATAATACTTCTCCGGTTATTGTTGTTACTGATATTGGGAATTTTAATGATGCTTCTAATTTAGCTATATCAGAAATCTTTGCACCGTGCTGTTTCACTGTCAGTTCCCATTCGGTTATTTTCCTACGTCGCAGATCAGTTAGTTTATTTCCTCGGGATGCATTTGTGAAGTGTTCCATTACCCGTGTTGCTACACAATTGAGCCTTGACGAAGTCAACGGTGAATATTTCATAGGAGCTAGTTTTGCAATATCGGGTTTATCATTTAACGGATATATCCCATAAACGATTGCTGTTACAGGATAAGATCTCTCGTAGTATGGTTTGTCAATTCCAGTTAGAATTCCTGGTTTGGAATCTCTACTTACAATGACAGTTTTTTTTATCCTTGAGGATTGGTTCAAATTTATCCCTAATAATCCATTTGCCTTCGACTTCGATAATGAATTTTATTCTGAAAAAATACTTCTGATGGGAATTGCTTTGTTTGGGAATTGCTTTGCTTGAAATCCTTTGGATTTCCACCTTTGGATTTCCACCTTTGGATTTTACGCCAAGGTGTGAAATTATCTCAGCTGCTCTTTTATCGTTCATAGTAGCATCGATCATGGGTACATTGACATCTTCATCAATAATTCGAAATGTCGACCAACAGTATGCTGCACCGTCTCGGTAGAATTCATTAAAACACTCCCTGATTTTACCGAGTATAGTTCTATCACCGATTAGACGTTTTGGTGTATCAGAGACTCTATCAAGATTGAATTTAGTATTTTTCCAGGGCTTAATTTTCGATAATCTTTGGAACTCCCTATCAAGATTGAATTTAGTATTTTTCCAGGGCTTAATTTTCGATAATCTGTTGAACTCTGCCATGTTATAATCAATGAATTTAGTATTTCTCCAAGGCTTAATTTTGGATAATCTCTTGAACTCTGCCATGTTATAATCAATGAATTTAGTATTTCTCCAAGGCTTAATTTTGGATAATCTGTTGAATTCCTCCATGTTATAATTAAAACAAGTATTTAAATAGAAAAATATAGTATAATGAATCACTGCAAGTGGCTAATGATTGGATCAACAACCCCGTGTAACAAATCATGCAGAAGCGAATTCTGTGGGTATCATATGCAAAGCGTTAGGCGAGGAAGTTTTGGCCCTCTTCCATGCCTCCAATGTGGGGTGGGCGTTAGAGGAAAATCGCAGTTGTGTCTTGCTTGTGGGGGTAAACGATACAGGGAACTAAAACGCTATTATGACAAACGAATCATTGACCCTAACGTCCTTGATAAAATCAAGGACAAAATCATCAAAAACCCTCAAGACTACATTGATAGACTTATAATTAAAGCAAATAATAAATTAGACAAGTAATATTATTATATAAATGAGCCAAGATTTCAGACCTCATCCAGTGCTCGTTAATTACGAAGCCTCCAGTGATGGTGTTGTCAGGCACCGCAGACTAAAAAACCCGGTTGGATATCTAAATAATATGGGGTATTTGTTGTTTAGTGCTAGAAATAAAACATATCTCTGTCACAGAATTATTTTTGAATGTCATAATGGATTAATCGAAGACGGATTTGTGATTGATCACATAAATGGCGTGAAGACTGATAATTGTCTTGTGAATCTTCAAGCCGTCTCACAAAGTCGGAATGCAAAATTAGGTGGAACTGGCAAACATGCAAAACCCCCTAGGAGAGTTAAATCGTTTGATTTAGAAAATAATGAAGAGAGAAGCTTTCAATCGATAAATGAAGCCAGTAGATACTTTGACATTTGTAGGGCTTCAATACGATTTGTTTCAGAAAATATAATTAAAACTGCTCTGTCTAAAAAAAATGGTCATAAAATAAAATTCGTATACACCTAAACGATTCAAGGTTGCACGATGTGGTCATCACCCTCTCTGCTGCTGCTGCAAATGTTTCATTTGTGGGTTAATAATTCTTTTACGAGTTCAACCGAAAATTTGATCGAGTCCGATACGATATCGTGTCCCAGACCTTGTCCCAGACCTTGTCCCAGACCTTGTCTGGGGGGGATGAAAATCCTTTGTTGAAAATCGAAGATTTTTAGGATTTCACAAACAGACTAATCGCTAACACCTCTTCTTGTAAATCAATCAGATTATTTGACTGGTCGGTGAGTTTGAAATTAATTCTCGTCAACGAATTATTATGGCATCGCATGTAGACAGGATTAATTGGGTTCTCAATAATTAGGAATCCTGGAGGAGCTGTTGGTGCAAACGAATAAAGAATATATCCTTGCTGAGCTTGATTTGATCGTTCGAGATTAATTTGATAGCTTCCTTCGATAACATCACATACTAAATTGAGCGCAATCACCGTTGAAATATTCACGTTGAACGGAGCGATATGCCTACCACCGCCATCTAGGTCATTATTATATTTGAGGAGGACAGATGGATCTTGTTTTTGTAGCGCCTTGATATCGGTTTTAACAATTCTTGCTAGTTCATCAGCTTTGTACCCGGGAAACTTGAAATTACGCAGATTGTCCTCTGTGATATTGTAATCGGTTAGGAATCGTTGTTTATTGTCGCTGTTGTCATTAATTATTGTTTGAATAATTAATTTGCTTAATTTGGTACGACCCAGTTGGTAACGAAACAGTTTCCCACTCTGGAGTACCATCGGGTTTATTCTTATACGAGAACACCAGTGCGTTATTGGGTTGCTGACCGCCAAATGCAACCGATCTGATATTAGGCCAGCTATGATATACTCGTAATTTTGCCAGCGCGATCTCACGCACTGGAATCGGAGAAGGGAAGTTCACACTAAATTCAGGGCTCGTTGATGTTATTGATATCATGCTTGTTTGTACTGGGTTCGTGTTCTCCACTACTCGTTGAAGTAATTCCATCGGTGTCGTCATTGTTATTATACTCATGTTGTATTTCTAATTTTGACACCGCGGAATCATAAATACTGACCATCACTGAGAACTCACAATCTGGTATGGTTGAGATTATTGAGATCATTTTGGTTTTTTTTGGGTTTGTGTTTTCTGATTCCATCGGTGTTGTCATTGTTATTATATTCATGTTGTTGCTCTAATTTTGATATCGCTGAATCAAAAATACTGACCATCGCTGAGAATTCACTATCTGATATAATTGTATTATCGAGTGACGATGATATCATCAATGATAATTGCGAATATGCGGTTGATGCAATATGAAATTGAAGTAAGTAATTCTGCAGTTTACTCTGGCTGCATGATGATATCTTTTTTGCTATCCCGGTTGATATACCCCCGATTGTAGCCACCGCAGAAATGCAAATTGGAACTACGACCGGGGCAATCATTATAACCGATGCAAGTATTATTCCGGCGCCAGCGAGAACGCTTGACACCGAGTACATAGTAATATCAATTGCGGTGATTCTTCGTCGGTATTTTTTTATTTTTATTTGATACTCCTCAGTGAGGGTTTTGAGTCTAGTCTGAAATTCTCTGACCTGATCATAGCGACATTGCGTTGATGAAATCATTGTTATTTTAAACCCGCTAGTGTTTTCAATTATTTGCCATCGTTAGCGGGAATTGTTAGTAGCTTCAACCTGAAAAATCATCTACGAGTTCTAAACACCAAGTTATTTTTGATCTAATGGTGGTGCTATCAACCGCGACGACATTAAAGTGTTGACCGTTACTCTTGATAATTAACATCGCAGTGCCACCAGAGTAGGTTTTACCGTCCGCGATCATATTAAATTGATCTTTAGAGATCCACGTTAGCCTGTAGATACCTTCAATCCCCGTTGTACTGTAGATATCGCCCACCGCATCACTCCTCGTCCAGAGACCAGTGGATAATGTAGTATAAACGTCTCTTATCCAATCCATGGTTCCATGATCGACTGTATACACGACATTTTTAATTCTTATGTGTGGATGCGGAATCTTTATCTTTTCAAAATTTTCTTTTAGTTTGCGAATATCATTGTAAATATCTTTGAGAGTCATCGTAGATGTAGCCGGGACACCAAAAAACTTATCAACAATGTCATTGACTGGTTTTTGATCTTCCTTTAGTTTAGAAATATCGTCAATAACGTCGGAATAGGTTTTATTGATTTCGGTATACTTCATCACCTTTTTATCGCGGCGAATAAAAAATGAAACCACAAGGAAGTTAACTCCAAAACCTGTTTGGGATCTATAATTCGCGTCGAGTTGAGAATATGTCGTCGTGATATTGTAATTTTTAGAACTCTCAAAGAAATTATTAACCATTTCATTAGTGGATTTTTGTTCGTCAATAGCTTTTTTAACTTCAGCGAGGGTCGGGCCTGTCAACGATGTGGTTTCAGACACAGGTGTTCTCCCAAGAAATTTATCAACGATGGTATTAAGTGTTGTTTGTCTCACCATAAACATATTAATATCTTTGAGAGTCATCGTAGATGTAGCCGGGACACCAAAGAAACTATTAGCGATGTAGGCATTGTGAGTATGCTTGCCGATAAACTCGCTAATTTCAGCGAGAGTCATGCCAGCCACAAGTGGGGTTCCAAAAAACTTAACAACTACGTCGTTAGTGGGTTTTTGATCTTCTATTAGTTTAGAAATCTCGAGATAATTTGCCTTGATTTCTGAAGCAGTCATCATCCTTCCAGCTTCCTTGTTAGCGAAGAATGAATTCAACAAGTCTTTAATTTCAGCGAGAGTCATGCCAACCACAAGCGGGGTTCCAAAGAATTTATGTACGACATTTTTGCGAAAATTATTATAACCTCGTATAAGATCATTCAGCTCACGTTCGTTGGTAGCAATCGCGTCGGTGATCGTAGACACAAGTGCGCCTGGTTTAAGTCGTCCACCGTTGGAATAAAGCGCAATAGAGTTTTCAGCGGCATCGCTCTGCCGTATCAAAATGTCATTCACGGATATATTACTGCTTTTCAATTTACCCTGTTTGTCTTGAAATACAACTATTTCGTTCGGGTCAACATCTATTAAATTTAACATCTCAGCGATTTCATCTTCAATTATTTTTTTTACATCCTCGATAGAACCCGCAGACGTTTCCTCGGTGGGTTCCAACATTGACAGAGATTGTCCCCAAATATCAATCATTATTGTTAGCGTAACTTGTGTTTTCAATTTATTGATCCTTGTAATTTCCCACTCGTGTATTCGTTTACAACCAGATGAGGTGGTTTCCTCGGAGATCCAAAGGATTTTAATGAAATCTCTGCGAGGACATTTAATACTTCACGGCCGCATATCGGTGGATCATTTAATTGTTGTGTTGGCAGCGTGGAATAAAAAATCGGAAACTCTTTGAGTTTCGTCGAAGAATTTATATACCGCATAAACTCGCTTGGTGGAGCTAACCCATATGAATCGAAATAGACAATCCCACGTGGATCAATCGCGTATGCAACCCAGTGAGTTCCCGATCCGCTGCTGTTATCAAGATTGATAATACCGGTTTCAACGTTATTTGGTTTTCTCGGTAATTGATCTCTCATAAAAACCCCTCTGAAGTTTTTTATCGCTAGTTTTTTAGCAGCATCAATTAAATCAAAATTGGACATAGGAACCATAGGTTCGTAAATCGAAGATTTGGGAACCATAGGTTCCTCAATTAATAAACCGTTCCTGGTATTCTTCTTAGACCCGATCCGTTCACGGATTTCCCGCTGTACCATGAATACGGGGTTCCTGGTAGGTACAACCCCTTTCCCTTTTTTTATATCCCTTCCCAGTTGCCTTTTTCAACGCCATCCCTGCCGCGGTACCAACGGCTCCCAACGCTGCCGCTTTCGCCACCGCTGGGGCAGCCGCTGCAATCAATGCTGGTATTGCGGCTAACAATGGAAATATACCACCTGATTTTATCATGTTCGCGACTGCGGCTTTTGAAAATTCTATTTGAACTCCTCGCTTATTTTTCATTGCATCATTAAAATGTTTTATTTGACGATCCGTTAATGATATTTTATGTGTACCGCCGGACATCTGCGCTGGTTTTAACGTTATTGTGGTTCCACATTCTTTAGCGGATTTTGATTTTAATTTCTTGACCTGACCATCAGTCAGCTTGACACTAACAACACTATATGTCATTTTATTGTAAAACACATTTATGCTTTCAATTGATCTAATTGTGAAAATCGTTTACGATTTCAATCATAGATTTTCCACTGGTGCATCAACGAGTCTCATTCGTCCGCCAGCCCCTTCTAACAACATTGATTTGTCGCTGAGAATAACAGCAACCGCTCTATAATCAACACCACCAAGATCTATACGAGCCCTAAAATGTATGTCAACAACGGATTGTCTTGTTAAATCAAGATGTTCCAGTGAAAAGTAATAAATTGGATACAAGTTCTTAAAATCGAGTTGCGATATTTGCAAACCGGTATCAACATTTTGATCACGACCCATATATGACAGCATCCGATGATACACACGTGCTATTTGGTTGTTTCCGTAATTAAGCTGTATATCCTCAGATGGTTCTTGTTGTCCGTTTATTCTCAGTGAAACCTCACTTACCCCTAACCGATCAAATATCATATGACTGCGTTCTTGGGAACCTAATCGATTCCGATTCTGCAGCGCTATAAATATATGACGTGGAGCTGAAACGCCTTGTTTTGATGCCAGGTGCCATGTAAATGTACCATTAACATTATCCTCTTTAGCATCAGTCGTTGTTGTTAGCCAACTTAGCAATGATTTACCACCTGTTTCCATAAATGAGAGCAGCCGCTCTTCCGTGGTAATTGATGGAGTCATTACTGGCATCCATAATACTATTTTACTCAAAACAACTTTACCTTCATCGGCACCAGTACGCCAAATTGCATCATTGTCATTGCCCTTTCGCACTAACGCGATTGTGTGTTTGGCTCCATAGATGACTTTTCTTACATTTCTGCAGAATCCAAATATATGATGGAGTGGAATCGCACATGAAAAATATCGCTGCTGTTCTTGCAATGCTAATTTTCGTGTTGCAAATCCTAAATTGAAATTACTATTAACGCCTCCAAGAATATCAAACGCAGCTCCAGGTCTAGCTCGACGTTCTGGATTAGTTGCTTCTCGTTGATTATCAACTGAAGTGTCTTGCGGTGTTAACACTTTAATGTATTGAAGGTGGTCAGCGTTATCAGAGGTATCCTTTGCAAACATCATAGATGGACCAGCCGATCTTGTATAATCATCGGAGTATCTTGCTAGTCCGATTATTGTTGTTGCAACATCAACCTCGCGGTCTATTGATTCAATTTCTTTTCCATCAATGAGATATCTTGCACTTTCAAATAACGCCATTATACCATTGTTGACGAAACCAACTCGGATATTTAAATCATTTGCATATGGGGTATCGGCTGCAACATTTGTTACAAGTTTTCCTTCTACTTCAATAAATGCTTCACATGGCAAAAAGTATTTACTGGTATCTTGAACTTGAAGTTCAATTCGCGATCGTAGGTCGGGTTGTATTGCATGATAGGAATAGTATTGATAATCGCGGACGGAATCATCCTTGCGCACTGGGGCTTCCATATCTAACGCGGGATCAGCTGTTCGTTTAAACATTATAACATTACTAGCGTTTTCAATTGGTGAATTGCAAAGCAATAATTATCGTCGTTGAAAATTTTTCGAATTTCTTTTTTGTTTCAAACCACTTCCTGCTATCGCGTTCATGATAGCGCTATCTGTTACCGGTGGTGACGAAGTCAATTGCGCTAGTTTTTCTTCCACTGCGTTATTTATTGCTTTGCTGATTTTTGCAGGCATCACTGTAGTTGATGGCAGCACTAATGACGAAGTCATTCCTGGTTTCTTTCGTACCAATAATGATATTTTATCTTTCGCGGCAGAAAATGCCTTTCCTGCAAGATTTCCAACGAAATTGATTCCCTTATCACGAATAGCATCAATGGCTTTCATTGATAATTGTTTAGCTAACGGCGCTACCTTGGGAGCCATTCTTGTAAATAACCCCGCAATGGTATTGCCGAAACCATCTCCGTAATATGCTCTATAAACAGGCAATCGTGAGTTCACCACGTAGACGCTTACTGGTTTATCATGGTTGTAGTGTATAATCATCTTGTTATAAAACTAGTAGTTTTTCAATTAGTGATTAATCGCTTACATCCATTGGATTTTCATCATCAATGACGTTGTCATCGTTGTGATTTTCAACTAATTCAGCAATAAGTTCTCGATATACATCAATGTCCATGATACCGCCGGCAAATAATCGTCTACAGATATCAGCTGCTTCATTAATTACTTCCGGTGAGTTATTTCCGGCTCGTTTCCCTCCGATGAGAACCTCTAACCGTGATATATCACTTAGAATGTTACCAGGGCATGTCACTGTAGAGTCAAAGACTCCAGCGTTGAAATCATTTGAATTTTTAATCGAATATCCTTTTCCGCTTGTTTTCTCAGTTGTACCAGTTTCGTCATACTCTTCAATTCCCTTTCTAAATTCTTTATATCCCAATTCTCTTTTATTTAAACGGCCAATCCCCTTATTCGTTTTATACAACCAATCAACCCATTCATCTCGGCTTATTCTACTGTTTTTATACTCGTCTTTTAAAAAGTCCTTTCTAGAATGAAAACTTTGGGCGGCAAAATTACCAAAAATCTTATAATGTTCGGGTTTTATTAATTGAGGTCGTTTGATTTCTGCTATAGCTCCTTCGGTGAGTTTGTCTATAAAGGAAACACCTCTTGGGGTGACGACATCAACAGGTTGTGGTTCAGGTGTGGAAACTCTTTGAGTTTCAGGCGCAGAATCATCAATATCAGCTAGTCGTTCATACTCGCGCTGAGTTTTTATATCACTGGATAACTGTTGTATCCCTGCGCGTGTTTGTCCGGTCTCTGCTGCTATCTTTTCAAGCACACCAAGAACAGGCACTTCTCGTCGCTTGCCTTCCTTAGGAATATCTCCGTATATTGCTCGTTCAGTTGCTGTTTTCACATCTTTGGTCGCACTTGTTATCGGAGTAAACAGTTGTTCACTTGACACAGAAAAGTCAGTCTGCGCTTGTTGTCGTTGTTGAAGTTTCTCGCGAAGTCTGTCTCGAACCGGTATAAACTTTTTAATTGCTGCTAGCCGCTCTCGGGCTAATTTAGTTGTAAGTGATTCACCTACCATATATTGTTTGTGAACTAAATTTTCAAATGTAAAACCCTTTGGGTTTCTATCACAATTAAAAGCTTAGTTATTAAATAACTTAGTTATTAAATAATGTACCATCAAGCTAACGTATCCATCTTCAACAGGGTTAAACTGTACGACGCTATCCGTGAATGTTTCAGAAATAACATCGCTGGGGGTTTCAGAATTGTAATATCTGAGAACGGTGATGAACGATTTGTGTTAACGACGCGGCAACAAGAACAACTACGTAAAAATGGAGGCGTCGCGGTGATTACTTGCTACTACGACCAGATCATCCATTATGCACATAACTGCATGGGCAGGTCCAAACTGCTGAGTATCCTTTCAGGAGAAAATCCTATGTAAGTGTTACAAAAAACGCTAAAAAAAAATAAATTATTTAAATTATTTACGAAAGCCTATTTTTTTTTTTTTAGTAACACCCACGTGGTTAAGATACGGGTTTTTCCTCGTTTAACATTTTTCTAAGATCACGAACCTTAGAACTAATTTCAGCTCGTTTTTGATACTCTTGGCCGAGCTTTTGACGTATTGCTTCAACGGTGCTAAATAGCGTTATGAATACATTAATGTCGTTACCGTACAAACAAGCATTGATGGATTTTTGAATTCCTTTCACGAGCCTGTACATCCTAGGTAAAACATAACGACCCTTACTAGACTGATATTCAATATCTTCATATTCCGAGGTAATCCTGTCACAGTCGAGACTTTCAGATAATAATACCCCTTTATTATTTAAATTTGAGATTTCAGCAATTATAGCATTTACATCATTGATATCCATTATTTATATTTATTTATAAATATAGTATACTGTATCTCTAATTATTAAAAAAAAAAAAAACATTACATATACGACAACACATCTTTGGAACTCCTTGGTTGTCTTCGCATCCAAGTAAGCCCAAGGGGACCCGAAACATACATCTCCGGCGGGAGGCCTAAGGTGGCAAACGCCATCTTAGACCGCCCAGAAGATATGCTTGGGGGGGACGTCACAACATGGACGGCACAATGCCATATATATCTCCGCTCGAGTGTTGCGGCAAATTTTAGGCATAACATGTACTTAATTAACTTAATTAAGGATGGATTATAATTCAATGGAACGATGATGGTAATGATGTGGGCGTGGTAAACCAAACCAACATGGCAACCCATGAAATCGAATTCATGGTTGCATGAGTTGGAAAAAAACACCAACCCACGCTACCGAGAATGCGATAGCATGAGTTACAATGTTGGTTTGGCTGAGGGGGATCGCCCCTCCCCCCCAATTAATAGAAAAAACATCTTCCGTTCGCCATCAAATAATGTATCTGCTATGGGGACCGAACACGTAGTTGATAGATCTATGTTTACAAGACAAACACGATACCATTACACCACGGGATAGTCATACAGAATAGAGATTTTTTAATATATATATCATCTGATATACTTAACAATAAGAGATTTTTAAAATAGACAATTTTATGCTGCAACATTTTAGTTGTTAAATAAAACAGCGTTTTATATACTCTGTTATAATTCTCTAGATAAAATACATTCATAAAGAGCTGTATACAAGGAATTTTAACCACGCCCACCTACTTCAATGAATAGGAAACACTCGCGTTCCGGCTGAGCGAACATAGGTAATGCGTAGATTATAAAGAACGTCTGTACTGAAAAGAACGAGTTAGCTGTCTGCTTTACTGCTAGTCCACCCACCCCCACACATGAGATATGTAGATAAATAAAAATACAACTATTTAAATAATTCAGTTTTAGCCCACAAGCGACAATAAAAAGTTTTATTCTCGAAACTCATGTATTATATCTCCATTACAGTCACGTGGGCGCGCCTAGTTACAGGTAATATAGCAGGCGACAAATTCCTTTGACGTCATAATACAAGGGAACTTAGTAGGTAAATGTTATAAGTTGTGGCAGATTAATCTATAAAGAATTTATCTCCCTTAGCAGCAGAGAGGGTGGATGACCACATCGTTGTGAGCAAAATCGTAAAATCTCCGTTTTACAAAAATGGAGACTTTTTTTTTTCGGTTAAAATGAGATTTGTGGGAAGCCTTATTTTTGCTTGAAAACGTGGTCTGTTCACCCTCTCTGCTGCTCAAATGATACCACACAAGCGAATCCGGTTAAATCAAACTCAGGCAGTGGTCCATTAATAGCAACACGGGTCATTTCGTGTGTAGGGTGTCCAAATCGTTTGAAATATTTCTCGCATTCTCCATACCCAAGAAAACTTCCTGGATAACACGCAATCATATCAACTGAAATAACGGTATCAGTGTCGTATTTTGTATTCCATAATCCGCCGTGGCCGTATTCAAGACAGGACAATTTGACATCTGATAAGAACTCACTCCGTGTTGGTTTCCACGCGTTTTTCTTTCTAGCAAAATGTGCTGCAATGGATGGTACTGTAAAACAGTTTGCTAATAATTGATCTTCGATTTCCTCCCCGTCCTCAGAAAACTCACTAGCCAGTTGTTTCATTTGATTATGCAGTTCTTCAGTACGATATAATTCTCCGTTGGGCTTTACAAACTGATCAAATCTACATTCTTCGTCTGAAGTACTATGAAATAGCCACATTGACACAGGATCGTTTTTACTCAAATGGTAAATAGCATCAAATAATTTCTGCTCTGAAAAAAACTCTTCTGTTTGGGGGAGATATTTTACGGTTCTATCCCGTGGAAATATTGTTACTGCAGATGACCACGCGTGTGCGTTGTGATCAATAATTTCAATTGGGGTTCCCTGTGATTTATATTTCGATTCGTATAATACTTCACCGGTGATTGTTCTTACCGATATTGGAAATCTTAATGATTTTTCTAATTTGGTTATATCCTGAATTGTTGCCCCATGCTGTTTCACTGTCAGTTCCCATTCGGTTATTTTTTTTCGTCTTAGATCAGTGAGTTTATTCCCCCGGGACGCATTTGTGAAGTGTTCTATTATTCGTTCTGCTACACAATTGAGCCCTGTCGAATATTTCATGGGTGCTAGTTTTGCAATATCAGGTTTTTCATTGAGCGGATAGATCCCGTAAACAACTGCTGTGACAGGATAAGATCTTTCGTAGTAGGGTTTATCAATTCCAGTCAAAATTCCTGGTTTGGAATCTTGATTCACAGTGATAGTTTTTTTGCCTTTCAAGATAGGTTCAAATTTATCCCTAATAATCCATTTTCCATCCTCACGGGTAATGAATTTGATTCGGAAAAAATGACTTTTTTCCCCAACACGTGAAATGATCTCTGCTGCTTTTTCATCAGTCATGGTAGCGTCAACAACACCATCAATTCGAAATGTTGACCAACAATAAGATGCTCCATCACGCTTGAATTCATTAAAACAGTCTCTGATAGCCTTATCAAGAATTTTATTCTTGGGTGTATTAGAAACTATATCAAGATTGAATTGAGTATCCTTCCAGGGTCCGTCTCTTGGACGTTTGTTACGTTGTTTGGGTCTATCGCGATTAAATTTAGGACTGATTTTCAACAATCTCTTAAACTCCTTCATGCTTCCGTCTCTTGGACGTTTTGGACGTTGTTTGGGTCTATCGCGATTAAATTTAGGACTGATTTTCAACAATCTCTTAAACTCTTTCATGTTTCCGTCTCTTGGACGTTTTTTGGGTTTATCGATATTAAAGTTAGGATTGATTTTCAATAATCTCTTAAACTCTCTATCAGCATTTTTCGAAGGCAATCTCCTTAACTCCTTCATGCTATACTAAAAACAAGTGTCTAAATGAAAGATTTATGTATAATGAATCCCTGCAATGGATCAGTCATTGAATTAGACAAATAGTATAGTATACGAATGACCCAAGAATTCAGACAGCATACTGTGAGTACAAATTATGAAGCATCCAGTGATGGTGTTGTAAGACACTGTAGACTGAAGAACCCAGTTGGGTGGGATAATGGTATGGGGTATTTGTTCTTTACTGTTGGAAAGAAGAAATATTACAATCATCGTTTCATATTTGAATGTTTTAATGGATTGATCAAAGATGGTTTTGTTATCGATCACATTGATTCTAATCCAAGGAACAATTCTTTATCAAATCTGCAAGCTATCACACAGAGTGAGAATTCCAAACGAGGAAGGACTGGCACTTGTTCAAAAAAAACGAAACCAGTAAAATCTTTGAATACAATAACTAACGAAGAGAAAATATTTAAATCAATATATGAAGCCGGCAAGTATTTCAATATTTGTAGACCCTCAGTACGATATGTTGCAGAGGGAGTTTGTCGATCTGCGATTTCAAAAAAGAGCGGACAGAAAATTCAATTTAGTTATGTCTAATGCTTCATATTTTTCAATTAGAGATATGTCATTGCTATAGAATAATGAATTCTGAAAACATGAATAGCATCATAGTTGAAATAGCAAAATTGAAAACTCAGGATATCAAACTATCAGATGGCTTAAATCCTGATCAAATTGTGTCTGATTTTCAGGATATAGAATACGGAGTTAGCACTAACAAATATATGCTACCCAAGAAATATGCACTCATCAAAAGAATTCAGAATTCTATTAAAGACTCTCTTTCATTTTCCAGTGACATCAGTGTGTTCGTTCCGTTGTATACTATCGTAGAGGGGATACGAAAAGAATTAGGGTACGAATACGAATTGAAAAAAGAAGTCAACTCTAAAATTAGAAACCTACGAGCATTAATTCAAGAAAATTGATTACCCGACCCCCTTATTATTGACCATTATCATTTTTTGATTGCCCGACCATATCATTTTTTTTAGCCGACCTTCAAGGGGTATGTCAAAAATTGAATGAGGAAACTATCAGTATTATTTATTTTATAAACAATTTTGATACTTTCCTCATCAATGATAGAGCCGTTAAAACAATCAAATAACACTTCCACGGTGACTTTGTCACTGGTGTTAAAAATCATCTGACATGTCAAGTGTTTTACAATTGAAAAATGGTTTGCGATTTCAAATAATGATCAATGAAGCATTAACAACCCGATTGGCTCGTGAACGATTAGATGCAATCAGGAGATTTGTACCAATTCGTGACTCTGTACGGAATAAACTGCAACAACGACAGAGTTTACAAACTGATTTTGCTTTAGGGTCTGAAGAATTGTTTAAACCAGTAACCACAGCAACGAAAGGGGTTGAGCGTGCTTTACTGGGAGATGATCCTGACGGTAAGAGAAAAGAAGAGGGTCTTATTTCTGTACTTGAAAAAATAGCAGCGAAAACTGAACAAACTGAAAAAACTGATCCGAAAAAAACGACTGTTTCTCTGTTGGATAAATTTACTGATCATGCTAAAATAGTAATAAAACAATTTAATTTATTCAAATCAAAGGATTATCGAGCTTTTGGTGATTTTGCTGCTCAAAGCTATAATTCAAAAAAAGATTTTTTAAAGGACGAGTATAAGAATGATAGAATATCAAGTAATGATTGGTCCGATAATTTGTATAAACTAAATAAAGGGATTGGTCGTTTGAATAAGGATGAGATGGGGTACAAGGAATTTCAAAGGGGAATTAGTAATTATAAAAGAGAACAAATAGAAGAGCGACAACGAGAATTAGAAGAACGACGTCAAACACCAACACGTAGACAAACAAAAAGACAAAAAAAACAACAACTACCACCTGATGATGATGATGATTTAGAAGAACGACGTCAAACACCAACACGAAGACAAAAAAAACAAGAAGAACCTAATGATGATTATTTACAAGAAACGGATTTAGAAAAAATAGATGAAGCAACTGGTTATAGCGGAAGTGGATTGCAAAATCCAAGGATTGGAAACACTTGTCCTGATAGTGTTATCCATGATATATCACGATTAGATGTTCTTGTAGGAGGATTCCGAGCTGGAAATAACTCTCCAGAAATAATTAATGAAGCAGCTGATATCTGTAGACGGTTATTTGCCGGCGGTATCATGGATATCAAAACATATCGAGATTTCATTGACGAGTTAGCAAATGGGTATCACAGCAATTGAAAACACTATTGTTTTTATAATAATGATCATACATTACAATCATGATAAACCAACCCTCGTCTATGTAGTTAATTCACGGTTTCCAGTTTATAAAGCATACTATGGAGATGGCCTCGGCAATACCATTTTAGGATTCTTTTCAAGAATGGCCCCAAAAGTGATGCCGTTAGCTAAACAGTTATCAATGAAAGCCATTGATGTTATTCGTGATAAGGGTATTGGTGCTGTTGGAGATCTTGCCGGGAAAGCGTTTTCAACTGCAAAGAATAAAATAACATCATTAGTAAAATCACGAAGTGATTTACGAAAAAAGAAACCGTTACCGTCCACAGAAGAAATGCCTGCAAGTGTTAGTAAAATAATAAATAACGCAGTCGATGAAAAACTAGCGTCAATGGCTTTAACTCCCGACCTAAATATGATAGCAGGAAGTGGCTTTAGAAAACGCTAGCGTTGAAAATCCGATTTAGACTCTGATAAATAGAATAAAATGTTCAAAAAGTCACGTGATCCAGCATTTGATATAGACGCCCCAGTTGGTAAGGATGATTCTGTACGCGATTATCAATATTACGCCTATCATGCCATAGACCCAAATAGTCGATCGCGAATTGATCTTCAAGTCCATGATACCAGTAAATACTTTCTACCCTGTGAAGCGTTTATTGAAATCGAAGGAGAAATTGTACGAACAAATGATACAGAGTATCCAGCTGGTACTCAAGTCGGTTTTGTCAATAATGGTATTATGGCGTTATTTGAGAGTGCAAAATATCTCATTGATGGAAAAGAAATTGAGGCGATAGATCGCGATGTTGATGTGGCTACAACAATCATAGGATTAGCGAGATATTCTGATGATTATACAAGATCAGCAGGACCTTCTATGATGTTTGCAAAAGATGTTAAAAATACCGCTGGAGGAAATCAATTTATTATAAGACGACCACAGAATAATGCTGGTAATGCTAATGTTGATGTTGAAAATATGATTATAAACAACGATCCTAACTTCAATCTAGGAGCTGCAACACGTATTTCAATGTTGCAAGGAGCGCGTAAATCATTTTCATGCGCGATTCCACTGCATCACATATTTGGATTCTGTAGAAACATCCGAAAAGTTATTTATGGAGCGAAGCATACAGTATCGCTTGTACGAAAGGGTGATGATAATGACGCAATTTGGAGGATTCCAGCGGATGCTGCAAATCACAATGCTGATGCCGGTAAAGTCAAATTAACAAAAATATCATTGTGGATGCCAGTGTTGACTCCAGCAATCACCGCAGAAGAACGATTACTATCATTTATGGACCAAGGGGGAAAGTCGTTGTTGAGTTGGCTAACCGTGAGTACAGATGTTAAACAATCAAATGTTAATAATGTGTTTACGTGGAATCTAGCATCAAAACAGGGCACTGCTGCACCACGTCATATATTTATTGCGTTACAGGATATCACACGAGTTGGCGATCAACGTTTCAGTCATATGATATTTGATCAATTAGGTGTGAAAGACGTCTCACTGAGAATAAACGGCCAGCAGGAACCATCCGAGGATATACAACTTAATTACACAGAAAATCATATTGCACGAGTTTATCATCGTCTGTTGTCATTTATGGCACGCGATCAAAATGTGGATACCGGTCTACAAATATCACAATTGGATTTCAAAAGCCTCTATCCGATCTATTACTTCTCACTGGAACATCTCGATTTGATGAGACAATCTGTCGTTGATATACATTTTAGAGCTAATGTGACTCGTGGTGTTATTGCTGATTATAGAGCGGTTGCTGTCATTCTCAGTGATAAATCAATGCTACTCGAAGGTGTTGGTGGAAGAATGAGAGTGGTAGATGCCCCAGTAGAAAATCTTTGAACGATTTTTCCATTAGAATCAATCTATTATGTATAATGTCATATAGTGTTATTAGTGTTGCGTTAACTCCTGGTCAAATCAAAAAATTGCAATCAGAATCGGCTAAAAAATGTGGAACCACAATCACGTTGAATCCTAATCAAATGACTGGTGGTGCAAATAAATTATCGCTGACAACTCGTCAAATAAAACATTTCAATGATGCACTTGCAGCCAAAAAAGGTGTTCAGATTACTCTTTCTGCGGCTGCTATCAAAAATATGATGAAAACGGGTGGTATATTTCCATTGTTAGCTGCAATACCAGCATTGATTGCAGCAGCAGCCCCAGCGGTGGCTAAAGCAGCGGCGTTAGGAGCCGTTGGTACTGCAGCAGGAATGGCGTTGAAAAAAGCAACTGGACAGGGTTATGAAAAAAGGGGAAAGGGTCTGAGACTACCAGGAACCCCGTATTCATGGTACAGCGGAAAAGGTCTGAGACTACCAGGAACCCCGTATTCATGGTACAGCGGGAGATCCGTTCACGGATCAGGCCTGAGACTACCAGGAACGGTTTATTAATGGTTCCCATGTCCAATTTTGATTGAATGGATGCTGCTAAAAACCTAGCGATTAAAAATTTCAGAGGTGTTTTTATGAAAGATCAATTACCACATCAACCAAACAAAACTGAAACAGGTATTATTAATCTCGATAACAGCACCGGACCTGGAACTCACTGGGTTGCATACGCTATTGATCCACGTGGGATTGTCTATTTTGATTCATATGGATTAGCCCCGCCAAAAGAGTTTTTGCGTTATATAAAAATTTTTTCAATGAAGACTTGGTATTCTACGCTACCAACACAACAAATCAATGACCCACCAATATGCGGCAGTGAAGTATTAAATGTCCTTGATGCTATTTCAGCATCTAGAAAATCACCTCATATTGTCGTAAATGACTACACTAGTAATCGCTTTTTAGAGAGAGAAAGAGTTTTACAATAACATAATTGATATTTGGGGGAGATCTTTGAAACCCAAACCCGATGACACTGCAACCCCTGGTTCTATCAAGGATATAACAAAAAAAATTAAAGATGAAATCGCTGAGACGTTGAATTTAACAAGTGTTGACCCGAATGAAATAGTTGTATTTCAAGACAAACAGGGTAAATTGAAATCTAGTAATGTGTCGTTGGATGATATTTTGATTAAACAACAAAACGCAATCGAGAACACCGTTGCGTTATTTTCCGAACAGGGTAAATTGAAATCTAGTAATGTGTCGTTGGATGATATTTTGATTAAACAACAAAACGCAATCGAGAACACCGTTGCGTTATTTTCCGAACAGGGTAAATTGAAATCTAGTAATGTGTCGTTGGATGATATTTTGATTAAACAACAAAACGCAATCGAGAACACCGTTGCGTTATTTTCCGAACAGGGTAAATTGAAAACCAGTAATGTATCGTTGGATGATATTTTAGTTAAACAACAAAACGCAATCGAGAACACCGTTGCGTTATTTTCCGATCAGGGTAAATTGAAAACCAGTAATGTATCGTTGGATGATATTTTAGTTAAACAACAAAACGCAATCGAGAACACCGTTGCGTTATTTTCCGATCAGGGTAAATTGAAAACCAGTGATGTGTCGTTGAATGATATTTTAGTTAAACAACAAAACGCAATCGAGAACACCGTTGCGTTATTTTCCGATCAGGGTAAATTGAAAACCAGTGATGTGTCGTTGAATGATATTTTAGTTAAACAACAAAACGCAATCGAGAACACCGTTGCGTTATTTTCCGATCAGGGTAAACTCAAACCAGGTGTACTTATTTCGACTATTACAGATAGAATAATTGAACTCGGCAATTCTGCGTTGGAACTAGCAACACTTCAATCTAAAACCGAAGAACACATAAAACAGTTTACCGCATTTCGTAGAAATATCATTGATAAATTTATTGGAACTACATTCGATAAAATTGAAATAAAACTCCCTGATATTAAAAAATCCATCGATGAGACGAAAATCTTCACCGAGGCCATCAAAAATGATTTTTCGAGGATGATAACAGTCATTGAAAAAACAAAAATTCCTCATGAGAAAACCAACAACGTAGTATACACAATCAAACACGGATCATTTGAGTGGACACCTACAAACAACAAATTAGATATCACTGCAACCGTTAAAGGTATTTATCGATTAACAATAGTGAGAACGACTCAATTTAATATTTCATCGTCCAGTTCATCCGGGGTCAATAATACGATTTCAACGATCATCGACAAGGATACAACTGAACAGTTCACGTTAATAGCTACTGATAAAAATTTGGTTAGGGTTACAACAACGTGGTATGTGGAATTCGTAGCGGATTTAAGTAAATCGTAATTGAAAACGCTAGCGTTGTTAAAATAAAAAATGATTTCATCATCGCAATATCGTTATGATCAGGTCAGAGAGTATCAAAATAGACTCAAAACCCTGTCTGAGGAGTATGCAATGAAAATAAAAAAATATCGCAGGAGAATTACAGCAATTGATGTTACTGTGTATTCAGTGAGTGGTGTAATCACCGGAGCTGGAATTATACTATCTTCAGTGACAATGATGGCTCCGATAGCTGTTCCGATTTGCATTTCTGCGGCAACAACAATCGCTGGAATTATTTCAATAATCACAAAAAAAATATCATCATGCAGCCAACGAAAATTACAAGACTACATAATTCAATTTCATGTTGTGTCCACTGCATGCTCGCAATTATCCTCATTGATATCGTCATCTCTCGATGATACAATTATATCAGAGAGTGAGTTTTCAGCGATGGTAGATATATATGATTCTGCGATATCAAAATTAGAAATACATCATGAGTATAATAACAATGACAACACAGATGGAATTACTTCAACAAATAGTGGAGAACACAAACCCAGTACAAACCAGCATGATCTCAATAACCTCAACGAATCCAGAATTCAGTGTGAATTTCCCCTCTCCGGTCCCAGTGAAGGAGATAGCGCTAGCAAAATTACGAGTGTATCACAGCTGGCCAAATATTAGGTCAAAATCATTTGGTGGTCAACAACCCAATAATTCTTTAGTGTTTGCAAATAAGAATAAACCCGACGGGACTCCAGACTGGAATGTCGTTTCGATACCAACAGGGTCATACCAAATCGAACAAATCAATAATGAATTCGCGCGTAGAATAAAATCGATTACTGGAGCAGAGTCAAAAATAGCTATAACAGTTCATGAACCAACACTATCATCTGCCATTGAAATAAACTCAGAAGAATACGTCGTAGATATCTATCAAAGTTCTATTAGAACCGTACTAGGATGGCCTGAATTACCACCCGGGGGGAAAACCGTTAAATTACCAGAACCACAAAAAACTGATTATATCACCGACAGGATAAAGTCTGGTAATCCAGTAAAAGGCTATAGTGATTACAGTATTGCTAGAAATTTTTTTGCTCTTAGCACTATAGATAAGGGAGGGAAATATCTTTTTATTAACGAACTTGAAATTTTCAATAATTTCACAGCAATGAATAATGATTTTTCACTGTTGTTAATACCTCTTAAATCCGGCTCTCTTACCCGAGATGAATTTATCAGCGTCGTAGAAACATGTAACAAAATCATCAATGATATGGAAACATTTCATTCACAAATTATTCAAGATATATTAGATGACAGTAATCCTACAACAAGAAGAATTTTTGCAGAAGGCAAGGGCATCCCTGTCAAGGATATTCCAACAGTCAAACTACCAGGATATAACGTACCACAACTAACAAAACTTCTCAGTGATGCCATCGATGTTGGTTTTAAAATAATTCATGATACGTGGAAAAAAACATCATCACCGGAAATAAAAATCCTCAAACACAATAATGATCCAGATGGTGGTGGCAGGCATATCGCTCCGTTCAACGTGAATATTTCATCGGTGATTGCGCTCAATTTAGTGTGTGACGTTATCGAAGGAAGCTATCAAATAAATCTAGAACGATCAAATCAAGCTCAGCAAGGATATATTCTTTATTCATTTCCACCAATAGCCCCTCCAGGATTTCTAATTATTGAGTCTCCGGTGAATCCAGTCTATATGCGATGTCATAATAATTCATTAACCAGAATTAATTTCAAACTCACTGACCAGTCTAATAATCTGATTGATTTACAAGAGGAGGTTTTACAAATAAGTCTGTTTGTGAAATCCTAAGGATTTTCATCCTGAAGGGGGGACACGATATCGTATCGGACTGGATCAAATATTCGGTTGAGAGGGTGAGTGACAACGACGTTGTAATCTCTTGAAAAGTTTTTGATTTCATTGATTTTTCATTATTATTTTTTGCCTGATTTCATTGATTTTTTTTTGCCTAATCAATGATTTATTTGCCTGATTTCATTGAAAACTTGTATCCGATTCACCACATCTTGGCCATAGAAGCCTGATTTCAGTGAAAACTTGTTTAAAAATGTTGTCTGATTCACCCCCTCTGCTGCTACTTTTTACCAAGTGCCTTCCCGTTTGATCTCTTCGTCATCTTATCAGTCGTCTCTTTTTCTGCAAATATATTATATTTGACTTTTAAGGTGAAACTTGACAGCATCTGCTTATTTGGCTTTGTTTAATAGCATATGAATACATACTATTCATTTCTAACATTCAATTAGGTTTTTGAATTTGATTTGTTTGGGACTGTAGCAGAAAATACACTTTGGTTAGATATGTTCAAGTCAGGCATAAATTAGCTACAGAATAAATTAAACGAGCAAGTAATAAATTATGGCTTTGATCATAAGTCCACGAACATTTGAAGTCAGATGTTCTTAGTATTTTACAAAAACAATTACAAAACATTTACAGGACAAACAATAATATGACTAAAAACATCTTTAGCAAACACAGTAAAATTCAACCTTCAAATGATTGATCCAATACAAGGAGAAATAATTACTTGTTTCATATGCATATATAACAAAAGTCAGAAAACTCCTTACCAAACGCACGCGGGAAAACCCGAAATTTTGGACATTTAACACAATGGTTCGCAATGACTTAGAGTAAACTAATCTAATAATACAGTTCCGAACTTGAAAAAATTGCAATTCAAACGAACATAAACTGATATTGAGCAAACAATTAAATTTACATGTAGTAAACATATTAATGTAGGTTCAAACACGTGATTTCATTTAAATAATAATAAAACGATTCCTAAAAACAATCTAAACAAATTCACTCCAATAATGACAAACGATTTATATATATATATATATATATATATATATATATATATATATATATATATATATATATATACATATATATATAAATATATGAGCAATATATTTATTCAAATAGTTTCACATAAATAGTGATAAACAACATGTGTCCACTCACATAGTTATATATGATTGTGATATGTGTGACATTTATCTTTGCTGTGATAATTCATTACCACAATTCCAATGCTCAACCAGACGGCCAAAGAGCCTTCAAGAATGGTTCGCGTCATTGGTCGCAAAGCCAAGGTCTATCTCACCACGAGATTACCATTAATATCGTGCGGGCTAAAGTCACCATTGACTGCAAGGTACTGGGTGTGTACCAACCTAAATTATAACCACGGTTAAAACATCGACAATACGATACAAACAGAGCATACCACTATCACGCAGTCACTCCTTCAATCCTTTTAGCCCTTCACATCTTTTTACAGCTAAAAATCTAACATCCGAATTCGTGTAGTATATATGATACGATCATGCACACTTTTTAATGACGAATTTGACACAAATGCAGTCGACTATTTTATAACAATTGTAATATCGATCCCAGTGTACCCGGTTTTCAAAATCAGTGTTTTGTGAATCAGTATTAGAACGGAATCGTAATGTACCTGAAGTAGTATTATCTCGACTTTTAATACCTGCACATGTATGTGAATGCAATCGATGTACATACTGGCAGACTGGTAAACAGATGATAATATTCCTAACAGCATTGCGATAAATGACAAGTAGCAACTATCTAAAATACGAATTAATATTAGAATATGAAACAATTCTATTTTATAATAAAAACAGACAAGTTAATTTCGCGTTTCACATACGCTAAAGCAGGAGATATATTGTCGCAATATATATATATATATATATATATATATATATATATATATATATTTATATATATGTCTTAACGGTATATATTGAATCAGCTGTGGTGGTTTGGTTGTTTTCTTTGTAGGCACTTTTTAATAATACTCACTGAAGTTATTATTTAATTAAGTGTCATCTTGCAGAATTGTTTGGTCTGTTTATGTAAAAGGCAGTTTCAACTGTATTTTTCCACATCAGTTTGACCATATTAATTGTGGAATAAACATTTGCATTCAGCAATTCTATATCGATAGCATGTAAGCGAAAAATACTACAACCCGTTCCTGGTCATTATATTTGACGGTGGGAATCAAACGAAAAATGGAACCTCTTTAGTGAATATAATATTTGTATTATTTACTTTAAGCTTGGCACAACAAGTGCCTTGAATTCAAAAGCGTTGTTGTTGTTCTTGTTTTCTGTGTCCATGTGTGTGTGGCTGTGAATGTGTATGTGTGCGTGTGTGTTAACATTATCATGGGAAATATATACAAATATATCAATGAATGGACTTACGTCTCATTACCTACACTGTTTATTTCATTATTGAAATTATATGATAATTCAACATAGTTTTGTTTCCAACGTCAAAGTGTACGTTGTCACTGAATACGTATTTGTCAGAGAAATGTAAGAGCGTTGCTGCGTTTCATAGGAAATCATACTAATATACAGTTCACGGATAAAGATAAATTGAATTTGTGTTATCAGCGCTCAGCATTATTGGATTAGTTTCAGGACTGGTCGGACTGGTGTTAGGGTAATAGGACTGGGTGGAACATCATGTCACATGTATTTGGCATAAAGCCCCAGTGATTGACATCACTATACACTGCCTTACTACATACATGGTAGCCATGATAATGAACAATTGTTAATCCTAATCACACACATACATATCTAAAGGTTTAATCGTTTGATACATCTTTAACAGTAGCATTGCAATAATTATATGAATCTTATTACCAAGGACACATATTTAGTGATTAAAATCTAGCTGATAAAATGTTTGAAACTCTATACACCATATCATATATATTTTCTATCAAAGTTGCATAATAAATATTTAGACATGTTAACTGCAAAGCGATGTTGCATTTATTACCCATGCTTAAAGGCAATTTATTTTGGATCAAATTATGTGTGAATTATCGGACCTGCCCATACTTTTTATTCCTATGTTTATCCTGATGTATCCTTTTCTTGCAAATGCTACCTTGTAATATTCTCTCTCTTTGCCAATAACTTATATTTAAATATTACATTCATTATGTTTTCTAGTTTTCAGAGAATCTGCTTTTAAACAAATATCGCATATTTAAAATTTGCTACAACACATTTAACAATATGTCATGTAATATTACAATGTAGAGTATAACAGCGTTTTATACGGCTAACGCATTCGAAAGAATCATAATTGACAAACGTTTATTTTTCGTTGAGACTAGCCAATCAATCGTTCATTAAGAAATGGGTTTGAGGGCTGAAAGGGCTGTTTTAATGTGCAAATCCATTGGAGATTCATGTCCAACATTTTGAGGTTTATACGTTTGCTCCAACTAAACTTTGGTGCCACTTTGCTTTAATTTGTCATCAGCCGTTGATGTAGAAGAATATGTGAAACGTCCACATCACACCAAAAATACTATTCTAATTTTGTCATATCCTTAGCACTGAATAATCAGTATTGTGTTTTTGGTCTGTTTTAAATGTGGTCGCCACGGTGCATGACAAAAATATGCGTTATTAGACCAGCTCTATATAAGATTGTAAGCGAATATTAAAATGGTACAAGCATTGATGTTGCCTGCTGCTTAGCTTGAATAAAATTTTGATTAAAACATTTATATTTATCAATTGTTTCTCAATCAGTACGTGATATATTAAATGACATTAATAATTAACCTTTATTAAAGTCATGAGAATGTTTCTCTGACCGGTAAAATCTGTTTTCTAAAGAGATAGAATATGTAGTTAAAACTGTATGTATAACTGTGGATTAAATATTTAGATTATTGATAGCAATGCTATTTGAATGATCTTGATTATGAGCTAAGTACGTACTAGACGTTCCCACTAAGGTGTCATATTTTCTCACTAAATGCTGTTTGAGTCTTAGGTCTAATACATAGTTTCATTATCGTTGTAAGATGAACTACTGCAATCAAAGCTGAATCGAAAATCAATAAAGCAAACTAATACTAATTAGAGTTGGATAACATGGATAATTTTATATCTCAGTATTTGTACAAAAAACGGCGAAAAATTACATGCAATCTGACAGACATAAAATGTAATTTTATGTTCAAAAAGCCTTTCACTTTTTAAAACATTTGTGGATTTATGAACATGAGGAAACCTTGATCTCAAGTATACCATAATAGAGTAAAGAATATCCATTTTTTTTCATAATATGAATGATAATGATGACATTAATAATTTTAATGTAGAAGAAGATCATCAATGTTAACGATGCCAATATATACATACATATTCAAATAAAGGACCAATACAAGTTCATCTCGAACGAATGTTGCAGCCATCACCTCCCGTATAACTAGATAGTCACAATGTCTGTGCGTTATACTTAATTGGTTTGCATTGCTTAGATTAATAATTTGCTTATCTGTTATTTAACATTGAAACTAAATTAGAATAATGTGTGTAGCCTGCAGCTGACACAATGTAACAAATAATGTGCTAACATTAGATAGCTTCTTCATCGATATTTATTGATGGCACTGTTGACTTCGATACATTTACCACGTCTACATTGGATGTAATGTGCGTGCCCGGTCAGGCTATTTCTCAGAGTGGGTAAGCAAACATAATTATGTAAAAGGTGAGGCTACGCTTATAATATTAACATAAGTTTCAAAAGATATAAATAGAAAACATCAATAGGGTTTTTAACAATTCTTTTATTTGTTAATGAATTAAGATTCTATTCGAAACACGTTTTTTTAATGCACATCTTGGCTGCGTACTGTAACAACTCATACTGTTTTTCATTCCTCGATTATACTTGTCGTGTTGTGCCTAAAACATCTCGAAACAATTGTGAAACAGTCCACTAAATATTTTCCAGACTGTTGAGTAACTGTGTTTTCTGTTTACTGACCCTCTCTTATAAATATCCTGACCGATCTCTGTCATCACCTTCAATCTAGCCATGCTAAATATTTAGAAACTGCTGATGTACACAGGTTTTTCACAGGGTGTCATATGCGAGCCAACCTAACTAATCACAATTTACTTTCAATGTTAGACAACAGCTTATTCAAGTATTAACCTAATTATACGAAATCCATTCAGTGTGAACTACTGACCCTTTTGACATTTACAACAGTTATTAATATTACTGACCCTTTGACCTTTACAACAGTTATTATTATTACTGACCCTTTGACCTTGGGTATAGCTATTTGTGTGCTCTTTTTATTGTTGACTATAAGAACTGAGCTTTGATCCACATTTGACCTCTTTGAAGGTTCGATGAACAGTTCGGGTTGTATTACATGATGTCTGGATAGAATGGTTGACTGCGAATATGTTTTCACTCTTTACTATTGATGGGTGCGAGATCAACAATATAATACGAACGTCTTGGTATATAATGTCAGCGACAGATAAACATTTGTTTACGATACAAGCAATAAACAAGATGTATTTTTTGCGACACTCACAATCAACAAAGCAGCAATGTCAACCTATGTATCATTCACTCTGACTCACCAAACACCTATAAAACATGTTATTTTTGGAGTATAATACACAAACGTAATGTGCGATGCATTCAAGTGTCATGAACGAAAACAATTTAAGCAAAATATATTTACTTTGATATGCTAACATGATGACAATTTAAAAAACACTGAAAATTTCCTTACCCACATAAATGTGTATAACTATATCTAACCTGCATAGGAAGATAATTCATATATTGCGTATATATCGATCATTTGGTATCACGGTACCAATTGTTTTTCCATAGACCTTAATGCTAATATTTGGAGAGATAAATATATTTTCTATCCTAATTTAGCGTGCATCTCACACACTGTTATAGAGAACAATGTTAGATTTGATGATGACAAAACCAATTACTCCATTGCATTTAAGAGAGATAACTCTGCTGAAACTAGACAGTTGTATGAGTTATCTAGTCACAACATAACTATTTTCAGTCATGTGTAACACATTTTCAAAAAATCATAAAAAATATAAAATATGATCTATATAGGAATTAGCATAAATTCACATGTTGCCAAGAGGCTAAACTTTTTTTAAGCCTAACAGAAAGTACAACTCTTACATAATCCACCAATCATAGCTTGTGTTGTTCTTTATTTCTGAATGGTATGGACCCTACACCTTAAGCACCTCCCACCTGGACTTGCGCAATTGGTACCGTTATACCTATAGCAAACCTTGATTTTTCCAATAATCTGTGAAATAGCTCGAGACTATATAAGTAACACATGTACCTAGTCTCGCTTGTCAAAAACAATTTTATGAGGTACTAAGCTATGTTTTATATAATTGTGTATAGAAATGTTATGGAGCTGTTTGAACTCTTGTTTTCATACCTTTGCTTCACTATCAAACTCATTTTTGAAATAAAATGGATTCTTTTAACTATGATTTGTGTTTTATTCATATTAGCACTTATCGAACTTTGCTTTGGTGATAGGGGATACATGACATTATGTCATATTGTTTAATAGTAAGGTCAAAGGTCAACGCACTAGTTAGCATGTACCAGTTCTACTCTTAAAGAGACCTTTTGATCTAAAATAAAGGACTTATATTTGTTTCATGAACACAGAAAGTAACAACAGGAACAGGTGGACATGGCCCAATCTAATTATAAAGTCTTAGCTTTGAACACTTTACAGTGTCAGCATATGAATGAGGTCAGTAACCCACAGTCTTCACACAAAGGTCAAGCTACCCAGCCTCTTTGTCATACAAATAGAAAGCTTCCCTCCTTTGTGTAGTGAATACAGTTGATGTAATAAGCCAATCTGACACCAAATAAAGTATATAACAGCTTTCTAAGTGGTTATGTTGGATTTGGGGGTGAAAATGGGGACTAAAATACAGAAAAACGCTCAAGTTTAACAATGAGTATAGTGAGTTCAATGGATTTAAAAACAGGCTGAAAGTGTGTATCTAAATGGGAGATGTAGCTAATGATAATGGAATTAAAGGTGACAAAAGCAGCAATGAGAAAAATGAGAAGTGAGAGCTTGATAACATTATCTTAGAAAATATAGGGTGTCAGTGGACCATAGGTGCAAATACAATTCAAAGGCACCTGTGCTATAACATCCCTTACAGGCACCAAATATCAGGTGACATGGTGTTCATTCCTAGCTAATATAAAAGAGTGAATAATGTAGATAATATAGATGCATAAAAGTTATATTTCTTCTAAATAAGAAATTAAAAATAATGGGCTTCTGTTAGACAGAAAATACCTAAACCAAACAAAGCATGTTTGATCAGTTTTCAAACTTGTAAACTTTACTGGGAGAAATTATTAAAGATTAGAATTGATGCATATTTAAATTGGGTGCGATACGCATTATATGCAATGAATAATTGCATGCATCATATGCATGATCCAATTTGCAAACGAAAATATGATGCGAGTTATATGCATGGTGGAATTCACACATAAATGTGCGAGTCATATACCGGATTGAATTCACATAGAACTATGCGAGTTAAATGCCAGATTGAATTCACACATAAATATGCGAGTCATATACCGAATTGAATTCACATAGAACTATGCGAGTTATATACCTGATTGAATTCACACGTAAGTATTCGAGCTATTTGCCAGATAAAATTCACATAAAAATATGCAAGTTATATGCCTAATTGATATCACACAGAAGTATGCGAGTTATATGCCTAATATAATTCACACAGATGTATGCGAGTTATATGCCAAATTGAATTCACGCAGAAGTATGCGAGTTATACACCTAATTGAATTCACACAGAAGTGTGCGTGTTATATGCCTAATTGAATTCTCACAGAAGTATGCAAGTTCTATGCCTAATTGAATTCACACATAAGTATTCAGGCTATTTGCCAGATAAAATTCACATAGAAATATGCAAGTTATATGCCTAATGGAATTCACACAGAAGTATGCGAGTTATATACCTGCTTAAATTCATTGTGTTCATAATGTTATATATTTCAATTATAAACTTAAATGTTAGCTATATTCAAAACATTTCTCAATTATGAAGTCAACTTAACATTATATCGATTGCTACGTAAATGTGACCTGTTTACTGAACCTCTCTGATAATATCCTGACCGAGCACTGACATCACTTTCAGGGTACACGTGTTTAATATATCAATATTGTAGTCTGCGTTGCCATTAATTCTTGATGAAAACCCACTAATGTTAGCTTGATGTTTTTCATAGTGTCAACTGCAGGCCAAATAAGCTAATCATAACAACTTGTTCAACTATTGACCTCAGCATAGCAAATCCATAAAATATAAGCCATTGACATATTGTCGTTCGGGTGCTAGGTTTGGATGTTTCTACCATATTGTATTAAGTTGAACATTTCGTGACCTCTTTTTCTAATTTCCTGACCGAACACTGACATCACCTTCATGGTTGCCGTGCCTAATATATCAATATTGTAGAGGTAATAAACTGTGAAATAAATACCTGATGAAACTGCTCTTAAATTCTACCACGAAATGTTCAAAGAGTGTCAGTTACAGGCTAAAAGAACATAATAGGAAATTAGTTTAAATTGTAAATAACAACCTATTCTACTACTGACCTCAGTATACCAAATCCATTCACTATACAGCATTGACCATACTGGTTTTGGGTGCTAGGGATGGATGTGCCTGTCATTTTCATTTAAAATATATATATATATATATATATATATATATATATATATATATATATATATATATATATATATATATATATATATATATATATATATATATATGGAGACTTCAGACGTGAATTTTATTGAAGGATGGAAGTTGTTTGCCTTTGATATGAAATCATCCAGATTTTCTCTTCCATGTTGCCACTTCAGTTCTATATCATCGATAAAGCGTACCCACTGGTAGGGTGCAAGTTCAACCGATGCTAATAGTTGACCCTCTAGTGTTCCCATAAAAATGTTAGCGTACGAAGGGACCATATTTGTACCCATTGTGGTTCCCCTTCGCACGCTAACATTTTTATGGGAAAATGGATGATTTCATATCAAAGGCAAACAACTTCCATCCTTCAATAAAATTCACGTCTGAAGTCTCCAACTTAAACCACGTTTTCCTAGACACAACAACCAGACTGGTAGAAAACAAACTTTATGCGGACATCTACTCGAAACCAACTGAAAAACACCAATATCTCCTCCCAACCAGATGTCACCCAAAACACTGCATTAGGAACATCCCATATAGACAGGCACTGAAGATACGCAGAATTTGCTCCGACGATGACACATTCCTAACAAGGTCTGAAGAGCTATCTAAACATTTAATTTACCGAGGCTACGACAAGGGCCTGATTACTGAGGCAACCCAAAGGGCTACGCTAACAAACCGCGATGACCTACTAAAATATGGAAAGAAGGAAAAGGCTGATAGGATACCATTTATCCTGACCTACCATCCAGACAACCCAAAAATAGGTAAAATCATCGGGAAACACTGGCCCATCGTAGAATCATCGGATGCACTAAAGTTAATCTTCCCGAACAAACCTGTAGTAGCCTACCGGAGACCAAAAACCTCAAGGACATCCTAGTCAGGGTAAGCTAGCGCAAATCACTAATCAAGACCACCCGAGTCAATCTGGCCCCTGTCGCGATAAAAGGTGCAAAACCTGTCAACACATGATAGAAACCAGGACTTTTTCTAGCACAGTGACGAGAGAGAAACTAAACATACATGGTCCAAACAAAACGTGCAAAACAGAGAATGTAATTTATCTCATCACATGTAAGATCTGTAGCCTGCAGTATGTCGGAGAAACTGAGAGGCTACACAAAAGGATCAACCTTCATAGATCTGATTGGATAACAAAGAAGCTATACAGAAGTCCTGTCGCAGAACACTTCTCCTCTCCTAGCCACACCTTCAGTGATGTAACACGTATTGCAATTGCTCACAATCACAACTGGAGCTCCGAAAGCGGGAAAGAAGGAATCTTACTGGATATGACGCCTTCGAACATTGAAACCTAGCTGTTTAAACCAAGAAGACTAGAAAAAGACAGCCGTGCACAAATGTGATTATCTTTTCCAGCTGACACATTTTCTTTTAAATAATTCTCTAAATTTGCTTAATAGGCTCTTACTACTAATCAAAAATATCCGGGATATAATTTACGCGTACATTAATTTACATACCGAAACAGATGTGTCGCTTTGGCTCATCGATTTTTAAGTCAATACAGACATTTTACAGCATCCGCAACAAGTTGAAAGAAACTAGTTGTAACATAATACATTTTATAGGTTGAATTAATGTAGAAACAGGCATGTAAAGTTTTGTAAACACGATTTTTGTATTGTACTTGTCTGTCTTGTCTATGTTCTGTATTTGCCTTTGATAAAGACTCATTAAGAGTTGAAAGCGCTCAGGCTAGAGTGATACTAGTTTTGCACTGTTGCTTCTCAGTTTTTCGCACTAATATTTATATATATATATATATATATATATATATATATATATATATATATATATATATATATATATATATTTAGACTTACACTCCGTACCCATTAGCATTTACATCATTTATTATTATTATTATTATTATGGTGAACAAGTATAATGATGGAGACCATCGACGAAATAGTAGTGATGTTTGAAAGACAATATGAGAAACAATATTATTGCATCATAGGTCAACATTGAATGATATGTTGAGGTTTGAAAGCATATAGATAACAACATAGTAAATAGTTTCTAGTATTGTAAAAGGTAGTAGCCTTATATTCTGTCTTGATTGAGGGAATGCCCGTAAATCTAAATTGAACAATCACAAAACTAACTGCGTATACAAAACCACCAAATATGTTGATACATAATTGAATATAGTACCAACAGCTGATGAAGATTTGGTACATTGGTTTGAAAGACAAACAATAAGGAATATGTTAAGAAGAATAAGGTATACTTGTCTACAATCATGCTAACCAAACCCATCATTTCAAGAACTATATATACGATTAGGACATGATTTCTGGTAATGTTGAAAGCAAGTATGTAATAGTAACAATTAAAATTAACAATAACTCGAATTGGGTAACAGGGACAATTTTTATGGCAATATTTTTACACCCCCGCGATAAATAACATGATATTTGAGATTCATATATTGTGATGCCTTGGTCAAGAGACATGGCAGTTTGTGACATGATTTTAGGTTTATCAATCGCGGGAGATCATGATCGCAGCTTACATCATCCTTAAAAACACGAGAGCTAAGGATCAATACGTTATAGGGAATGGGTTTGCTCTGTTTACATTAATTAATGAATTTGCTGTTATTTTACATTGAAACAAACTTAGTTTGCATAGCCTGCTACTTACTCCCTGTTAAAAATTTGCTAATATTAAACAGCTTGATCATCAATAAAGATAATTGACACATTTGACGTCGTCTACAGTATTTGTACATTTAAAACTGTCATTGCGAGACCTTGATATTCAACAGAGTGTCATTAAACATAATTAAGTAAATGTATGAATACAAATACTGTATAAAACAAAACGTATTTTACGAACTACACACATATAAAACATATACTGTAGTATCATCAATATTCGTGGGGGATCAATTTTCGTGGTTTTCGTGGTTGCCACAAACCACGAATTTAAATCCCCAACGAAAAATGAGCCACATAGGTTGATGTTCCCCCCCCCCCCAATTCCCGACCCGTTTTTTTTTTTTTACAGTGTTTCATTTAAGTAAGGATAGAGAGAAAATATAGAAAAAGCATAACATATTCAAACAATAGTAATACTAAACAGAAAGAAAGAAAAATACTAGTAATACAAAATAACTGCATATGAAGCAGTGGTTCTACTGCGTCATTAGCTGCCTGGTAAGCGAGAGCCTGCGCCGGGTTCTCAGCTTCTGATGGGTTAGGAAGTCCAGGAACCGAGGGTGATCTAAGTTGAATTTTACCACTCTTAAGCCACTGTGTTAACGTCATGATATTCATAAAGTACTGATATTGCAACTTTATGGACAGTGGTTTAAGTAAGAGATCATTCAAATGTACTTTAATAACTGATTGGTCTGG
>JARLTB010000166.1:4232500-4350000 GCA_030141615.1 Unio pictorum
GGAGAATATTATATACCTCACGCACTGAGCTTTGATCCACATTTGACCTCTTTGAGGGTTCAATGAACAGTTCGGGTTGTATTACAGGGTTAACATGATGTCTGGATTGAATGGTTGACTGCGAATATGTTTTCACGCTTTACTATTGATGGGTGTGTGAGCAACAATATAATGCAATCTTCTTGGTATATAATGTCAGCGACAGATAAACATTTGTTTACGATACATACAATAAAGAAATCTTAAACTTACCTAATTCCTATACGAACAACTAAAAGATCAGACAATCATCAAACGTAAATAAAGAAGATCATTATTCAGATAAATTACTTATCACAGTTATAATCATATCAAGAAAATTGTTCTCGATAAGTTGTTAATAAATTCAAGCAAATAATTATACTGTTATCAACGAATTCACATGAGATTGGCGCACATACCTTGCGCTTTAACGTGTACCTCTTCTACCGCCAAAATAGGGTCTGTCGACGTTTCAGACATCCAGTTGACTGTACAAAATGATTTACGAGAGATAACTGCTTCCACATTCTTCTCGTAGTACGTAAGTTTCATTCTTGCAGAACCAACGTGGAGAGATTAGGTTTCTTCGAGCGGTCGTACTTAAAAAATCACGCATACAATAATTACCTGCTCAATAAACATTGCCCAATTCACACCGATACTATTTACATACAATATATGTTTCATCCAGTTCGCACGCAAAAAAGTTACATGTTTCACGTGCATCATCCAATTCACACAGAAAATAGTGGCGTGCTCTATATGGATGATTCGATTTACAAAGAAAATTTTATGTTTTATCTTGTTGATATCTTTTGCATAGTATATGTGAGAAGTGTTTTATCAAATATTCAATATACACAGAAACGTTTAAGCATGTATTTAATATCCTTGGTCCAAAGTCAAGAAAAGAATAGATGCATATTTTGAATGGGTGCATATATATATAGACTTACACACTCCCAAACCATTATTATTGACATTCATCGTTATTATTATTATTATTATTATTATTATTATTATTATTATTATTATTATTATTATTTAGCAATTTCAATGATATTGAACATTGTGAACTAAACATAAGCTACAGCTCTGAAGGAAACAATACCCCATTATTTGTATAAAAAATCTGTGTAGCTTGAATGTGTGTAGCTTAAACATTATGAAAATCCTGAATGAAACAACACGTAATAGGAAACAACTATGGACGAAATAGTAGTTATGGTAGAATGATAATCTGACAACGAATAGTATTGCTAACATAGTAAACATTATATAACGAGCTGCAGTTTCCATAAACCAATACATTTTGGTAGTAGCAGCACGAAGGGTGAACACACCAAGTTTTCGAATAAAACTAAAGCCTCTACGGAGACCGAAACTATTGCAGACAAACCGAAATTAATTCAGACAAAAAAGGGTGAACAGACGAGTTTTTAAAGATTCTAGGTTTCAACCGAATATTTTATCAAGTCCGATACGAAATCTTGATCTAGGGTCATGAAACTGTATCGTTATAAATCCATGTGAGAAAGACTTAGTATTACAAAAGAAATTTCTAAAGAGATTATAATCCATATCTCCACTGCATCAGGTCTGGTGAATATTTCTTAGCGTATGTGTGTCAACTCCAAGAATATTATTCATCCATCTCGTTATCACATTAAGTAACAAGTGTGTCTTGCCACTTCCAGATGGTCCAATTATAATCATGCGAATAGAATCTGGTAGCCGACAAATCAATTACATTCATGTTATTATCAATAAATTATGGATCTATATTGTGTTAAATGTAAGAAGCTTACAGGCACAAACGACTTGACAACAATTAAAATAAGTAACAACAGAAAAGCACTTGCTGGTAAGTGTGTACAATGTGGTACAACAAAATTTAGATTTGTTTCTTAGGATTTTAAAAGAGCGAGGAGGTAATATTGCAGCCAAACTAGCAAAACTTCCCGGGACTCCATGGGCAAAATATCCAGGATAAAAACAACTTCCAGGGTATAGTTATTGGGGCCACGGAACCAGACTTGACATCAGGCTTGATGGCCAAAACCAACCTCGACCCGGCGAATATCCATTAAACGCTATTGATAACGCGTGTCATGCTCACGATGTTGCTAATAAAAGCAGCAATTTGCAACACAGACATATCGCAGATGTGAAATTAATTCATGCCTTAAATTATATCACTGATCAATCTTTGAAAGAAAAATTAGCTTTGTGGTTGATAAAATCGGCGATGAAAAAGTAAATTAATGCTGGGTGCTGGTAATTAATGACATGGAATCTATGTATTATGCCCCAAGAGGATACTGGAGGGGTACATCAGCAATCGGTAAATTCGCTAAAAGTGAAAAATACCACCGCGGCGGATTGGTTATCCAAACAGGCAATATGGCAGATTTATCTACCACCGCCTAAACAAATTAACTGTGCACGTATTGATGCCAGCGTCCCTAATGAAGTTCATCAGGCTGATATATTATTTCTACCGCATAATACTGTTAATAAACAAACATACAAGGATGCGCTAACCTTAGTTTATTTTGTGAGTAGATACGAAGAATCTGAACCATTTAAGACAAAGTCATCAACTGAAGTAGTTTCTACGTTTGAAAGAATTTATCAACGAGGTCCTCTGCAGTGGCCAAATCTATTTCAGGTTGATCCTGGCAAGGAATTTCAGGGTGTAGTGTTATCAACAATGAAGCATCATAATGTCACTATCAGGCGAGGACATACTGTACTACATCGCATTCGGGCAATTGTTGAGCGAATTTATTCGGACACTTTCTGAGCGGTTATTTGGATATCAATACGCGAAGGAATTTATCCAGGATACACGATCTCGTGAATATGTCAAGAGATTACTGGCACACATTTAATATTATTAAATACAGTTTTCTAATAATATGTTCTGTGATGACATTTGGAACCATAGCCATATGCACTGATATTTCTATGGTACAACCTGTCCATTAAACTGAAAATATATGAAACAAAATGGACACTTCTAAAAGCTTTGCATTTGATTGTATTTACCTGTATGGTACAACAGAAACAAAGTTTAAGAGTTTAATGAAAGAGCGTGACAACAGACCTAATAATAACTGCAGGAGTTTATTCGTGATACTTAACCTTACCTTTTAAACTGGACATTCCATCCCATGGGGTTCTAAATATAAACAAATGTAACCGATAACATAACGACATGTAAAGACCCTAGCAGCACACCAGCAGGCCACATGATATGTCCAGATCAAGGAAATATAGGCCAGTTACAAACCACATAACAATTACACATCTGCTAGAAATTAAGTGATGAAGATAACATCATTATTATTAGTCATTCTCATCCTCGTCGTCACCATCACTATCAGGGTGCATCATCTATGTGTTATTGTAAAACAGTTTATGCAACATCAATCAATTTGTTTTTCTTGTAACCGAATGTGCATCTGCTCATTTTGTAATTTAAATTGTCTTTCTTTCTCCTCTTTGTCATATTGTAAATGTCTTTCTTTCTCCCTTTCCTGTCTCTCTATCCTCCTTTTCATATTGTAATTGTCTTTCTTTCTCCTCTTTGTCATATTGTAATTGTCTTTCTTTTAAAAACTTGTTTACAACTCTGAAGCCAGGTCAGAAATGAGGTCAACATCTGGTGTTTATTTGTAAGGTACAGGTCATCTCACAAGCACTGAATCCTAAACTTAAAATGTCAAATTTAAATCTAACAAATAAACAATTAAAACAAAACTAAATGACTTAAATCAAATATAGGTAACATAATATAATATCATTATCATGTGTTAAAGGTATTGTGTTTACGATATATATGCACACACATACACACACACACACATATATATATATATATATATATATATATATATATATATATATATATATATATATATATATAAATCATGTTTTGTATCTTATATATTTTCAGCATGATTTTATGTTTTCCAATTTCATTGTTTTTGTCATTTGTTATTCTGTAGTGTAGTCAAATCTTTATTAATGGTGTAAAGCGCTTATAGCTTTTAAAGATTAGGCGCTATACAAAGTCCTCATTATTATTATTATTATTATTATTATTATTATTATTATTATTATTATTATTATTATTATTATTATTATTATAGGCTGGGGCAAGACTGATTTTCCTGACCTAGGTTACACGATTTCACACCTTAGTGACGTCATTAGTTTACTATATATAGCCAGTGTCACTGATATAAAGAATAGATGGTGATCTGGAAAGGAGCTGGTGACATTATCCTGAAGAGTTGAGCCAAAGCCAAGGTGAGGATCATTTAGGTAAGTGCTTAAGTTACATCAATACTGCATCAGGCATTCTACCATTCAAACCACTTGCCAGGAGATGAATTTCATGTGATCTAATGTCAAACTTATAAGATGTTTTCAATGATGAATTACAGTATTTCAAAGCACCAACTATGTTATGATATAAGCGCTAACCACCGATCTTTATACCCATCTATCTATTAGAATGTGGATGACAAATGGCAGTGTTTCCTGATACACTGTTTCCTGGAAATAGTTTTATTCAGAGTAATTGCATAGATAAACCATTGTTTGTTGCTACTTATGCTTATATAATTGTACAGTACATGTAATTCTACCTGGAATAATACAACCTTGCCGAAATCAATATTCGTGGCTATATATAACTTGTGCATCCGATTTATTAAGCCATTAGGTGTGACCTCCGCTCATAAATGTTTTCTTTACATTTGACTGCCACGTGCGCGTATGTAACACGCATATATACATAGAAGATAAAGAGATCTCACGTTACCAGGTCTAATGGACGTTTCTTTCAGTTCATACACGTGTGATTGGTTTAGAAAATAATTATCTCTTGAGTCAAATCATTTGACCGTATCAATTACAAGTTTCAAGTAAGTTACTTAATCACGTCCAATGGAAAACAAATCTAAGATAAGATAGTGATAGTTTGTTTTATAACTGATATTTTTGGTACCCTTCCCCGTTTACAAGAACGATCACACACGGTTAATTTAATGACAAGTCCTTCCTTATGATAAATGCATCCATGAAGTTCATGTCATATGCGAGGTTCGATTTATCTGTAAGTTCTCACAAGCAGCAGAGAGGGCGAACCCTACAACGTTTTCAGACAAAATTTTGATTGAATCCTTAAAACGAGCCTTCCTACGATCTCATTTTAACCAAAAAAAATGTCTCAGGGGCGAACCCTACAACGTTTTCAGACAAAATTTTGATTGAAATCTTAAAACGAGCCTTCCTACGATCTCATTTTAACCAAAAAAAATGTCTCAGGGGCAAACCCTACAACGTTTTCAAACAAAAAATTGATTGAAATCTTAACGAGCCTTCCTACGAAATCTCATTTTAACTAAAAAAATGAAAACGGAGACTTTTACGATTTTTTAATCAATTTTGGTCGCAACTTGTTGTCATCGCCCTCTCTGCTGCTACAGGTTAATAATTCTTTTACGATTTTAACCGAATATTTGATCGAGTCTTTATGATGAAAGTCCTTAGGACTTTACAAACAAACTAATCGCTAACACCTCTTCTTGTAAATCAATCAGATTATTTGACTGGTCGGTGAGTTTGAAATTAATTCTGGTTAATGAATTATTATGGCATCGCATGTAGACAGGATTAATTGGGTTTTCAATAATTAGGAATCCTGGAGGAGCTGTTGGTGCAAACGAATACAGAATATATCCCTGCTGAGCTTGATTTGATTGCTCTAGATTAATTTGATAGCTTCCTTCAATTACATCACATACTAAATTAAGCGCAATCACCGCTGAAATATTTACATTATGCGGGGCAATATGCCTACCGCCACCATCTGGATCATTATTATATTTGAGGAGGACAGTTGAATCTGATTTTTGTAGCGCTTTGATATCGGTTTTAACAATTCTTGCTAATTCATCAGCGTTGTATTTCGGAAACTTGAAATTACGCAGATTGTCTTCTGTGGTATTGTAATCGGTTAGGAATCGTTGTTTATTGTCGCTGTTGTCATTAATTATTGTTTGAATAATTAGTTCATAGATATATTCCATGTCGGATATAAGTTGATTTATTATTTCAACGTGTTTTTGCGATTTTGTTTTCCGTAGTTGTTCTAGTTGTGTTTCATATAATTGTTTAATCTCATTAAAATAACCACGGACGTCAGTTAGCGTAAATGAAATAGTAACAGATGAGTCGGTTGTTCTTTTAATGATAAAATCCCATTGCAATGTGTCTTTGTTGGTGAATATAAATCTATCGGCGATTTTTCCTTTTCTTATATCAGATAAATTATCTCGATAACTGGGATTGATTTCATGATATGATTCTACGTCCGTGGTTAAGTCGGTGGTGGATTTTTCCGGTGGTAATTCAGGCCATCCTAGTACGGTTCTAATAGAATTCTGATAGATATCTACGACGTATCCTTCTGTGCTTATCTCAATTGCGGATGATAGCGTCGGCTCATGAACTGTTATATCGATTTTCGATTCTGTTCCAGTAATCGATTTTATTCTACGCGCGAATTCATTATTGATTTGTTCGATTTGGTATGATCCGGTTGGTATCGAAACGACGTTCCAGTCTGGGGTTCCGTCGTCTTTATTCTTATTCGCAAATACCAGTGAATTATTCGGTTGTTGACCACCAAATGATTTTGATCTGATATTAGGCCAACTGTGATACACTCGTAGTTTTGCTAGCGCTATCTCCTTCACGGGGACTGGGCTAGGGAAATTCACACTAAACTCGGGTTTCGTTGATGTTATTGATATCATGCTTGTTTGTACTGGGTTCGTGTTCTCCACTATTTGTTGAAGTAATTCCATCGGTGTTGTCATCGTTGCTATACTGTTGTTGTCGCTCTAATTTTGACACCGCGGAATCATAAATACTGACCATCACTGAGAACTCACAATTTGGTATGGTTGAGATTATTGAGATCATTTTGGTTTTCGGGTTCGTGTTTTCCAATTCCATCGGTGTTGTCATTGTTATTATATTCATGTTGTCGCTCTAATTTCGATATCGCGGAATCAAAAATACTGACCATCGCTGAGAATTCACTATCTGATATAATCGTATTATCGAGTGACGATGATATCATCAATGATAATTGCGAGTATGCGGTTGATACAATATGAAATTGAATTAAGTAATCCTGCAGTTTACTCTGGCTGCATGATGATATATTTTTTGCTATCCCGGTTGATATACCCCCGATTATAGCCACCGCAGAAATGCAAATTGGAACTACGACCGGGGCAATCATTGTAACCGATGCAAGTATTATTCCGGCGCCAGCGAGAACGCTTGACACCGAGTACATAGTAATATCAATTGCGGTGATTCTTCGTCGGTATTTTTTTATTTTTATTTGATACTCCTCGGTGAGGGTTTTGAGTCTAGTCTGAAATTCTCTGACCTGATAATAGCGACATTGCGTTGATGAAATCATTGTTATTTTAAAAACGCTAGCGTTTTCAATTGTGAAATCCGAAGGATTTTCCTTTCAATTATCCTATTAACGAAGTGGTTTTAGGATCGGATGAGGGGACACCGGATACAAATTCTATTATCCAGGGTAGTGACTCCGTAATCACAGACTCGTCGGAATTGCTTATAGTAATCGTAAGCGGGATTGGTATAGAGGGTGGTGGTTTTGGTATTTTCTCTAGTATATACATCAATGTGTTAACACCTCTGATACCTGTGTTGCTGAATTCCAAATCAAATTTACGGTGATGTATTATTGTAAGTCGGTAGCAACCTGGTACACCAGTATGTCTGTTGCCAACACGAAGATAATTTTCATTTCCCCGGATCCAATCAAAGGTTCCACTATCAACCGTGTACACGATGTTATTAACGGCGCTTACACTATGTGGAATTTTTACCTTATTGATAGCCGCGCTAATTTCAGCGAGAGTCATGACTGCCACAAGTGGGATTCCAAAAAACTTAACAATGACGTCATTGGCTGGTTTTTGATCTTCTTTTAGTCTAAAAACATCATTGTAAATCTCGATATAATTTCCCCTGATTCTGCTAGGATCTATTATCCCCCCCCCACCCTCCTGTCAGAAAAGAACGAAATCAGAAGGTTTCTGATTCCAAGCTCTGCTTGGTCTTTAATATACCAGTCGATTTTAGAAAATTTCGTCGTGATATCTTGGAGGCTACTGCCCTCAAAGAACTTGTTAACAATTTCGCTGGTGAGCTTTTGTTCGTCAATAGCTTTTTTAACTTCAGCGAGGGTCGGGCCTGTCAACGATGTGGTTTCAGACACAGGTGTTCTCCCTAAAAATTTATCCACGATGGTATTAAGTGTTGTTTGTCTCACCATAAACATATTAATATCTTTGAGAGTCATCGTAGATGTAGCCGGGACACCAAAGAAACTATTAGCGATGTAGGCATTGTGAGTGTGCTTGCCGATAAACTCACTGATTTCAGCGAGAGTCATGCCTGCCACAAGCGGGGTTCCAAAAAACCTAACAATGACGTCGTTAGTGGGTTTCTGATCTTCTATTAGTTTAGAAATATCGAGATAATTTGCCTTGATTTCATTTTCATTCATCATCCTTCCCGCGTCCTTGTTAAAAAAGAATAGCGATAGATAGTTTTTAATTTCAGTGAGAGTCATGCCAACCACAAGCGGGGTTCCAAAGAATTTATGTACGACATTTTTGCGAAAAGAATTATAACCTCGTATATGATCATCCAGCTCACGGCCGTGGGCGGTAATCTTGTTGTCTTGGGTGGTAATCATGCTGTCTTGGGCGGCAATCTTGTTGTCTTGGGTGGTAATCTTATTGTCGTGGGCGGCAATCGCGTCGGTGATCGTAGACACAAGTGCGCCTGGTTTAAGTCGTCCGTCGTTGGAATACAGCGCAATAGAGTTTTCAGCGGCGTCGCGCTGCCGTATCAAAATGTCATTCAATGACACATCACTGGATTTCAATTTACCCTGTTTGTCTTGAAATACAACTATTTCGTTCGGGTCAACATTTACTAAATTTAACGTCTCAGCGATTTCATCTTTAATTTTTTTTTTATATCACCTGTCGCAGTGTCATCGGGTTTGGGTTTCAAATATCTCCCCCAAATATCAATCATGTTATTGTAAAACTCTTTCTCTCTCTAAAATAGTTTTTGACGACTTCGTTGAAAAATCTTCGATTTTCTCCAGCGATTACTAGTGTATTCATTCACGACAACATGTGGTGGTTTTCCGCTTGGGTTACTCAAGGAGTTAGAAATAGCGTTAAGGACATTTAATACTTCGCTGCCACATATTGGTGGGTCAATCATTTGTTGTGTTGGTAGCGTAGAATACCAACTCTTCATTGGAAGGGTTTTTATATAACGCATAAACTCTTTTGGTGGGGCTAATCCATATGAATCGAAATAAACAATCCCACGTGGATCAATAGCGTATGCAACCCAGTGAGTTCCAGGTCCGGTGCTGTTATCTAAATTAATGATTCCGGTTTCAACGCTGTTTGGTTGATGTGGTAATTGATCTTTCATAAAGACACCTCTGAAGTTTTTAATCGCGAGTTTTTTAGCAGCATCGAGTAAATCAAAATTGGACATGGGAACCATAGGTTCCTGAGTCATAGACTCTCCAATTAATAAACCGTTCCTAGTCTTAGACTCTTTCCGCTGTACCACGAATACGGGGTTCCTGGTAGTCTTAGACCCTTTCCCTTTTTTTATATCCTTTCCCAGTTGCCTTCTTTAGTGCCATTCCTGCTGCAGTACCAACGGCTCCTAACGCTGCCGCTTTAGCCACCGCTGGGGCTGCTGCTGCAATCAATGCTGGAATCGCAGCTAACAACGGAAATATACCGCCTGTTTTAATCATATTTTTGATAGCAGCCGCAGAAAGAGTAATCTGAACACCCTTTTTTGCTACTAGTGCATCATTGAAATGTTTCACCTGACGAGTTGTCAGCGATAGTTTATTTGCACCACCAGTCATTTGGTTGGGTTTCAACGTGATTGTGGTTCCACATTTTTTAGCTGATTCCGATTGCAATTTTTTTATTTGACCAGGAGTTAACGCAACACTAATATTACTATATGACATTATACATAATTGATTGATTCTAAATCGTTTACAATTTCAATTACATGTTTTCCACTGGTGCATCTACCACTCTCATTCTTCCTCCAACACCTTCAAGTAACATTGATTTGTCGCTGAGAATGACAGCAACCGCTCTATAATCAGCAATAGCACGACGAGTGACATTAGCTCTAAAATGTATATCAACAACAGATTGTCTCATCAAATCGAGATGTTCCAGTGAGAAGTAATAGATCGGATATAGATTTTTAAAGTCGTATTGTGATATTTGCAGACCAGTATCGACATTTTGGTCGCGTGCCATAAATGACAACAGACGATGATAAACTCGTGCAATATGATTTTCTGTGTAATTAAGTTGTATATCTTCAGATGGTTCCTGCTGGCCGTTTATTCTCAGTGAGACGTCTTTCACACCTAATTGATCAAATATCATATGGCTGAAGAGTTGATTGCCAACTCGTGCGTTATCTTGTAACGCAATAAATATATGACGTGGCGCAGCAACACCTTGTTTTGATGCTAGGTTCCAAGTGAATAACCCGTTGATATTTGATTGTTTAACATCTGTACTCACGGTTAGCCAACTTAGTAATGATTTTCCTCCTTGGTCCATAAATGATAGTAATCGTTCTTCTGCGGTAATTGCTGGAGTCAACACTGGCATCCACAATGATATTTTTGTTAAATTGACTTTACCAGCATCAGCATTTGGATTTGCATTGTCTGCTGGAATCCTCCAGATTGCGTCACTATCATCACTCTTTCGTACAAGCGATACTGTATGCTTCGCTCCATAAATAACTTTTCTGACGTTTCTACAGAATCCAAATATGTGATGCAGTGGAATCGCGCATGAAAATGATTTACGCCGCCCTTCCAACATTGAAATACGTGTTGAAGCTCCGAGATTGAAATTAGGATCGTTGTTTATAATCATATCCTCGGCATCAATATTAGCATTACCAGCATTATTCTTTGGTCGTCTTATAATAAATGAATTTCCTCCAGCGGTATTTTTATTATCCTTTGCAAACATCATAGAAGGTCCTGCTGATCTTGTATAATCATCGGAATATCTCGCTAACCCGATTATTGTTGTAGCCACATCAACATCGCGATCTATCGCCTCAATTTCTTTTCCATCAATGAGATATTTTGCACTCTCAAATAACGCCATGATACCATTATTGACAAACCCGACATGAGTACCAGCTGGATACTCTGTATCATTTGTTCGTATAATTTCTCCTTCGATTTCGATAAACGCTTCACAGGGCAAAAAGTATTTACTGGTATCATGGACTTGAAGATCAATTCTTGCTCGACTATTTGAGTCTATGGCATGATAGGCGTAATATTGATAATCGCGTACAGAATCATCCTTGCGAACTGGGGCATCTATATCAAACGCTGGATCAGGTGACTGTTTGAACATTTTATTCTATTTATCAGAGTCTAAATCGCGATTTTCCATTTCATCGTCGTAGTTTTTTAAAGCCACTTCCTGCTATCATATTTGCAATATTGCTTTGGTCGGGGTTTAAAGCCATCGACGCTAATTTTTCATCTACTGCGTTATTTATAATTCTACTAACACTCGCAGGCATTTCCGCTGTAGACGGTAACGGTTTTGAAAATCTTTTGGATTTCATCCGTGATTTCACTAATGATGTTAATTTATTCTTCGCAGTTGAAAACGCTTTTCCCGCAAGATCTCCAACAGCACTAATACCCTTATCACGAATAACATCAATTGCTTTCATTCCTAATTGTTTAGCCAACGGCATCACTTTTGGAGCCATTCTTGAAAATAATCCTAAAATGGTATTACCTAAACCATCTCCGTAGTATGCTCTATAAACCGGAAACCGTGAATTAACTACGTAGACGGGGGTTGGTTTATCATGATTGTAGTGTATGATCATTATTTGAAATCAGAAACAATTTTTCAATTGTTATTTATCTAATCAATTGACTTTTCAATTCAGTCACTATGATACCCACTTTCCACTAACTCGCCAATGAAATCTCGATATGTGCTGATATCCATGATACCACCCTGAAATAATCGTCTACAGATATCAGCTGCTTCATTAATTATTTCTGGAGAGTTATTTCCAGCTCGGAACCCTCCTACAAGAACCTCTAATCGTGATATATCACTGAGAACACTACCAGGACATGAAATGCTAGCGTTTCCAACTAGACCACTCCCCAGAAATTTCTTCTCATCGTATGGCTGTCTTATTTGGAATTGAAATTTTCTCTTGAAGTCTCTGTATTCCTTCATCCTTCTATCTAAACCCCCAGTATTTATTTCATACACTATATCAGCCCATTCATTATGTGACATTCTATAATCCGAATAATTGTCCGTGAAAAACTTCTCTTGTGAATCATAGCTGTTAGCAGCGAATTCACCTAAATTGTCTATATCCTCGTTGAGAATTTGTTGTTTAGCGCTCTCGGTAAATATAATTGATTTAGGTAGTCCACTAACTAGTTCTTCCTGAAATCCTTTAAATTTTCGTTTCGAAGCGGTTGATATATCCTGAGGAAGTGATTGCAAGGATTTTTTTGTTTGTTTAGTTCTTTTTGCTATTTTTTCTAACACAGGAATAAGACCCTCTTCTTTTCTTTTACCGTCAGGATCATCTCCCAGTATAGCACGCTCTATCTCCTTCGTTGCTGTGGTTACTGGTTTAAACAATTCTTCAGATCCCGCAGCAAAATCAGTCTGAAGACTCTGTCGTTGTTGTAGTTTATTCCGTACAGAGTCACGAATTGGTACAAATCTCCTGATTGCATCCAGTCGTTCACGAGCCAATCGGGTTGTTAATGCTTCATTGACCATTATTTGAAATCAGAAACAATTTTTCAATTGCAAAACAATTTTTCAATCCGACCTAACACCATCGTGGAAGTGTTATTTTGACATTTTAAGGGCGTTATTATTGATGAAGGAAGTGTGGAAATTGTATATAAAAATAAATAATACCACACTTCCTTCATTCTATTTTGATCAATCTGAACCGTCCATCAATTTTTATTCAGTGTGAAATATTTTCACTGTTTTTGACATTGTCAATCAAAAAATGCTAAAAAAAATTAAAATCTCTATGAGGGACGGTCACAATCAAATAATGATAAATGGTCGGTCAATCAAATAATGATAAATGGTCAATCAAAATTGTTCATTTTCTTGAATTAACGCCCGTAGGTTTCTAATTTTAGAATTAACCTCCTTTTTCAATTCGTATTCGTTACCTAATTCTTTTCGTATTCGTTCTACGATAGTATATAACGGAGCGAACACACTTACGTCACTGGAGAATGCAAGAGAGTCCCGAATAGAATTCTGAATTCTTTTGATGAGCGCGTATTGCTTTGGCAGCATATATTTATTGTTGTTAACTCCGTATTCAATATCCTGAAAATCAGACATGATTTGATCAGGATTTAACCCATCTGATAGTTCAATATCCCAACTTTTCAATTTTGAAATCTCGGATATAATGCTATTCATATTTTCAGAATTCATATTCTATAACAATGACATATTTCTAAATGAAAAATATGACGCATTAGACGTAACTAAATCGAATTTTCTGTCCAGTCCCTTTTGAAATCGCAGATCGATAAATCCCCTCTGCAACTTTTCGTACTGAGGGTCCACAAATATCGAAATGCCTTCCGGCGCTAGCTATCGATTGAAATATTTTTTCTTCGTTAGTTATCGTATTAAAAGATTTTACGGGTCTCTTCCCAACCGTTTTGCAAGTGCCAGTCTTCCCTCGTTTGGTATTCTCACTTTGAGTAACGGCTTCTAGATTTGATAAAGAATTATTCTTTGGATTAGAATCCTTGTGATCAATAACAAAATCATCCTCGATCAATCCATAAAAACACTCGTACACGAAACGATGGCAGTAATAAAATTTCCTTCCAGCGCCAAACTTCAAATATCCCCCACCATTGTCAGAACCAACTGGTTTCTTCAGTCTGCGGTTTCTTACAACACCATCACTAGATGCTTCATAATTTGTGATCACAGGGTGTGGTCTGAATTCTTGGTTCATTCGTATACTAAATACTATTTGTCTAATTCATTGTTTGGTTTAATGATTACATCACTGGAGAATCTTTCGATGTAGTCTTGAGGAGTTCTTATGATTTTGTCAGGGACGTTGTCAGTGTCAGGGACTTTTTCAGGGTCATAATTTCTGATTGATTGTCCATTTTTTATTCTTTTATCATAATAACGCTTCAACTCCCTGTATCGCTTTCCACCGCAATTCAAACACAACTGAGATTTTCCCCTAACCCCAACCCCACATCGTATGCAGGGTAACGGGCCAAGGCTTCCACGACGAAAGCTTTGCATATGATACCCACAGAATTCATTTCTGCATGATTTGTTACACGGGGTTGTTGATCCAATCATAAGCCACTTACAGTGATTCATTATATATAAATCTTTCATTTAAATGCTTGTTTTAATTATAGCATGAGGGAGTTAAGGAGAACGCCTTCGAAAAATGCTGAATTCAATACTGATAAGGAATTTAAGAGATTATCGAAGATTAATCCTAAATTTAATCTCGATAAACCCAAAAAACGCCCAAGAGACGGAAACATGAAAGAGTTTAAGAGATTATTGAAGATTAATCCTAAATTTAATCTCGATAAACCCCCAAAACGTCCAAGAGACGGAAACATGAAAGAGTTTAAGAGATTATTGAAGATTAATCCTAAATTTAATCTCGATAAACCCAAAAAACGTCCAAGAGACGGAAACATGAAAGAGTTTAAGAGATTATTGAAGATTAATCCTAAATTTAATCTCGATAAACCAAAAAAACGTTTAATAGACGGAAACATGAGAGAGTTTAAGAGATTATTGAAGATTAATCCTAGATTTAATCGCGATAGACCTAAAAAACGTAACAAGAAATTACCCTGGAAGGATGCTCAATTCAATCTTGATATAGTTTCTAATACACCCAAGAATAAAATTCTTGATAAAGCCATCAGAGACTGTTTTAATGAATTCAAGCGTGATGGAGCATGTTATTGTTGGTCAACATTTCGAATTGATGGTGTTGTTGACGCTACCATGAATGATGAAAAAGCAGCAGTGATAATTTCACGTGTTGGGGAAAAAAGGTATTTTTTCCGAATAAAATTCATTATCGAAGTCGATGGCAAATGGATTATTAGGGATAAATTTGAACCAATCCTCAAGAATAAAAAAGCTGTCATTGTGAGTAGAGATTCCAAACCAGGAATTCTAACTGGAATCGACAAACCATACTACGAAAGATCTTATCCCGTAACAGCAATGGTTTATGGGATATATCCGTTAAATGATAAACCCGATATCGCAAAACTAGCTCCTATGAAATATTCTAGTTCACTGAATTGCGTGGCAACACGGGTAATGGAACACTTCACAAATGCATCCCGAGGAAATAAACTAACTGATCTGCGACGTAGGAAAATAACCGAATGGGAACTGACAGTGAAACAGCATGGTGCAAAGATTTCTGATATAGCTTAATTAGAAACATCATTAAGATTTCAAATAACCGTTATGACGATAACCGGAGAGGTTTTGTACGAACCGAAATATAACAAAAATGGAGCACCAATACAGATTATTGATCATAACAAACACGCGTGGACACCTGCGGTAACAGTATTTCCACGAGAACGAACCGTGAAATATATCCCTAAGGAGTTCGTCGTGGATGTTTTCTATGAAGAGAAATTATTCGATGCTATTCATGCGTTGTGTAAAGATGATCCTGTGTCAGTGTGGTTACTTAGAAGTGATGAAGATCCCGAAATAGGATTTGATCAATTTGTAAGACCAAATGGCGAATTATATCGCGTTGAAGAATTAGATAACAGAATGAGAAAAATCGCTAGTGATTTTTCACCGGAGAGTTTTCATGAAAAACTACTCACGGATAGTTTTACTATTCCATCAGTGGTAGCTCACTTCGCAAGAGAGAAAAACTCATGGCGTCCAACACGAAGTGATTTTCTCGAAGATGTTAAATTGAGTTGCGTCGAATTTGGTCATAGAGGACTGTGGAATACGAAATACTCACGTGATGGTATGATTTCAATTGATATATCCGCGTGTTATCCTGGAAGTTTTCTCGGATATGGGGAATGTGCTGAGTACTTCAAACGATTTGGACACCCCACACATGAAATGACTCGTGTTGCGATTAATGGACCATTACCTGATTTTGATTTAACCGGATTCGCTCGTGTGATATCATTTGAATTAGCGTCAGGATTACATCCGTGTAGTTATGTTTGGCTCGGTAGACACCTATCTGAAAAACACTGGATGCCAATAGTGCTATTGAGATATATGATTGATTGTGGTATGCTAATATCGTTGATTGTTTCCGAGGCTATTATATGCTATCGAGCTCAGAAAGAAGTTTGGCTACCACAACCCGATCTAGATCGTATAATCAGCGAACTACGAAAACAATTCCCTGATTTCAATGAAGAAAAAATCATGAATTTGTCTAAGAAGTTATTTGAAAGTAAAAAAGAACAAGCAAAAGATTTTGGACGAAGAATAATCGGTAAATTTACCCAGGGTGGAAGATACGACAACGCAAAATATTCTTCGCGGTTGATCATAGATATCGCTGAATACGATTTTATTGTAACGGATTTAATGAAACAGGGAAAACTTGTATCCCGTAAGGATGCTTTTCTATCCAATGGTGAGAAAATGGGTACGGTTGTTACCTACTGTGATGGATATAATTCCCAGTATACACATTTAAGATCATCTATGCTAGCCTATGCTTCTATTAATCTATTTTCGATGATAAATAGATTTCCTAATACCGCGGTTAGAGTGGCCACTGATTCGATGTATATACACAATAAATACAAATCAGCTGTAGCTAAATTCACAGATCCGGAGGAAGCGTGGGGGCGTTGGCGATTTAAAAAGGAGATGCTACATGAGTATTGTGAATCCACAGACGTTGCCATGGATGATAAATATCTTTGTTGTAACCGTATTGAAATTCAATCAGAATTTTCTAATGCACCACCGGTATCTGATCCAGTATGTAGATACAAGACAGTTTATTTAAACGGTTGTGGTGGGTCAGGAAAGACAACTCGTGCAATTGAATTATTTCGTCGGTCAACCATGATTGTGCTAACACCGACTCACAGACTCGCCAGAGAGATGATACAGCGAGGGGTAAATGCCTGTACTTACCATAGTTTCTTTCGATGGAAGGGTGACAAATGGACTCCTGAGCGTATGGGTTATAAATTCATTCCTGAAATCATAATCTGGGATGAAATATGCACAGTGTCATTAGATGTATTACAAACATTTCTCGAGTGGTTGTTAAACAAAAACACAAAAGTCGTCATGTGCGGTGATCACGGCCAACCACCACCATTTGTCGGTGCATCTCCACATGAATGGCTAAGGGGTTTTGTAGACTATTATGAAGAAATTACCACTGATTATAGATCAATTGATGAACGATTACGAGAATTCAAAGCGCTAATTAGATTACAACCGGATAGAATCCAATGCGAAATAGCGCGTGAAGTGATTTCAGAAACTCCAATGAATGATTTCTGGGAAACATGGAGACCAAATGATTTGATAATTGCAAGTAGAAAAATAGTCAGGGACACACTTCAGATGAAGTTATTTGAATTACATAAAGAAAAATTTGCAACGCTTCCAGTACCCCTTTGTTATAGGCCATCGGATACACGAAAACAGAATATTGAAGTTGATATTCCAGGACAGAGTGAAAAACAAATTCTCGTATTAAATGATATTGTGCTGGTTGATATCAGCGTCGTCGAAAATGCATTGCGTGCTAATAAATCCCCGTGGACGCTAGGATACGCAGCAACAATACACTCTTCACAGGGATTGACTATATCGGATACAATTGTTTGGATGGTGGATAATCACATCGAATGGTCGAATTTAGTCTATCTCGCAGTATCCAGAGTACGAAAAATAAATCAACTTCGAAGAGTTGTTTTCGATGATGAAATCATTGGTGACGATGATGACACCACAATAAATGATATTGATGTTAGCATCATTAATAAAAAAATCTCCGGTTACAAACAACAAGACAAAAAAAAACAACGAGAATTTGATATTGATGCTGAATTAATAATCACTTTGAAACAACAACAGAATAATCACTGCGCGAGTTGCAATTGTATAATGCGTTGGCAGTATTCGGATAAAGATCCTCGCCAATTTACCGTAGACAGAAAAAATAACAGTCTCGGTCATGTCAGAAATAATGTGATGTTGACTTGTCTTGAGTGCAATAGACGCAACGGCGCTAGTTAAGACCATGCGGTGGCAATTGAGTATCCTCGGGAATTACCTGTAGTTGTTGTCGAGTAAATCCTCGTTGAGGGGCAGTTGAATCCAGTTTATAGACTGGAGGTCTACCCGTAGATCGTGTTATACTAGATATCTTGTGTGCAGTAACACTCCAAATAGGATCAGTAGCCCTTTTTTTACCACCCTCAAGCTCTCCTGGTTCGTATAAGTACCTAACAGTGACATTACTACCAAGAATTGGTTCTTTGAAATCTTTTTGTGGTTGTACGGGTATAGACTTCTTTTTAATAGCGTTGCTAGGTTTCATGTTGATTGTTCTAGTAATCTCATTATTCAGTGCGGTAATCACAGCTGGTAACCTTTTGACCCATTCACGGGATCGCTTTTCTTGAATGAATTCTTTTGCGTATTGATATCCAAATAACCGCTCAGCAATCGTCCGATTAAATCGTTCTACAATGGCCTGATCGCGATGTAGCGCAGTATGCCCTCGTCGTATGGTGACATTATGATGTTTCATTGTAGATAACACTGCACCCTGAAATTCCTTGCCAGGATCAACCTGCAATAGATTTGGCCAGTGCAGAGGACCTCGTCGATAAATCCTCTCAAATGCAGAAGCGACTTCAGTGGCTGATTTTGTTTTCAACGGTTCTGCTTCTTTGTATCGACTTGCAATATCAACTACGGTTAGCGCGTATTTGTAACCACGATCATGTGGCAGAAATAATATATCAGCCTGATGAACTTCATTAGGAACTGTCACATCAAAATGCGAGAATTGAATTTGTTTAGGCGGTGGTAGATAAATTTGCCATAGTGCCTGTTTGGATAACCAATTAGCCGCAGTGGTTTTTTTCACTTTTGCAGCGCTAGCGAGTTTATGGACTGCTGATTTACCCCTCCAGTATCCTCTTGGGGAATAATAAATTGATTCCATATTATTAATTACCGGCACCTAACATCAATTTACTTTTCATAGCTGATTTTATCAAAAATGAAGTCAATTTTTCTTTGAAGGATTTATCAGGAATAGCATTTAACGCATGAATTAATTTCACATCTGCGAGATGCCTGTGTTGCAGATTGCTGCTTTTATAAGCAACATCATGAAGGTGACAGGCCTTATCAATGGTGTTTATTGGTTCTTCACCGGGTCGGGACTGATCTTGATCATTGAGTCTGATATCAAGTCTGGTTCCCGGTCCACAGTAGCTATATCCTGGAAGGTGCTTTTCTCCGGGGTATTTTGCCCATGGGGTTCCAGGGAGCTTTGCCAATTTGGCTGCGATATCACCTCCTCGTTTTTTTTAAAATCAGATCTCATAGACACAAATCTAAATTTCTTTGTACCACATTGCACGCATTTACCAGAAAGCGCTGATCGGTTATTTTTAGTTGTAATCGTCGTCATGTCATCTGTGCCAGTACGCGTTTTACACTTCACACAATATAGATCCATAATTTATGTATAGAAATATGGATATAATTGATTTTTCAGCGACTAAAACAAGAGAACCAGTTAAGCATCATGCAGCGCTACCAAACTCTATCCGGATGATAATAATCGGGCCATCTGGATCCGGTAAAACGCAATTGTTACTCAATTTAATAATGAGATGGATGAAGTGGGATAAGTTGTATTTAATTGCCCCTAGCGTAGATGATCAACGATGTTATGAAGTGCTAAAAGATTTTAACGACAGCGCGGTAGAAAAATCCGGAGAGGGTATTATTGAGTTTATAACCGATATCGATGAAGCACCGAGCATTGATGATATTGATGGAGATATTAACAATTTAGTCGTATACGACGATATAATGTTAGATAAACAAAAAAATCCTGCTAGGATCTTTTCCAGAGGCAGGCATAAAAACACTGACGTGATATATGTCACTCAACGCTACACTCAGGTTCCAAAAGTCATCAGAGATAACTGCAATATTCTTGCTGTATTCAACGGAGTTGATACTCATACTCTTAGAAATATATGGCAGACATGGTGTTCTGATATGGACTTCAATCAATTTAGAAATTTCTTTAGTCATACTCAGTCAACCCCGTACGGATTCGCAACGATAAATTTGCATGATCCTCGGACACGATATCGTATCGGACTGGATCAAATATTCGGTTAAAATCATTTATTATTTTTGTTAACCCATAGCAGCAGAGAGGGCGATGACAACAAGTTGCGACCAAAATTAATTAAAAAATCGTAAAAGTCTCCGTTTTCATTTTTTTAGTTAAAATGAGATTTCGTAGGGAAGGCTCGTTAAAATTTCAATCAATTTTTTGTCTGAAAACGTTGTAGGGTTTGCCCCTGAGACATTTTTTTTGGTTAAAATGATATCGTAGGAAGGCTCGTTTTAAGGATTCAATCAAAATTTTGTCTGAAAACGTTGTAGGGTTCGCCCCTGAGACATTTTTTTTGGTTAAAATGAGATCGTAGGAAGGCTCGTTGACGAATCCTCTTTTTGTCTCCATCTGCGCTAAGAGCGGGATGTTACAGCGGATGTACGTCCATACACTTGTTTCAGGTAATTGTGGACGTTCTCCATGTCAGCTGGTCTGGGTTGCACTGAATCTCATTATTTTTGTTGGTCAGCCATCTGTTTTCCATCTTACGTAACTTATACTGTATCGTTATGTGTATGGTGTTGTACGCATATTTTCAAGAAGTGGACTTGGGTTTATTAAGTTTAAAGAAAGCGATGGTTCTGGTCGTGCAACTGCTTGAACTTGTCGCAGTGTTAATTAAACCAGTCTTGATGCTTTCTGGCTGAGATTCCATGGATTTTCGAAGCTGTACTGTAGAATAGCTCTCTGAATGCCGCCTAGTAAGTCTCCACATTCTGATAGTCGAGAGGGTTGGACTTTAATAGTTCTTCCAGGGCATGCACGAGATAATGCTTGGTACTGGTGCATTTCAGCTTGGTGGTGTCCAGTTGTGTAAGAGCCGTCTTTCCTTGTGGGCGTCTTTTTTGGGTAAATGCGTATTTTGAGACGGTGGTTTGTCCAGTTGTAAGCGCCGCACAATGACTAGGCCACGAGCAAATCCTGCCTCCCTGCTTCCTGACATTGATGCAGTCGATCAAGTTCCATTGCTTTGAGTGAGGGTGCATTCATAATATCCGGATATAGGTAGGAAGGCCAGTGCTCAGAGCGAGGGTGCATCCATGACATCCGTTTACGGGTAATGAGCGGAATACTGTATTGGTGATCAGCAGTTCATGCTCGGCGCAAGTCTGTAGCAAACGTAGACCATAGTTGTTATAGAGACCCACACAATTTTTTTCCTTGCACTCCATTCCATTCAACGGATCAAAGATTACTCTTGCATTAAAATCGCCAAAAATGACGAGCTTATCTGCCATTGGAAAGGCAGCAGTGACGGAATAAAGACCCTCATAGAACTTTACATCGGTTGGTCGTGCTTGGGACATAGCGACTGATGATGGTAAGATGCTTTCGTCCAGATAAGAAGGACATTTTCATGGTGATGAGCCTGTTGTTTACTTCCTTGGGAGCCCATCCAGTTTGCCAGTCAGTGTTGTCTTCACTTCAAAGCTGTAACCAACACTTCCTCGGTCGCTCAAATCGAAAGTGTACCCGGAGCCCCTTTCACAGAGTTCGCTTTCTTCTGTACACCATGTTTCGCTCAAGGCAGCAATGTCCAGGTTGTATCTGACAATGGGGTGTATCGGGTGTCCTGGAAGGGTAATAACTCCGGCTGGCAAAGCAGTTGTACTTGTTTGGGCGTATGTCGCCTACCTTTGGATCCCACTTGGCATACACACACAAACACACACACACATAAATACATACATACATATATAGGGGCCCCGTGTGACCGACTGGTCTAAATAGCTGTCCGTTAGGGATCACTGCCATCTCACCTCTGCGTAGGTTCGAGTCTAAGATTCGGCTAATTTAGTTATAAGAGAAAGCTTGCCAGTAGCTTCTCGTGGGTCGGTGGTTCTTTCCGGATCTTCCTCCACGAATTATACTTAGAGACATGTATAGCCTATCGTGTGCTGAAAATGGCGTTAAACCCTACAACAACTACAACTACTAGTACATGCAAACATGCACGCACACGCGCACGCACGCACACACAAACATACACACACATACATACATACATGCATGCATCCATGCATGCATGCATGCATGCATACATACATACATACATACATACATACATACATACATACATACATACATACATACATACATACATACATACATACATACATACATACATACATACATACATACATACATACATACATACATACATACATACATACATACATACATACATATGCATGCATGATTCAGGTGTGCTTTGAGGCCATTTTAAGTTTTAGTTGCCAAGGACAAGTTGATTTTTTTTTTATTTCACCCATTAGACGCTTGGACTTTAGAAGTGAATTTTAAAACTTAAAAATTATTCACTTTACCGAGGAGCACATCATTCAAATATCAAAATAACACGAGTTAAAAAGATACAAACTGGTTAATTTCTCTGTTTTTTTATAGGTTAGTTTAAACAAGTTACTAACTGGTTAATGTTGTATTCTATTCCAGATCATTGTTGAATCATGGACTACACTTTACATCTGCTCATCATGGTGCTGCTTGTTTTCTGTCAGGGCATTTATACCGAGAACGCTTTTCGCGACTTGTACAGCGCTGGAAACACCAAATGCAGTACTGGCATTCAGTGCGGATATCATGGAAGTACATCGTACCGGTGGTGTTATGTAGATAATACGAATAAATGGGAATATTGTTGCAGTGGCGTGTGTGCCCAAAATGGAGAAACGCACACGTGGTGCCAGTCTGGAAGTAAATCTGTTGACTGTACTGAACCTAGTTTTACTGGGGAATATGGAAACACGTGTATTCCGGAATTTCCGTGCGGACTTCATCCATATGACTATGCTAATCCGAAATATTGGTGTTATTTTGATGAGAAGAGAATAACGTGGGGCGCATGCTGTCCACCCTATAGTTCATATGGTGCTGTGGGATGCAATATGTAGGCCTCGTTAGCGTTTGTTAACATAAGCCATTTGTATACACCAGAAATCACTGTAATATATGATTATAATGTAAAATGTAATGCAATGCAGAGGCATTAAACAATCGTCATTTATTAAAATTACAAAGACTTTAATGATAACCATACAAATTGATTCGATGAAAAATCATATGAATTCACTTTTAACATGATCGTTATTTCCGTAAGACGCAGATGACTTATACTACTTTTGTCTCTTTTGTTATTTGGACATAAATATTATACATGGCACCATCACCTAGCCATCAGTGCTTATTATAATCAATAAACGCAAATATATGAGGACCATCTTGATTATTTTTATTTCGGGATGGTGATGATGATAATGTGTGAAAAGGACAAGAGTAATACACATGTATGTGTGACGTAGATAGATAATAATACTAAGAATACTACTACTAATAATAATGTTTTACTTAAACATGTTAGGGAAATAAATCATATATTATGACGAGGGACGTAACAGTGATAGTTATGTTGACATCATAATGATTTTCTTTACCTGTAACTTAACGACAAAACATTATTATCTATATCGTGTCTTGGACTTAAAAATAATTTTACAATTGTCATGGGTTTACTTAATTACACTGCCAAGAATACTCTACACGGGTACTGAATCCGAAACCTTTCGATTACGAGTTTTGCACCCTAACATTTGAGCTACTGAGGCCCATGTATGGCTCTATAATGAGTTACATGTTTCTAGTACGTTCTCAAATATATTGCTGGTTCTAATGATTTTAGATTTCATCCGTCGTCACTCTTTTACAACAGTACTATCCCTTGTTAGTATTGAGACCATCACCATAATTTATGCTACTACTACTGAATACGTTAAGCCTGATGCGACATTCCGTGTTTTTCAACTGTTACCTTAATCAGCTTGTAAGGTATAAATCCTGTTGTGTTGATTGCGATGGTAGTTTTGTTTATGTATATAACGGTTATTATTTCCTGCATCGCCTGAGCCGCCTTGCAAATGGAATATCATTTTATATATAATACGTTGTGGGTCGTCCAAGTTTGAACACAAAGTGTAACCTTGTAAAACTTCTATTTTATATTCGACGTGCATCGTTTGTCGGATAGTGCCCGCGAAAAAAAAATATTGTATGTTTCACTGTCAGTATAACGCTATCGTGTGAACTCAAATATAAGAGGACAGAAATGTGCATAAATGAGATTCATCTAAATATATTTAATCTTGACCAGCCATTATAAAGGTATTTAATCGCAAATATTTGACAACTTAACTGCATGATTTTGAACCTTCTTGAAGAATGACATCATGAAGCGATTTGAAAAACCGAATTAATCCTTTGACTCTAAATCCACCCCAAGAAAATAATAAGCACACATTTATGACTTTATTAACTGATAACTTTATTTTATCAGTATATTAAGAAGAGTACAATTAAAAACAAATTAATTGGAAGGGAACAATACATAAAATGGATATATTACCTATTTTCATAGATGGCCTTACCAAGATTAATGGATATTTGCTGAACATGCACCGTGAGACCTAAGGAAAGCTAACCGATTGTGTTTCTAAACATTTTACCAGTTGAATTACCATTACCGTTAACACAGGTGGCACGATCGCAACGGAGTCTGGATGAGTTAATGATTCAACGAAATGGAAAAACAATTTCAGAAAATTATTTTTTAAAATTCTTAATCCGATATCATCACATTAAAGGTAAACACAATATACCCAGTAAATAATCCATATAACATGCTGTTATTCTTTCAATGATAAAAATGTATCGTTATAATTATAAATTGTAATGATATAAAAGCTACCAGTGAGGAACCACGTGGAATATATAATTTTAATAAAGTAAAATATAGGAATAGTCACAAAGTTGGAATGAGGAGTACGCTCATAATCATGATCGATATACAAAGGTTTCTTGTAGATTTTCTTCACGTTGGAGTAACAGTTAAAATAGATATCTGTAACTGAAATACATCTGTTGTTTTATAAAAGATATGAAATCACGCATCATAATTTCTAACAGGATATTCAGCAAATCAATATTGGAAACTAAATCTAAGTTCACGTAAACATCTCAAAATGATAAATAATTGACATCACAATTTCTTCCAGTCTTTTATCAGGAAACTAGAACATCTGCAACGTCTGATAACTATTTATTCATTATATTGACCTTTCCAATATTGTGGTTTCTATCTTTTATTCTGATAATGTTTATTTCGTACGAAATCTTAGTATTATAGACTAACTAGTTGTATAATCTATTGAAACAGGATATTAAATCATTTGCATGATAGTGAAGTATCGTTAATTTACTTTCATTATCTATATGTTATGTGATTAGATATGATTGGTATAGTTATGCATCTCTGTGTGAGTGATGAATGGTGCGAAAATGTCTGAATTATTATGTTCCAAATATGATGATCAGGTTTTTTGAATTGCAAAGAAAATATAATTTTATTTGAGCATGATACACGGTTAGTCATTCGTTTGGTAAAAGGCGCAATGCCTGCGTAATATGTACTGTTGCTGGCATAGTGGGTTTGACTGTTATGACTGTAGTCATGTCTATATCAATTTTATAAATGTTAATCGCGGGAGTTTGTAAATCGTTGGCAATATATGAGCAACTATTCATCAGCTGTTGACATTATTTAAATTCACCTTCCAATGTTATTTTGTTTACGCCCCCATCAATAGTAAAAGTTGTTTATACATTTACAGTAAACCTTTCACTCTTTTATCTCAATAATATAACCCGTTTCAGATATTAGCTTATAAGGGATAATTGTATCCTGATTGTTCACTCTTGACTCGTATTAGCTTCTAAGGGAACAAGAGGTCAACGCTAGATCAAAGTTCCCTGCGGTCCATAATTGTATCCTCATTTTTTACTCTTGACTTTTATTAGCTTCTAAGGGATCAAGTGGTCAACGTTAGATCAAAGTTCCCTGCGGTCCATAATTGTATCCTCATTGTTCACTCTTGACTTGTATTAGCTTCTAAGGGATCAAGTGATCAACGTTAGATCAAAGTTCCCTGCGGTCCATAATTGTATCCTCATTGTTTACTCTTGACTTTTATTAGCTTCTAAGGGATCAAGTGGTCAACGTTAGATCAAAGTTCCTTGCGGTCCATAATCGGATCCTCATTGTTCACTCTTGACTTGTATTAGCTTCTAAGGGATCAAGTGATCAACGTTAAATCAAAGTTCCCTGCGGTCCATGATTGTATCCTCATTGTTTACTCTTGACTTTTATTAGCTTCTAAGCTATCAAGTGGTCAACGTTAGATCAAAGTTCCTTGCGGTCCATAATTGTATCCTCGTTGTTTACTCTAGACTATTATTAGTACTTATCTTTTTAATTACCGGTATTCAGCCTTTTTACCTCGAGCAGCAGAAAGTGTTAACTGCCCTTCTGCTGAAACGTCACTTTTGAAAAACATGCTTCCTACGAAAAACAATAATACAAAGAATGTAACGCCAAACCTGATCCAATAACCTATCGAGTGTTTCTCTAATTGCATTAGCTGATTTTGTTACTTTTTTCTGATGTTTTTACCCCAAAGTTTGAACGTGCGACTTTTGTTTACATCCTTGACGTCTGATTGAGGTCACATCCTCTCTGCTGCTATAATTAGATCAATTTATTTACCAAACGTTTTACCAATACCTACACGATATCTTGATCTAGGGCTATGTAAATGTATTGTTATAAATCCGTGTGGTGTAGCTTGAGCTTTTAAAATGTTTAAGTTTTAAAAAAAAATATATTCATATTTTCGCTCCACCTGGTCTGATGAACATTTCTTAAAGTATGTGTATCAGCTCCATTTAATACAGATACAATATTACAATTACCTTTGATCACTTTCGGCATTTGTAAATCCAAACGGTCGGATAATGAATATATGATGAGACATTACCGGTCTATGTGTACCCGAGCAAACATACTTCTACGTATATTTAGGAATTGTTCATTGAATATCTAAATTATATTATTCAAATCTTATTGCTGCATCATGTATTGCGCTTCTCTGGGGACGCAATTTAGTGAATGTATGAAAAGAAAATTAAATATTGGTCATTATAACAGTCTTCGTTTTTTACTAGGTCTTCCAAAGTGGAACGGTGCCTCCAACATGTTTGTTAATTATAATGTATTCAGTTTTGATGAAATAATGAGAAAGTATGTATTCGCATTGATGACAAGAATATCTAATAGTACGAATTGTATATTGAAATCTCTTTGGAACTATGACATTCAAGTCAGTTCTCATATTATTAGTATTTGGAACAAATTACTCTTTAAATGTGTCATTTAATTTTATTATTAATAATGAAAGACGCAGCGCAGTTAATAGTTGTAGATGTTCCTGTATTGTTGGTATACTTTTATGTTTACAATGCATATTTATATACTTTGTATCTATATTTTAATTTAGAGGTATGGACTTTGAAGTCTGATGTAAAGAATTCTTATCTTATAAATAAGATCTGTATTTTTATGCCTCCGTCTAGAGATTATTCTTGCTGGATTTGATTGCTTGTGTAGCATCACCTCATATACAACTAAATTAATAATAAATCCATCAAGTTCATCAACACATGGCGCCCCATCATTATCGGTGACAAAATCAATAACTTCTACGTCTAACAATTTTTCATTGTCTTTAAAATCTTTAAGAACATTGTAGCATCGCTGATCATCTACAGACGGTCTAACCAAATATAATTTATCTCATTTCAACCATCTCATTATCATATTAAGTAACATTTGCGTCTTTCCACTTCCAAATAGATCAATGACTGTCAATTTGATTGAATTCGGTAGCACTACATGATGTTTAACTGGTTCTTGTTTCTTTGTCGCTGAAAAATCAATATCAGTTGCATCCATATTGTAATTATATGAATTCATATTGTTTACATTGTGGAATTAAATATCCAACTACTGATTTAACCAAGGTTACAACAAACAGACAAATAGCATATGGTGGAAGATTTGTAACATGTGGTAAAAAAAAAGTATCGTTTTTATCTAAAAGTAGATATAAAGATGCTGGTGATATTGCGATTTTAAAGTCAAAGATTCAAGGAACTCCATGGGCACAATATCATAGTGAAAAACATCTTCCAGGATATAAGTATTGTCGTCCTGGAACCTAACTTGATATTCGACTTGATAACTAAGATCAACCAAAATCTAGTGAATATACAATAAATGCGGTTGGGACAAAAACTTGATACCTTCCTATTAAAATCTGCGATGAAAAGTAAACTAGCATTAGAGGCTGGTAATTTTTTAAAAATAATGGAATCGATTTCTTATAGCCTAAAGGTTATTGGAACGATAGAGCAGCAATTGGTAAACTTACTGGTGCAGCAGGTGTCGAATGTTCTGCTGTTTCAGCGTGGTTAGCGCGACAGGCAATATGGTACATTTATTTACCACGCCCTAAACAAATTCAAACGCACATTTTGATGTCAGCATTCTTAATGACGTTTATCAGGCTGATATTCTGTTTTTCCACACGATACTATCAAACTTGGTAGGCGCAAATTAACAAACAAATACTTGTTCACTGTTGTTGGCGTTGCAAGTAGATATACAAAAGCAGAGCCACAATGAACTAAACCTGAAACTGAAGTTTTGTCTGCTCTTGAACGAATTTATCAACGATGATCCGGACCACAAGGTGGTCGGCGATGGTCACAACTATTACAGGTTCACCCTGGTAAGGAATTTCTTGGTGCAGTAACATCTCTGATGGCAAGGCATAATGCCAAAATTAGACGAAGACATACCGTAATACATCGTGATCAGGCAATCGCTGAACGATTTAATCGAAGACTTGCTGAGAGATTGTTCGGATATCAATAATAATTCAGAAAGATACGAGATCCAGCGAATAGGTTGCATTATTAACGAACGTGATAAATGCATTAAAAAACGAAATTACTCGAACAACTGCCATGAAACATATTAATGCAATTACATAAAAAAATATACCATTACAACGACATGATTATTCAAAACATCAAGTATTACGTAATGTGACTGTAAGATATTTATATTAATCCGGTGAACTTGAATGTGGTAACAAAGAGCAACTAATCCTGTTTGGAGCGTAACGACACATACAATTTAAAGCGGGGTAAGATCTACGGGTAGACCTGCAATCAATAGGTTAGATTCAACTGCTCCACAACGTGGATTTGTACGTGTACAATTACAAGTAATTCCTGATGATACAAATTACCACCGTCTTCACTTTGTAAACTATCACCTCAACTGTGATTACATTCAAGACAGTTCAACATCACATTTTCGCGTGTATGACCAAACTTACTATTAATTCCACCTGCAGTAAAATGTCTTGGATGATTATTTGAATACTGCCAAAACATTACTTAGTTATAGCTCGTACAATGTTTATTCCGTTGTTGTTTTAATGTCAGCATCATCATACGTTTCTGGAGTTTGATTATATTTGTCTGTCTATGACAACCCTCCGCAACTGAGATATTTTTTTTTAATTCTAGAAACTGCGAGGTAAACTAAATTTCAACACTCATATGTTTCATCAACGATCAAAACACCTGTATCCGAAATAATTATTACTATTGCGTATCGTAGCGTCCATCTTGTTTTTACTATTAACGGATCCTTAACAAGAATGAAATGAACTAAAACAATATCATTTAATACAATATTTGGTTTGTAAAAGATCCGGGAATTTAGGGGTTAAAAATATCATGTCAAAACTCCGAAATAATTAAATCACACGAGTTGTCTTACCAGAACTTCTGCACCCATTTAAGGTAAATTGCTTTATGAGTAGCTACTATGGTGCTGATGATAACATTACTTGATTATTTCTGCCTGATTTTATTAGGTAAATATCTTGATTTTAACATCTGCAGATTCAGAATAGCTAAGTAATGATTCTTGTTTTTCTTTGACGTTGACTTAATGCCAATAAATTTTTTTTGTTTCAAAATGTGGTAAAGCAACCACCGTTTTGTATTTGTAGAGCCATCAAAACCAGATTGGGCACATTCATACAAATTATTTAACTGTATACAAATTCTTTTTATTTAAATTGCGACTAAAATGAATTTTCTAGATATTTGTTATGTATTATAATTATATGTTAAACTGCGTGTTGGAGTTATCTCGGGGCATATGAGGTAGAGACACATTTAATTATGCTATTTTATGAGTATAACTACATGATATGGAGAGCATAAACACATGAAATACTCTTTTTAATTTAAATATACCCACACATCAAAGCTCACAAAAAACGTTTGTTGACACTACTAGAGCCTTCTCCTTCATGTTGTTAAAAACGAAATTAAAGAACGATGCAAGTACGGAATGTTCACACCACATGTCAAAAACAGTCTAATTAGGTTACTGATCTGTCAAAGATGAACGGATTAGAAATACCGTTGGAAGATTATTTGATATGGTTTGATATTATGTTTGAAATATGGATGATGGATAAAAATGGACTTAATTAACTGTTGTAATCGGCAAAGTATGTTTTTAACTTGCTTTGCAGAATATATTAATTTGCAAATAACTTCTGACTATTATCTCACACAATTTACCATTTGAATCAAAATTATCTAAATGTGTGCACAGTAATATATCGAGAACTTGGTGGAAGTGTATAACTATCATTTCGTAAGTGTATACTGGCTACAAAAGTGTTATTTATCCACTGACTCATTCTGCGGCATATTAAATGTTGACGTTTTCATGTAAATGGATGTTTTGTACTGACTGCAATCTGGTAGATAATACGTGAGGTGGTTGAGGTAAGAAAGGCTGAACCAGTTTGCTGAACTGTTTAATTCATATTAAATAATATTTACATTTTAAGTAGTAGCTATACTCTACAGACTACACTACACCGTGAAGGTTTCAATGTCAAAATAGACCTCGATGAAAAAGGTCAATGGCCTAAATGGAGATGTGCTTAAAATGCCGGTTCCGTAATGGCCCATTTATGTATCTTACTAATTATTATGCTTACTAATTAAAAAAAAAACATATCAGACACTTGTTATTCTGAAATGTATACGAAATATGTACGCGAAACCAAAAACTCACCTGACTAATTCCATTATAAATTGAAGTTAGTGATACAACGATTGATAAGCAGAAGTTACTGTAAACATTCTTGAAAGTCAAGGTGGAAGACGCAAGAATAATCTGCCCACAATATATTGAGTGATGGCTTGTAAGCCTATACTCAGAGAACATATTTTAAAATAAGAAAATACGTGTAAAAATTAATGTCATTTAGAAAAATGCGAGCAAAATCAGAGCAATGAGAAGTCAAATAATGGAATCATGATATTTGAAATCCAGTAAGTATGGACAGGAGAACGGACAATGTAAGACATACACAACAATTCTGACCACTGTTCAGAAGTAGTAAAATATCTCTGTCTAAAAGATTTCGTTCAAATGGAAAATGGATCCAGGTAAGAACTGAAAAATCTAAAACAGTGTGTCATCGAAGTCAGAATACAACGGAATGTTTAGAAAATATTTAGAACTATCAACAAAGAATGGCATTGGAAGATAATGATATCAAACAGTGTTGGTTACGATCAGAAAAAAAAGGGTGGAATTCTCATACCAACGAAGCAAACATAATTTCTCACTTTTCGTGATTCATATATTATTTTGCTTTTGTCGTTACAGATAATAAGTACACGATACGTACCAAGTATTTCATAAAACACACACACACACACACACACACACACACAAAGCGCTGACACTTAACATCGTGTTAACAGGTTAGAAAAATCAGCTGTATTTTTTAATAAAAATAATAACTGATTCAAATTTAGAAAATCTTTCCACTGCTTATTATAATCAGATTATCTTTTATTATAATTGGAAACAACTGTTGACTATCATTTAACAGAATGATGGCACCTACGATACTTGTTTTAAACTGAATCTGATGTACTGCATTAAAATGTAATCAACTTTAGTAGTTCAGTCAGGAGTTTCAGTAATCACTGCATAAATTGTTAAAACGTTCAGACGCATCAAAACTGTTGAGACTGGAGGTATGAAAACCAGTTGTGGTTGCAGAGATTTGCGTTGGTATCTCAATTATGATTAACATAGTTTCCGGACAAGATAAATATTTCTGAGACAGTAAAGGAAGTGTGAAAGGTAAAACGTGGAAGCCAACGTTCCTAATACATGGTCTTCTATCTGTAAAATCAGAACAGGTCTCTTACTTGCTATCAGTAATTCACTTGGAGTCTCGGCATTAATCCGTACTGGCTAGTGATTAATTCTTTGATACTTAATAATTTAACAATAAATATAAAAAAGATAGTGACAAGAACTTATTAGAGGTGAATAAACTTGGGAATAACAGAAAAGTTATGAATTCAAGAAAGAAAAACAGCTTAAGCATTATACGAAACTTAGGGTAAATGATACTGACCACCTATTGCTAAGATGGCATTGAAAATATTATGTGTGACTTCAGGTTACAATTCCAAGAAAAAAGAATAGATAGTAAGGCTTTGTTTTATATAAACAAGAAATATATGTATTATTATTATTATTATTATTATTATTATTATTATTATTATTATTATTATTATTATTATTATTAATCTGTTCATAACTCGCAACCCAACAAGTGTTGTTGTGATGTAGATTTTTTATTTTTAGAGATAGGACTGGTACTGACAAACCATACTACGAGCGTGCTATTCTGTGACCAATGCAATTTATTCTTCAAAAGAACCCGATATCGTTGTCCTACAAACGATACACTGATTGCTAATGCGTCATTCTAGTTCTAAACTGTGTAACCTGGATAATCACAGAACAGTTCGAGATTGTGTTAGAGGATAAAGGTCTCGCAGACTTGTGATGCAGAAAAATAAGATCATTCATACATGAAAGACATTATCTGTTATGTCAGATTAAACTGTTAATTGTTTGAATACGTGTATAATTGTATTGATCTAGATTAATGTTACATAATATATATAATATATATATATATATATATATATATATATATATATATATATATATATATATATATATATATTAATCTTATTATTTATTTATCTTGAAATTGTTGTTTGTTACATACTACATTATCGTCAAATGGACACTTAATATTTTGTAATAATCTGTTCAGACCTCATTTTTAATATTTATCCATAACATCTCCACTATGTTAAATGAGCTGTGTTAATATTTAACAAATACATACAAATATGTAAATGAAACGAACATTGAATCTATAATTAGAGATAATTGGCATCTGTAAGAAATAAAATCATTTTCATTGTTGTCATCCGTAAACACAGTGAGTCAGTTATGATTAAATTCTAAAATAAACACACACACACACACACACACACACACACACATTCATTGCTAATTGCAAACATAATTGAGAGTAGAATTGACAGCCCCACCCTCTAGCACACATTTGATATTATTAAATACAGTTTTCTAATAATATGTTCGGTGATGACATTTGTAACCATAGCCATATGCACTGATATTTATATGGTACCACCTGTCCATTAAACTGAAAATATATGAAACAAAATGGACACTTTGCCTTTGATTTTATTAACCTGTATGGTACAACAGAACCAAAGTTGAAGAGTTTAATGAACGAGCGTGACATCAGACCTCATAATAACTGCAGGAGTTTATTCGGGATACTTAACCTTACTTTTTAAACTGGACATTCCATCCCATGTTGTTCTAAATATAAATAAATGTAACTGATAACATAACGATGATGAAAATAACACCATTATTATTAGCCATTCTCATCCTCGTCGTCACCATCACCATTAGGGTGCATCATCTATGTGTTATTGTAAAACAGTTTATGCAACATCAATCTGTTAAGACATTTGCTGTCGATTTCCAGTGAACAATTTCCTTCATTAAACATATTTGAAGTTGTAACACAAATCATCATTGAAACATTGTGATACACCTATCATACATGTATATATCTTCATACTAATACCGATACTGGCATTACTGTTGTTAGCATGACGTCGGTTGCGATGATTCAGGAAGGGGAATGTCTACGTCTGTTGAACGCGCGATAGTGACTGATAAGCCAAATATGCGAGCGCACGTCCGTCCACATGGACTGCAAGGGAATGTTTCAATTTTTTGTGTGTTGCCGATCTTTCCCGGTTTTCACTTCGCCATTGTGTTTCATCCATGTTTCCCCGTCTATTTGTTCAACAGTGGCAGTGGTCCGATGAACTGTACTTTATCGGCTTTCACGGGCTGGAGCCTGTGATGTCCATTGTCTGTGATTGCTGCCATACGTGGTAGGTTTTAGATCAGATCTTCCTTCTCCTAGTCAGATGGCCAACCATGACCGAACAAATCCACTTGCCCTGCTTTTTCGAACTATATATGGTCGGCACATCCTGAATCCTCTGGCAGATATGGTGCGTCCTGGTCCCGAACATTTGGCAGTTTATCTGAAGAGACCTTTGACCCCAGCCGGCGAGTTCATTGTAGACGTTCATACGCCTAGTGATACAGTATTAAAGTCATCCGTTCGAGGTGGTTGTGGGATAGCTCGCGTACGTGGAAAGACGTTTTTGAATTAAATTATACCCATGTCACCACTACATCAGGTTTGATGAATATTTCGCAGAGTTTGCGAATCGACACCATTAAGCACAGCTAGAATATTACAGTAATCTCTGATCACATTACGTATTTGTGTATATCGATGAGTAACATAACTCACATCTGAGTTTTTATGCCTTTCTCGTAAAAATATTCTTGCTGAATGCGATTTGTTTTTCAAGCATCACATCATCATACACAGCTAAAACTAAACAAACCACCAAGTTCATCAACACTTGGTGCTTCCTTAATATCAGTGATGAAATTATTAATATCATCACCATCTTGAATGCAACAATTGTGCCTTTTCATTACAATTGTAAAGCACGGCGCAGCATCGTTGATCATCTACGGATGGTGCAACAAAATATAACTTATCGCTTTAACCCGACTCATTATTAGATTTATTAATAATTGCGACTTTCCACTTCCAGATGGACCTATTACTATCATTCTGATAGACTTCGGTAGATCTGAATGTTTTACTGGTTATTGTTTTCCTCTTGCTGAGAAATCAATGACATCCATTTTGTATATATACCATACATGATATCTATTTATATTGTGTTCCATACAGAGCCCTCACCTCTACTTCTGGCGTAACAACAACCATGACAAATCGTAGACATGCACTTGAGTAAAATGCGGTACCAAAAATACACATTTGTCTCTCTTTCAAACAAAAATAGGAAGTAAGATTGCATGTTAGTATCTTAGTTAATAAAACTTCCAGAAACTACACGGTATAAATGCTCACAAGAAAAATATATTCTTGGATATATTTATTTTGATCCTAGAACTAGACATCAAATTAGACTTGAGGAGCGAAGATCAACCAAACCCCGCAGTGTCATGTAAATGATATTGGCCAAGCATGTGACATTCGTAGTGTAGCTTATAAATTTAAAGATTTACAACAACGACATATTGCAGATGTGAAATTTACTCTTTCGTTTCATTCATTTTTTAATATAAAAATCTCAAAGATTCATTAGCTAATATTTGTTAAAATCTGCTATTAAGGTACATTTGTGCCCGAGGCTGGTAATTAATTAACCAATTGTTATTACTATAATGGAATCGATTTGATATAGCCCAATATGTTTTAGGAAAGGTAGAGCAACGATTAGTAAACTTGCTGATGCAACAAATGTTACACGTTCACCTGCTACAGCGTGGTTAGCACGACATACAAGATGACAAATTTATCTACCACTTAAACAAATTTATCTACCATTACCTAAACGCAAATTTTGATGTTAGGACTCCCAACCAAGTTCGTCAAGAAGATATTTTGTTTTTAGCACATGAGATACTATGAAAATACGTACACGTTAATATCCATACATATATACATCATCTATTATTGATGTTGCAGATAGATTTAAAGAAGACGAAAGTATTATCAACTAAAACAGCAACTGAGTTTGGATCTGCTTTTGAAAGAATTTATCAACGTGGTGGTCTCCGATGGCCACCGATTACTACACGTTTATTCTGGCAATTAACGTCTTGGTGCAGTATCATCTTTAATGAAATGAAAGCATAAAGTCTAACTTAGACGAGAACATACCATAATTCATCGTGATCAGTCAATTGTTCAACGATGTAACACTTGCTAAGCGGTTACTTGGATTTCATTATGAGAAGGAAATAATTCAGATAGATATAAGATCTCACGAATTGATTGATAGATAACCAATGATGATATCTGCATTAAATAATTAAATCGCACGTGCGACTTCCACGAAACCAGTTAATGCGATTACAATAAAACATATACAAATAAAACGACATGATTTAAAAATCAGTACAGGTAATGTGCCTTTAAGATGATTATAAGAACTTGGCAAACTTGAAGGTACTAAAACAGAGCGACTGATCCTATTTGGAGTGTAACTACACCTACAATGTCCAGCGTGGGAAGATCTTAGTGTAGACCTGCAATATACAGAGTAGAATCAACTGCAGCAGCAGAGGGGGCGAACAGACCAACATTTTAGGCGTCAACGAAGCTTCCTTCTCGTTAATATTTAATAGAAAGGTCTATTTGACAAACTGAGGCTTCCTAGTAAATATATAATAGAAAGGTCTATTTGGTTCCTTGTAAGGGTCCATTTGGCAAAATAAAAGACGCCATTGTCGTTGGAAATCACCCCCTATGCTGCTATGGGTTAACAATTCTTTTACAATGAAAATCGCTACGATGAAATTCCTTAGGATTTTACAAACAGACTAATTTGTAGAACCTCACCTCTGAAGTTTTTAATCGCGAGTTTTTTAGCAGCATCGAGTAAATCAAAATTTGACATGGGAATCATAGGTTCCTCAGTCAAAGATTCCTCAACTAGTAAACTGTTCCTGGGATTCTCAGACCTTTTCCGCTGTACCATGAATACGGGGTTCCTGGCAGTCTTAAAGCTTTTCCTTTCTTTTTTTTATACCCACTCCCAGTTGCTTTCTTTAGTGCCATTCCTGCCGCAGTACCAACGGCTCCTAACGCCGCCGCTTTAGCCACCGCTGGGGCCGCTGCTGCAATCAAAGCCAGAATTGCAGCTAACAACGGGAATATACCACCTGATTTTATCATGTTTTTGATAGCAGCCGCAGAGAGTGATCTGAACGAATTTTTTACCTTTGAAAGCATCATTGAAGTGTTTTACTTGACGAGTTGTCAGCGATAATTTATTCGCCCCGCCAGTCATCTGATTGGGTTTCAGTGTTATTGTGGTTCCGCATTTTTTAGCTGATTCCGATTGCAATTTATTGAGTTGACCCGGGGTTAACGCAACACTAATATGACTGTATTTCATTATACAATAACAGATTGATCTAATTGTTACATATTTTCCACTGGCGCATCTATCACTCTCATTCTTCCGCCAACACCTTCGAGTAGCATTGATTTGTCGCTGAGAATGACAGCAACTGCTCTATAATTCGGGATAAGAACAACATCACCCGCCACATTAGTCGGACGCTTTACACGAGCTCTAAAGTGTATATCAACGACAGATTGTCTTGTTAAATCAAGACGTTCCAACGAAAAGTAATAAATCGGATATAGATTTTTAAAATCCAATTGTGATATTTGTAGACCAGTATCGACGTTTTGATCGCGCTCCATATATGTCAACAGACGATGATACACGCGGGCGATATGGTTAGTGTTGTAATCAAGTAGTATATCCTCGGATGGTTCCTGTTGTCCGTTTATTCTCAGTGAGACTTCTTTAACGCCTAACTGATCAAATATCATATGGCTGCGTTGTTGATTGTCTAATCGCGTTCTATCTTGTAGCGCAACAAATATATGACGTTTAGCTGAAACACCTTGTTTTGATGCTAGATGCCATGTAAGTGTACCATCAATATTAGAATCTATAGTATCTGTGGTCACTGATAGCCAACTCAGCAACGACTTTCCTCCTTGGTCCATAAATGATAGTAATCGCTACTCTGTGGTGATTGATGGAGTCAACACTGGCATCCATAATGACAGTTTTGTTAAAACGACTTTACCAGCAGCAACAAGAGCACTGCGCCAGATTGCATTATGATCAGTACCCTTTCGCACGATTACTACCGTATGCTTTGCTCCATAGATAACTTTTCGGACATTTCTACAGAATCCGAAAATATGATGCAGTGGAATTGCACATGAAAACTGTCGACGTGGTCTCTTTAATATTGATACGCGTGTTGCAAATCCTAGCTTGTAATTCGGATTAACGCTTTTGATAACATCAAAGGGTTTAGCTGGTCTTGCTTCGTGTTCACCAGTATCATCTGGTTGATCAGCAACTCCAGTAGCCACTGGTGTTCGTAATTTAGTATACTGAACGTGTTCAGCGTGATCAGTAATATCCTTAGAAAACATCATAGATGGGACTGCCGATCTTGTATAATCGTCGGAGTATCTTGCTAATCCTATTATTGTTGTGGCAATATCAACCTCACGTTCAATAGATTCAATTTCTCTTCCATCAATCATATATCTTGCACTTTCAAATAGCGCCATGATACTATTATTGACAAAACCAACTCGGATATATTGGTCATCTGCGTATGCTGTATCATTTTCTAGTAGAAGTTCTCCTTCCACTTCGATAAATGCTTCACAAGGCAAAAAGTATTTACTGACATCATGAACTTAAAGTTAGATTCTTGATCGAAGATCAGATTGTACTGCGTGATAAGAATAAAATTGATAATCACGTACAGAATCATCCTTGCGCACTGGGGCGTCCATATCAAACGCTGGATCAGGTGACCGTTTTGAATATTTTATTATATATTCACTTTCATTTATCAAAGTCTAAATCATCGACGTCGACGACCCCGTCGTGGTTTTTTTAAGCCGCTTCCCGCTATTATATTTGCGGTTATATTATCCTGGTCACTTGCGGCCAATGAAGTTGCCAATGACGGAGTCATCAGTGACGTTAGTTTTTGATCTACTGCGTTATTTATAATTTTACTAACCCGCGCAGGCATCACTGTTGTAGACGGTAGTGGTCCCGGTTTCCTTCGCCGTCGAACTAGCGCTGTTAATTTATCCTTCGCGGCTGAAAACGCTTTTCCGGCAGCATCTCCAACAGTGCTAATACCTTTATCACGAATAACATCAATGGCTTTCATTGATAATTGTTTTGCTAGCGGCGCTACTTTTGGAGCCATTCTTGCAAATAACCCCGCAATTGTATCACCGAGACCATCACCATAATAAGCGTTATAAACTGGAAACCGCGAGTTTACTACATAGACGCTGGTTGGTTTATTATGGTTGTAGTGTATGATCATCTTATTTAAATGATATTTATCTAATGCGATGACTTAGTCACTGTGATAACCATCCGTAGGATTTTCCACTAACTCGTCAATGAAATCTCGATATGTTTTGATATCCATGATACCACCCTGAAATAGCCGTCTGCAGATATCAGCCGCTTCATTAATTATTTCCGGTGAGTTATTTCCAGCTCGTGTTCCTCCGATGAGTACTTCTAATCGTGCTATATCACCAAGAACATTACCAGGACAACTAACTAGACCACTGCCTGAAATTCCACTCCCAGAAAATCCCTCCTCGCTACTATAACCAGTTGCTGCATCCAGTTTTTCTAAATCCGCACTTTGTAAATAATTAAAATCATCATTATCATCTTCGTCTCGATCAGATGGTATATACAATGGTCCAAGCGAAGCTTGGGGTTGTAGTTGTTGTTGAGGTTCTTCTTGTTTTTCTTTTGTCTTCGTGTTGGTGTTTGAATCTCCTCCCTTTCTTGTTTTTTTCTGTCTTCGTGTTTGTCTCCGTGTTGGTGTTTGACGTTTTCGTTCTTGTCGTTCTTTTATTTCTTGTTGTTGCTCTTCTATTAGTTCTTTTTTATAATTACTGATTCCCATTTGAAATTCCTTATACCTCAACTCTTTTTTATTCAAACGACCAATCCCTTTATTTATTTTATACAAATTATCAACCCAATCTTTACTTGATATTGTTTCATTCTTGTACTCATCCACTAAAAACTCTTTTCTTGATATAAAGCTTTTAGCAGCAAAATCACCAAAAGCTTCATAATCCCTTGGTTTTAATAATTTAAAATTTTGTATTAGTGTTTTAGCCGGTTCGGTAAATTTATCCAAGAGAGAAACATTCGTCTTTTCGGATCAGGAGGTACTTTTGTTAACAACGCTGATGTTTTTTTCAGTTTTGCAAGTATAGGAAGTACAGGAGCTTCTTTTCTTCATCCTTCTTTGGGGATATCTCCGTATATAGCTCGCTCAGTGGCTGATATTACCCCTTTCGTTGCAGTTGTAATTGGTCGAAATAACTCTTCAGATCCCTCAGCAAAATCGGTCTGAAGACTCAGTCTAGCTTGTAATTTACTTCTGACAGAGTCGCGGATTGGTATAAATCTCTTAATTGTAGACTATTTCTCTCTCGCTAGTCTTGTAGTTAATGCTTCGTTTACCATTATTGAAACAGTAAAGCAATTTCCAATTAATTTACAATGTAGTGATTTATGATTTCTACGTTTTAACCCGACTCAGATAGACAAGTAGCAAAAAAAATACACTCACTAAAACATTTTTCAGTTAATTTAATTCCGTGTTGTCTGATCAAATATATACCTTGCAACAGTGCGAGAATTTTACTAACGTGTCATACTGTCAAATCGTTAGTTGTATCCAGCGTTTATTTTTCATTTTCTTGAATTAATGCCCGTATATTTCTAATCTTCGAGTTAACCTCTTTTTTCAATTCATAATCTCGGCCCAATTCTTTTCGTATTCCTTCCACAATAGTAAATAACGGGACAAACACACTTACGTCAGTACAGAATGCAAGAGAGTCCCGAATAGAATTCTGGATTTTTTTATCAGCGCATATTTCTTTGTCAGCATATATTTGATAGTAATAATACCGTATTCTATATCTTGAAAGTCAGACATAATTTGGTCAGGATTTAAATTGTCAGATAATTAAATCTCTTGGTATTTTAATTTTGAAATTTCAGCTATAATCCTATTCCTATTTTCAGAATTCATATATGAAAATACATATTTCTAATACAAAAAAAAATTGGGGGTCAATTTTGACCCGTTTTTCTACACAGCACAAACATATTAAGGACAGCACAATGCCATTGCTACGGTTTTGGGTAGTTTCTAGGCATACATGTTAAGGACAGCACAATGCCATTACTACGGTTTTGGGTAGTTTCTAGGCATACATAAAGGATGGATATATACAATGAATGATGTCAATGAATGATTATACAATTCCATTCGAGTCTTTTGGCAATTGTATAGGGACAGCACAAACAATAGATTATATATTACGAAACATATTCCCCTTAGAGTGAATCTAACTCGTCAAATAACGGGTTAAAATCACAAGAGGATATGTTTAGTGAATGAACAGCACAATGTCATTACTACGGTTTTGGGTAGTTTCTAGGCATACATAAAGGATGGATATATACAATGAATTGGGTGGATATATACAATGAATGAATGATAAGGGGACGGCACAGGGACAATATACGACATATAACAATGAATAAATGGATGGATATATACAATGATAATGAATAATGACACTCCTACATTTAAATTGCAACCGTATATACCCCACAACACCACCCTGGGTTGAATAAAAATTATTCACACCACGGCGTGGTGTGGTTGGTATATGCGGTTGCAATGTTGAATTTCGGAGGTACCCCACCCCCCAATTAAAACCATCTGTCGGCATCGTTGGCAATAATGCCCATTACGAGTTTCGAACCCTGACCGTCAGTATGGCACCGCGACACGTTACCGATTGAGCTAATGGTTTTTATATACAGATGTATGTTTTTGAATATAATATATAGGTAAGCTAATAAAATCAATAACAAACAGGTGTGATGACGTCAATCGATTGATCATAAAACCACAACTGACTGAATGAACGAATTCATGTACCTTTGTGTATGAACAAAACCAAATACTTAACAAAAATACAATTATTTGTAAAACACTCTATTTTTATTCGTTTTCTTACAAAATAATTGTATTTCCACTGAACTAACGGTTCTTATATAAAGGTATATAATATATAGGTAAGCTAATAAAATCAATAACGAACAGGTGTGATGACGTCAGTGGACCGATCACAAAGCCACAACTGACTGAATGAACGAATTCATGTACCTTTGTGTGTGAACAAAACCGAAAACTGATAAGAAAAAATAAAAATACAATTATTTGTAAAACATTATATATTTTATTCGTTTTCTTACAAAATATATTATATTCCACTAAGCTAACGGTTCTTATAATATACAGGTAAGCTGATACAAATGGCGAAAGTCAAACACGAACAGATGTGATGTACGTCAAACGCATGTGAATTATATATTTTTATTTTTAATATATATACTACTTACTGACAATATCAAAGCAGAGCCTAGCGTTTGTAAACACTTCATATTTTATTATTACACTAACTGTTTTACAGGTATAATGTGAAATCAATAACATGTGTTACGCGCGTGCAAGTAACTAAAGACAGCCGATCAATATTAGCTCAGCCTGACTGTACAATACAATGAATGACGTGGAATGTATAAGATCTAGAGTACGAGGAACCATAGTTAGTTTCGAATCTATATATCTTTGTTGTACTTACAGACAATATTAAAGCAGAACCAAATACTTGAAAGAAAAAAAAAGAATACAATTGTTTGTAAACACTGCGTATTTGATTCGTTTCCTTACAAAAACAGATAATTAATTATCCCACTGAAAATCATGATAATCACAATCTAAGGGAGATAACTATTTCATAGGCCGTAAACACACCTAAAAGAGTTAACTCCTTTAATACTGTATAGAATAGTAATAAATGGATTTTATACGTAAATAAATTGAATTTTTTGTCCATCTTTTGGGGGAAATCGCCGTCTTGGTTATATTCTATGCAACGGTTCGTACTGATGGTATACAAATATCAAAATATCTACCGGCTTCAGACATCGATTGGAATATCATTTCTTCGTTAGTTGCTGTATTAAAAGATTTTACGGGTCTTTTCCCAATTGATTTATAAGTACCAGTTAATCCTCGTTTTAAATTCTCACTCTGTGTAACAGCTTCTAGATTATCCAATTTGTTATTATGTGAATTGGAATCAATGTGATCCATAACAAGACCATCCTTGATCAATCCGTTATGACAATCTGTGACAGTAATATTTCTTCTTTCCAACACTAAACATCAAATACCCCACACCATTATCCCACCCAACTGGCTTCTTCAATCTACGGTGTCTGATAATACCATCACTAGATACCTCATAGTTTGCAATCACAGGGTGTGGTCGGAATTCTTGGTTCATTTATATACGATACTATTGTTTATCTAATTAATTGTTTGGTTGAATTATTACAATACTTGGAAATCTATCAATGTAGTCTTGAGGAGTTCTTATGATTTTGTCATTGACGCTGTCAGGGTCAGAGTTATTGATGGAATTCTTAGTTCGTTTATCATAGTAGCGCTTCAACTCCCTGTATCTCTTAACACCACAACCGAGACACAACTGTGATATTCCTCTCACACCAACCCCACATCGTATGCAGGGCGAACGCTTTGCATATGATACCCACGGAACTCCTTTATGCATGATTTGTTACACGGGGTTACTGATCCAATCATAAGCCATTTGCAATGATTCATTATATAATATATTCTCTATTTAAATACTTGTTTTAATTATAATATGAAGGAGTTCGAGAGATTATCGAAAATGACACCTTGGAAAAATACTAAATTCAATCTCGATAGAGTCTCTGATAAGCCAAAAAATCTAATAAGTGATAGAACCATGATAAGTAAAATCCGTGATTGTTTTAATGAATTCAAGCGCGATGGAGCATCTCACTGTTGGTCAACATTTCGAATTGATGGTAGTGTTGATGCTACCATGAATGATAAAAACGCAGCAGTGATAATTTCACATCTTACGCGGAAAAGGTATTTTTTAGAATAAAATTCATTATCCGTTCAGACACTGGAGATTGGATTATCAGGGATAAATATGAACCCATCTTGAAGGATAAAAGAACTGTCACTGTGAGTCAAGATTCCAAACCAGGAATTCTGTCTGGAATTGACAAACCATACTACGAGAGATCTTATCCTGTAACAGCTGTTGTGTATGGGATATATCCGTTATATGATAAACCGAGTATTGAAAAACTAGCACCGATGAAACTATCTTCGTTGACTTCGTCAAGAATGAATTGTGTAGCAGAACGAATATTAGAACACTTCACAAATGCGCTGCGTGGAAACAAATTGACTGATCTAAGACGCAAAAAAATAACTGAGTGGGGACTGACAGTGAAACAGCGTTGGGCAACAATTCAAAATGTGGCAGAGTTAGAACGAATACTAAAATTCCCTATATCAGTAGCGACGATAACAGGCGAGATATTATACGAACCGAAATATAAATCGAGAGGAGCTACAATTAAAATTATTGATCATAACGAACACGCATGGACATCTGCAGTAACAATATTTCCGCGGGAAAGAACCTTAAAATATATACCCGAGGAATTTTCTCCAGAATTCTCTGAGAAAAAAGTATTTGATTTTATTCACCAGTTGAGTAAAAACGATCCCGTGTCAGTGTGGTTACATCACATCGCTGAAAACCCCGAGGGTGGATTCGATCAGTTTGTAAGATCCAATGGAGAATTATACCGCACTGAAGCCCTCCATGACGCGATAAAAAAACTAGCTTATAGTTTCTCGAAGAGTTTTGACGACGAACAATTACTAACAAACTATTTTACAATTTCGTCGGTTGCAGCTCATTTTGCGAGAAAGACATACACATGGAAATCAACGCGAGGTGAGTTTCTCACAGACATCAAATCAAGTTGTATAGAATACAACCACGGCGATTTATGGAATACAAAATACGACCGTGAAAGTATTATTTCGTTTGATATGGTCGCGTGTTATCCGGCGAGTTTTCTCGGGTATGGAGAATGCGCTAGATATTTTAAACGATTTGGACATCCCACACACGAGATGACCCGTGTTGCTATTAATGATTTTGATTTAACCGGATTCGTTCGTGTGGTGTCATTTGAATTGGCTAAAGGACTTCATCCGTGCTGTTATGTTTGGATTGGTAGACATATATCTGAAAAACACTGGATGCCAATAGTGCTGTTACGGTATATGATTGATTGTAGAATGCTGTTATCGTTGATTGTCAGTGAAGCGATTATATCCTCTCAAGCTCAGACTGAAGTCTGGTTACCACAACCCAATCTAGATAGTATAATCAACGAACAACGAAAACAGTTTCCCGATCATGACGAAGAAAATATCATGAAATCGTCCAAACAATTATTTGAAATCAGAAATATAGACGCAAAGGATCTCGGTAGAAGAATAATTGGTAAATTTACTCAAGGTGGAAAATACGACAATAAACGATATTCTTCACGGTTGATTATAGATAGTGTTGAGTACGATTTTATAATCGCGGATATAACATCTAAGGGTATATATGTCGATCGTAAAGACGCTTTCTTGTCCGATGGAACCAAATTTGGTACAATTGTTACTTACGCAGACGGAGAAAATCTTCAGTATACACATTTGAGGGCGTCTATGCTACCTTATGCTTCTATCAATTTATTTTCGATGATAAATAGATTTCCTAACACCGCAGTTAGAGTAGCCACTGATTAATTTTATATAGACACGAAACACAGCGAAGAAGTGGCCAAATTCACTAATTCTGACGAGAGTTGGGGATCATGGAGAATTAAGCGGGAAATACCTTGTGACTATTCCAAATCAGCAGATATTACGATTCAAGATAAATATTTGAAAGGTGATCAAATATCAGAAATATCTAATGCACCGCAGATATCTGATCCAATATGTAGATATAAAACCAGCTAACTAAACGGCTGTGGCGGGTCAGGAAAGACGACTCGTGCGATTGAATTATTTCGTGGGAAATCAAACATGATTGTACTAACACCAACACACAGACTTGCCGGAGAGATGAAACAACGAGGAGTAAATGCCTGTACTTATCATAGTTTCTTTCGATGGAAAGGCGATGAATGGACTCATGAACGAATGGGTGAGAAATTTATTCCTAAAGTCATTATTTGGGATGAGATATGCACAGTGTCATTAGATGTATTACAAAATTTTCTCGATTGGTTATTGCACGCGAACACAAAAGTCGTCATGTGCGGCGATCATGGCCAACTACCACCATTTGTCGGTTTATCCCCACATGATTGGCTAAAGAATTTTGTAGACTATTATGAAGAAATTAACACCGATCATAGAGCACTTGATGAACAATTACGCGAGTTCAAACAACTAATCAGATTATAACCGGATAGAATCCAATGTGAAATAGCGCGTGAAATAATTTCAGAAACACCATTGAAAGATTTCTGGGAAGCGTGGAGACCAGACGATTTGATAGTAGCGAGTAGAAAAATAGTCAGAGACACACTTCAGATGAAGTTTTTTGAATTGCATAAAGAAAAATTTGCAACACTTCCACTACCGTTGTGTTATAGGCCTTCGGATACACGAAAACAGAATATTGAAGTTGATATTCCAGGACAGCGTGAAAAGCAGAATTTAGTGTTAAATGATATTGTGTTGGTTGATATCAGCGTCGTCGAAGATGCATTACGCGCTAATAAATCCCCATGGACGATTGGATACGCAGCGACGATACAGGGATTAACTATATCGGATACAATTGTTTGGATGGTGGATAATCACATCGAGTGGTCAAATTTAGCTTATCTACGAAGAGGTGCTAGTTAAGACCACGCGGCGGTAATTGAGTATCCTCGGGTATCACTTGAAGTTGTTCACGAGTAAATCCTCGCTTAGGAGCGGTCAAATCCAATCTATAGATTGATGGCCTACCCGTAGATCGTGTTATGCTAGATATTTTATGCGCGGTGACATTCCAAATAGGATCATTAGCTCTTTTTTTTACCACCTTCGAGTTCTCCTGGTTCACATAAATACCTAACAGTGACAGTACCGATAATTGGTTCTTTTGAAAAATCTTTTTGTGGTTGTACGGGTATAGACTTCTTTTTAATGGCGTTGTTAGGTTTCATGTTAATTGTTCGAGTAATCTCATTATTTAGCGTGGTAATTACAGCTGGTAATCTCTTGACCCATTGACGAGATCGTTTATCCTGAATAAATTCCTTAGCGTATTGATATCCAAATAACCGCTCAGCAAGTGTCCGATTAAATCGTTCAACAATTGCCTGATCGCGATGTAGTGCAGTATGTCCTCGTCTGATAGTGACATTATGATGCTTCATTGTTGATAGAACCGCACCCTGAAATTCCTTGCCAGGATCAACTTGTAATAGATTTGGCCAACGCAGAGGACCCCTTCGATAAATCTTTTCAAATGCAGAAGCCACTTCAGTTGATGATTTTGTCTTTAGCGGTTCTGCTTGTTTGTATAGACTCGCAACATCAACTACAGTTAACGCGTATTTGTAACCACCATCATGTAGCAGAAATAATATATCAGCTTGATGAACTTCATTAGGAACGGTTACATCAAAATGCGAGTAGTTAATTTGTTTAGGCGGCGGTAGATAAATTTGCCATATCGCCTGTTTAGATAACCAATCCGCTGCAGTGGTATATTTTACCTTCGCGGCGTTAGTGAGTTTACCAATTGCTACTTTACCCCTCCAGTATCCCTATGGAGAATAATAAATAGATTCCATGTTATTATTAATTACCGGCACCTAACATCAATTTACCTTTCATTGCCGATTTTACTAACCATGAAGCCATCTTTTCTTTGAAGGATTTATCAGTGATAGAATTCAACGCGTGAATCAATTTTACATCTGCGAGATGTCAGTGTTGCAGATTGCTGCTTTTATAAGTGACATCATGAGCATGACACGCTTTATCAATGGCGTTTATTGGATATTCACCTTGTTTGGGTTGGTTTTGATCATTGAGTCTGATATCGAGTCTGGTTCCGGGTCCACAATTACTATACCCTGGAAGATGTTTTTCTCCTGGATACTTCGCCCATGGTGTTCCCGGGAGTTTAGTTAGCTTGGCTGCAATATCACCTCCTCGTTTTTTTTTAAATTATCCGCAGATCTCATAGAAACAAATCTAAATTTCTTTGTACTGCATTGTACGCATTTGCCAGAAAGTGCCGATCGGTTATTTTTAATTGTAATCGTCGTCATGTCATCTGTACCAGTACGCTTCTTACACTTCACACAATATAGATCCATAATTTATTTATAATAACATGCATGTAATTGATTATTCAGCTACCCGACGACGGGAACCTATTAAACACCATGCGATGTTACCGAATTCAATTAGAATGATTATAATCGGACCATCTGGAAGTGGCAAGACACAATTGTTACTTAATTTAATAACGAGATGGATGAAATGAGACACGTTGTATTTGATAGCTCCAAGTCTAGATGATCAACGATGTTACAATGTGTTAAAAGATTTTAACGACAAAGCAGTAGAAGAATCCGGCGATGGTATTATTGAGTTTATAACCGATATTGATGAAGCACCGAGCATTGATGATATTGATGGAGATATTAACAATTTAGTCGTATACGATGATATCATGTTAGACAATCAAAAGAATCCCGCTAGGATATTTTTCAGAGGTAGACATAAAACAACTGACGTGATATATGTCACGCAACGATACACACAAATACCAAAAGTGATCAGAGATAAATGCAATATTGTTGCTGTATTCAACGGAGTTGATACACATACTCTTAGAAATATTTGGCAAACGCGGTGATATGGATCATCATCTCTTTAGAAATTTCTTTAGTCGCGCTCATTCAGTCCCACACGGATTTGTGACGATAAATTTATCAGATCCTAGGACGCGATATCGTGTCGGACTTGATCAAATATTCGGTTAAAATCGTTTACTGAATCTCGTAAAAGAATTGTTAACCCATAGCAGCAGAGGGGATGATTTCCAACGACAATGGCGTCTTTTTTTTGCCAAATGGACCCTTACAAGGAACCAAATAGACCTTTCTATTATATATTTACTAGGAAGCCTCAGTTTGTCAAATAGACCTTTCAATTAAATATTAACGAGAAGGAAGCTACGTTGACGCCTAAAAAGTTGGTCTGTTCGCCCCCTCTGCTGCTACTGCTCATCATCGTGGATTCATAGGTGAATAATTACAAATATTTCATGAAGATATACAATTACTACAGTATTCACTTTTTAAAAAAAATAATTTTGATCTGGCATTCTTTATTTAAAACACTATATGTTGTAAGTATGGATGAAATCCATTTTGAGTTGATATAATTCTTACATATAAACACGGCCAACGCATAAATACGTTACATTTGACTGCTGTTACCAGTGATTTTCCTTATTTGGTCTTTACTCATTTAAGAAACAGTTTAGATTCTGCAGCCATGAATATAGTAGTTTCAAAGATTGGGTATAGTTAACTAGGTAGATACAAAATGATTTATTTACTTGACCGTGATGCAGTATTCACTCAGAATAGCTCACCTCTGACGATGTTGCTTAATAATCTTCTGCTGAATGTTCAATGTTATCGACAAACTTGCTGTAGTAATATACACATACCAACATAAAGAGGCCAGTTACAGTTCATTTAAAATCAATATCTCAGCCACATTCGCTCCTGGTACCCGATAGCAACAGACAGGGTCAGTACATTCTACTAAATGTATTTAGTATGTTTGGGTTAATAGTTGAACAAGCTTTTATTCAAAATTGAAACTTCATCGGGGTTAGTTTGGTGTCAATCCTACAGCTTACACCTTGTGGACATCATTGTGTTATAATTAGAGACTTTGTAAATCAAACGACATTCTATCATCAAGGTTTCAGATGTTAACACAGATACGTTCACATTGTTCAGATAAAGTTCGTGCTCACTGCACTCAATTTTGTGACAACTTGTGTTTTTAATTACTCTTTATGTGGTACAAATATAGGAAACAATAGCAAAAATTAATCTTGATCTACCTTTGTGCAAAATGAGGCATTTTAATATACATTTTCCAATCTGCTAACATTTTTAATAAGTGTTTATTTGTAAAAAAAAAAAAAAAAAAGCATAATATATAAATTTACTATGCATCAAATTATTAATTATTGCTTTTCGGATAGATAGATAGATAGATAGATAGATAGATAGATAGATAGATAGATAGATAGATAGATAGATAGATAGATAGATAGATAGATAGATAGATAGATAGATAGATAGATAGATAGATAGATAGATAGATAGATAGATAGATAGATAGATAGATAGATAGATAGATAGATAGATAGATAGATAGATAGATAGATAGATAGATACATAGATAGATAGATAGATACATAGATAGATAGATAGATAGATAGATAGATAGATAGATAGATAGATAGATAGATAGATAGACAGACAGACAGACAGACAGACAGATAGATATAGATAGATAGATAGATAGATAGATAGATAGATAGATAGATAGATAGATAGATAGATAGATAGATAGATAGACAGACAGACAGACAGACAGACAGACAGACAGACAGACAGACAGATAGATAGATAGATAGATAGATAGATAGATAGATAGATAGATAGATAGATAGATATAGATAGATAGATAGATAGATAGATAGATAGATAGATAGATAGATAGATAGATAGATAGATAGATATATCTTTTGATGTACAAAATATATATTTCCACACAATATATAATCGCAACTCCTCTGTCAAGCACATCTGACTTTTGAATATTACTTTACAATGTAAACAAATGACCTTAAAATAGTTTGATCATTTGATCATTTGCAGCCTTACAAAGATATACATATTCTTGGCGCACAAATGTATGCAAGAGAGTAACAAAATATTAACTTTTTAACAATTCCAAAATTTGTCGAACAGTTAACACGAATAGATTTCACTTATCCACAACCTTGGTATATTTGCGACGTGAAGGCACATCTGACTTTTGAATATTACTTTACAATGTAAACAAATGATCTTAACATAGTTTGATCATTTGCAGCCTTACAAAGATACACATATTCTTGGCGCACAAATATATGCAAGAGCGTAACAAAATATTCACTTTTTAACAATTCCAAAATTTGTCGAACAGTTAACACGAATAGATATCACTTATCCACAACCTTGGTATATTTGCGACGTGAAAATAAATGATTAAAGGAGCATATATATATATATATATATATATATATATATATATATATATATATATATATATATATATATATATAATATTTAAAATTAATTTCTAACAAACTCAACTGTTTTGTATAAAACGAATATTGTTTAATTTGCTTTATAACAAACAGATAAACAAATTTGTTAGCATCATTTAAAAGGTAATCAGAAAATAGGATACACTTTTCACTCACTGAAGTTACCGAAGCTCCTTTATAGCGAGGTATTAACTTATAAGCATCACCGGAAGAAACTAAAGCGGTGACCGGTATACCGATAATACGGCGTTTTACTACTATTTATACAGTGATGCTTATGATGAGTTTCAGACAAGTCAAATAATTGCTAAGCCATACCTTTCAAATCATTAATTCAAGTTAATTGATCAGATTCAATTTGGCGTTTCCAATGATGCGGACCAATTCGCGACATATCTTTAAACTGCTAATACAAATATGAAAATATCAGCAGTTTCTTTTAATTTTTTTTGTATTTGCTCTAACCGGACAGTGATCTCTAAATGCGGCCGCTGAGCAACCTTAGGCTGTCCCGCAATGAATTTGCAAGAAAAGACTATTTAAGTTCGATGTCTTTATGGATGTGACTTATGATATTATGACGGTGTGCGAACAATGCAAGCAGCAGAGAGGGACAAAGCACCTAATGTTAGAATCTAAACTCGAGTATCAGAGTGGTATGTGAAGCTACCTCATTTTAGAATAATTTAAGCAGCAGAGAGGGTGAACAGACTAATTCGAAATGTCACCCTTTTTGATTACCAAATCGACTAATGGTGACTAACATAGAAGTCAGTTCAATGATTACACCTAGATTGACCCAATCAAATGTTGTAGTCGACCCCCATCTGCTGCTCTCTCCATGTGTTGAATTGTCAATCTGAGGATAAAAAAATCTTGTATATAAATCAAACAAAATGAACAATTCAGAAAAACGATCAATCTGAGACTTTTTTTAACTTTGAGTAATATTCTTCCTCGGTTGGAAGGTTTTCTGTTCTAGGCATCAAAACCCCTTCTTCGGTCTACAACGGTAAGACGCCATCAAAGTCCTGTATTTATCTCCACCACATTTATTTCAAATCCGATATTGTCCTCGAACTCCAAAATTATATCCAACACAATGTCGAGGCCCAGCACGTGGATTTTTTGATAAAATATATTTATGTTTCTTGCAGTATTCTCCACAACATTGACGCAGCCATGTACAATATTTCATATATCAAATACTATTTATTTAATTTAGTTAGAGGATATCTTTATTTTGTCAATCTGATGCTACAAATTAGCCAAATATTTGATCGATACCTACACGATATCTTGTCCTGGGATCATGCAGATTTATTGTTATAAACCCATACGGTGTTGCTTGCGCACGTGAAAAGAAATTTCTGAATTTATTTATATCCATATCCAAACTACACCAGGTCTGATGAATATTTCTTAGCGTGTGTGTATCAATTCCATTAAATACAACTAAAATATTACAATTATCTCTGATTACTTTCGGAATTTGGGTATACCGCTGAGTTACATAAATAACATCAGTATTTGTATGTCTTCCGCGAGAAAATATTCTTGTCGGATTTGATTGTTTATCTAGCATTACGTCATCATACACAACTGAATTATTAACGAGTCCATCAAGATCATCGATATATGGTGCATCATCAATATCGGTTATAAAATCAATAATATCATCACCGCTCAGCAATCGTGTGTTTACATTAAATTCCTTAAGTACTTCGTAGCATCTCTGATCATCTAGAGATGGTGCAACTAAATACAATTTATTCCATTTCAACCATCTCATTATCAAAATTAAATAATAGTTCTGTTTTACCGGAACCAGACGGGCCTATTAGTATCATTCTGATCAAATTTGGTAACGCTGGATAATGTTTTACCTGTCCTCGTTTTCGTATCGCTGAAAAAGCAATTACGTTCATGATATAATATTATACGATGGATTTATAATATTTACGCTGTAAAGTTAAAACTCCAACTACTGGTTTATCTACGGTTACAACACAAAAATAAAAGAATAACATACAGTGGAAAATGTTCCGTATGTGGCAGAAAGAAATTTTTCTTTCTACCAAAATAAAACCGTGGTGACATTGCAACATTAACGTCAAAATTTTCAGGAACTCCGTGGGCTAAATATCACGGAGAAAAACATGTTCAAGGATATAATTACTGCGGTCCTGGCACTTGACTTGATGTCAGACTTCATGAACAAGATCAAACAAAATCCGGTGAATATCCGGTAAATGCAATCGATAATGCGTGTCAGGTTCATGATGTAGTTTATAAAAGTAAAGGTCTAGAACAACGACATATCGCAGATGTAAAATTGATTCATGCATTGAATTCCATAAAATATATATAAAAATCTCAATGAAGGATTAGCCAATTGGTTAGTAAAAATTTGCTAGAAAAACCAAATTAGCAATAAGTGCTGGGTAATTAATTATAATGCAATCAAGTTATTACAGCCCAATAGGATACTGGAAAGATAGAGCACCACTCGATAAACTCGCTAATGCAACAAATTTCACACGTTCTACCATCGCAGCATGGTTCGCACGACAAGCAATATGGTAAATTTATCTACAAACGCCTAAACGAATCGGGTTCGCACGTTTTTATGTTAATGTTCCTAATGAAGATCATCAGGCTGATATTTTGTTTTAACCTCATGATCGAATACATAGAGTAACATTTAAATACGCATTAACCGTTGTTGATGTTGCAAGTAGATATAAAGAAGCAGAACCAATATCAACTAAAACAGCTACTAAAGTTGCATCTGCCTTCGACCGAATTTATTAACGAGGACCCTTGCGATGGCCACAACTATACAAGTTGATCCTGGCAAAGAATTTTTTGGTGCAGTATCATCATTAATTAAGCGACATAATGTTAAAATACGACGAAGACATGCTGAAATTCAACGTGATCAAGCGATCGTAGAACGATTTAATCGAACACTTGCTGACATATTATTTGGATATCAATACGCAAAGGAATTCATTTAGGATAGAAAATCTCGTGATTGGGTTGCAAGATTACCAAGTGTGATAGCTGTATTAAACAATGAGGTTACTCGAACAATTGCCGTGAAACTTATTATTGCGATTACAAGGAAATATATACAAATGTTAGGTAATGTCATCGTCAGGTATTTATACGAGCAAGGTGAACTTGAAGGAGGAAAAAAGAGAGCGACAGATCATATTTGGAGTATTTATACACACAAGATATCCAGCATGGTACGATCCACAGGTATACCTGCAACCTACAGATTAGATTCAACTGCTTCTCAACGTGGATTTACAGGTGAGCAATTGCAGGTATTTCCGAAATTACCAGCACATTCACTTAACTAGCACCTCTACGCCGATTACATTCAAGACAAGTTAACATCTCATTATCACCTGTATGACAAGACTGTTATCTTTTCTATCTACGGTAAATTGTCTAGGATTTCTACTCGAGTGATGCTACAGCATTATTCAATTACAGCTTGCACAGTGGTTATCCTGTTGTTGTTTCAATGTGATAAATTACACGGCAAGATCAAAGTCGCGTTATTTTTTTATCACATTGTTTATAGCTATTTAATTTTTTCTTACTATATCATTGTCAACATTGCCAGTGGTTTCTGACGCATTCACGACAATCCTACGTAGCAGAGATATTTTACTGACGCGAGACACCGCAAGATAAACTAAATTTGACCACTCGATATGATCATCAACAATCCAGACAACTGTATCAGAAAAAGTTAATCCTTGAGATGAATGTATTGTCATTGCGTATCCTGTGTCCAATTCGATAACGCCTATCAACAACATTGATATCAACTAAAACAATATCATCCAAAACGAGATTTTTTTCTCCGTCTGTCCTAGTATGTCAACGAGAATATTCTGTTGTCGCGGTATCTGCTGGGTGATAACATACTGGTACCGGCAACTCTGCGATTTTTTTCTTTATGTAGCAGAAATAATCTTTGTTGAAGTGTGTCACAAACTAGCTTTCCACTTGAAACTATCAATTCATTTAGTCTCCACGTATTCTAAAAGTCATTCAAAGCGGTTTCTGAAATTATATTACGCATTACTTCACACTGAATTTTATTCAATGTAATCTGATTAATTTTTTAAACTCCTTCAATGTTGAATCAAGTGCTCTATGATCGTCAACTATTTCTTCGTAATAGTCAACGTCTCTCTTTAGACATTCGTGTCGAGACGGTCCAACAAAGGGTGGTGGTTGACCATGATCGCCACACATATATATTACAGCAGTGTTTTTTGTCAACAACCAATCAACAAATATTGTTAGATTTTCCAGCGATAACGTACATATTTCATCCCAAACTATGATCTTCGGAATATATTTATCTCCGATTCGATCAGGATTACATCCATCTCCGCTCCATCGGAAAAAGCTGTGATAAGAACATGACTGTGTTACTCGTTGGGTCATTTCGCACGAAGTCTGTGTGTAGGTGTCAAAACGATCCTATCTAAATTCTGAAATACTTCAATCTCACGTGTCGTCTTTCCTGATCCTCCAAGTCCATTGAGATATAGCGTTTTGTGTCTAGCTATGCGATCATATGTTTTTGGTGCAGACGATGGTTTTAATATCTGATTATTTCTCCGGTAAATATCTTTGATTGGAGCATCGGCTGATTCAGAATAATCGAGTATATGTTCTTTTTTATTCTCCATTCACCCCATTGTGCATGATTAATGATATTTAATTGGTCTAGCAATCTTAAATATTTTTACTGATATAAAATGAATCGGTAGCTACTCTGACAGCAAACTCTGGAATTTTATTTATCATTGATAACAGATTAATCGAAGCGTACGTGAGCATCGAAGATCTTAAATGGGTATACTGCTGTGATTCACCGTCAATATAACTCACAATTATACCTAAGTTCCATTTGATAAGAAAGCTGTATCCCGAGTTCTAAATGTATTTCTTTTCGTTGTATCAGCGATTACAAAATTTAATTCAGCATCATACATCATCAGTCTTGTACAATATCGTTTATGATCGTATGATCCTCCTTAGGTAAATTTACAAATTATTTTCCTGTCAAGATCTTTTGCAGTGTTATTTTCAAAGTCGGTTTTATCAGGATTTTCTTCATCAGAATATTCCTTTTGTTGTGGTAACGAAACTTCGGTCTGCATTCGGTATAATATAGTCGCTTCACTGACAATCAACGACGTCAACATTAAATAATGAAGCATATATCGTAACAGTACAATTGGAGCCCACTTCTTTCCTGAAAAATGTCTATCGAACCAAACATAACAAATCTGGTGAAGAGTTTCTGTAAACTCGAATGACTCAATACAAGCGAATCCAGTAATATCAAAATAAGGTAATGGTCCATTTATTGATACTCGCGTCATCTCGTGTGTCGGGTGACCGAATCTTTAAAATATCCAGAACACTCTCCGTATCCCAGAAAACTTCCAGGATAACATGCAACTATATCAACCGAGATAACATCTTTACGCGAGTATTTACGGTTCCACAGTCCACCGTAACCATATTTAACATAACTTAATATTTTATCATCAACAAAATCAAACCGAGTTGGTTTCCAGGAATTTCTCTCTCTAGCAAAATGAGCTGCAACTGATGGAACAGTAAAAGATTCACCTAGTAATTTTTCGTCAGGGGTATATTTCCTTATTTTCTCGCACAGGGATTCTGTTCGATAAATATCACCATTTGGTCTTACAAACTCATCGGATTCATCTTCAGAATTAAACAACCACACGGTTACAGGATCGTCTTTACTATTTTCTAAATAAAGTCAAACATATCTCCGTTATAAAATTTAATCGTCCTCGTGCGTGGAAATACTGTAACTGCATTAGTCCACGCATGCGCATTATGATCAACAATTTCGATTGAATCTCCCTTTGATTTAAATTTTGATTCGTATAAGATCTCTGTTATCGTTTTTATTGTTATAGGCAATTTCAATTTCTTTCCTAGTTCAGCAACATCTTTGATAGATGCTCCGGTAAAATTGACTATTTCTGCCCACGAATTTATTACATTACATCGGTTATCCGTTAACCCCTTCCCACGATTCGAGACGGTGAAATGTTCTGTTATTCGTTCGGTCTCAAAATTTATCTTCGAGAATTTCATCGGCTTTAGATTATCACTGTTAGGTTTCTCAAGTGGATATATGTCATAGATAACCGCTGTTACAGGATAAGGTATTTCGTAATATAGTTTATCAATACCGGTAAACATCCCTAGTTTAGAACCTTTACTCAGTATGGCAGTTTTTTCGTTACGAAGGACAAGATCACGTTTACCACGAATAATCCAATTGTCTGTATCTGATAGTACGATAACTTCTATTTTTAAAATATGTTCTATCGTCAAGGTAGTTATTGATCATCGCTGCTCGTTTGTCAATCATATTAGCATCTATATTTTTAGTGTCACTTATAATCTTAAACGTCAACCGCACATAAGATGCTTCATTTTTCTGAAATTCTGAAATTCTTTTTTTGTGTCATGTATATTATTGATAAAGATTGTATCTGTTAGATCAACCAGATCTCGCATCGGCACTGGGAATATTCTGTCAAGATTAACTTTTTTATTTTGAGAAAGCTCGATCTTGGATAATCTCTCGAATTCCCCATCATTAAAATTAAAACAAGTATTTAAATTAAAAATATTACATATATATATATATATATATATATATATATATATATATATATATATATATATATATATATATATATATATATATATAATGATTAAAACAAGGAATCTCTGCAAGTGGTTGAGGACCTCAAAATCGAAATTAAAAAATCGAAATTCAAAATTCAAAAATTGAAATTTAACAGAATTATGTGCAGACATCTCACCATGATTCGAATCATGGTGGGTTATCGTTTTACTCACCCGGGTTTTGATATCCGGGTGTGCGTGTGTACATAATCTGTAGAGACCTCATTGTAATACGTAATTCGTAAATTAAAAAATATATATATACAGCTCGATGCAGAAAAAATAATTTGTGATTTCGAGTCAATCCAACAACGAAATCTTGAAGGTGGTTATACACTTTCAACGGAGTATAGGCTGATAAAGAACATGCAGTCTATAATGTTCCAGTCCTTATCAATGGTAAAAGAAACAGATGTAGATAAATTTGTACCACTTTCTATATCAGTAGAAAATATTAAATCGATACTGTCTCACGAATATGAAACAAACAAAATTATTAACACTCGCGTGAGACAACTAAAAAAGATTATAAATGAAAACACTGTTACCGATGACAACTTGGATTAATTCCTCTACAGTTCTGTTGTTTTATTCTGTTATATCTTTTTTTTAATTCTGTTATAATATCAATTTTTATTCTGTTATAATATCTTTTTCTATTCTGTTATATCTTTTTTTATTCTGTTCTAATATCTTCTTTTATTCTGTTATATCTTTTTTATTCTGTTATAATATCTTTTTTATTCTGTGATAATATTTTTTATTCTGTTATAATATCTTTTTTATTCAGATTTTGTAAATTTTGATGACATTTCATCTTTTTATACCCATTTTAGTCGAAATATCATAGAAAAATCAATCAAAATTGTAATATTTGTAGGGTGAAACTCCGAGCGACTATCTAAATGATTTATCGATAAATCATTAAATTTGCCATGTTTTGCTCATAAATTAACTAAAATCGTATATATTTCTACGAAAATATACAAAAACAATAAACCCTACAAAAATCAGAAATTTGGCAGATTTTGTAAGATAAAATTGACTAAAAGAAATTAAAGAAAAATGATAAAATTACATCAAATCTGTAAAGAAATATTCTGTTTTACTGATTTTGATTCAGAACTATATAATATCTTTTAAAGTTCATCAAGTTTAATGTAGGAATGCGCGTAGTTTAAAATCTGATCTCGGTCACACGTGATCATAGAAATAAGTTATCACCGCAATCTAACTGTTCTTGCGTCAGTAAAAAATCTTCGTCACCGAACCCATCAATGACTATATCAACGATGTTGAATAAAGACTGTGTAAATATTAATTAGATTGCATTTCCAATAGCTTCCTTGTCGTGTATAAAAATCTTTACCTGCTGGTACATATGTAATATTTGCCCGATTAATTCGTGAATCAAGAACAAAAAATCGTTTACGATAAAAATCTTTAGATTTTACATTGAGATTTATCAGTGAAACCTCGCCACGTGAATCAATCAAGTGTCCACTCTGGTCGGTGAGTTTAAAATTTATTCTTGACAAGTATTGATTATGCGTGCATAGATACATCGGATTGATTGGTTCCTGCACGAACAAGGATCCAGGAGGAATCATTGGAGTAAATGTATAAAGAACGTATCCTTCTTGAGCTTGATTCGATATCCCAGATCTGTTTGATAACTACCATCAATTACATCACATACAAGATTGATTGCAATCGTTGAGGTTATATTTACAATCTCTGATGAAATATGTCTGCCTTCAGCATCTGGATTATTGTTAAATCTGAGAACATCATCAGGATGTGGTGGAGTTTTATCAGGCCATCCTAGAACAGTTTCTATCGATGATCGATAAATATCTACGACGTAATCGGGAGATTTAACTTCAATTACAGATGATAACGTTGGTTCGTGAACAGTAATAGTTACTTTTGATTCTTTTTGTTGTTGTTGTTGACTTTATTCTGCGCTGGAATTCATCGTTGATTTGTTCAATCTGATAGCTACCTGTGGGGATATAAACAACAAAGAAATCTGGGGTTCCAATTTGGTTTATTCTTGTTTGCAAGTGCAAGCGAATTATTTGGAGGTAATCCACCAAACGGTTCAGATCTGATATTTGGTCAACTATGATATACTCGCAGTTGTGCAAGTGCAATCTTCCTTGCTGAAATTGCAGTTGGAAAATTAATACTAAATTCAGGATTGGCTGTGCTCACTGATATCATAGTGGTTTTCACCGGTGTTGTGTTTGTGGCAATCTGTTGCAATAATTCTTGTGCTGACATTTATCTATTTATCTGTAACTTTAATGGGTGTAGATTCTATCACAGTCATTGCTTCGAAGAATATTTTAGTCATTAATGCGAACTCAGAATCGGACATCGATGCATTGTTGAAGCTTTCAGATATTAACTGAGACAGTTTAGAATACGACTCCGTTGCCGCGTGTAACTTCACGGAATAATCGGATAATTTTTTATTCGTGCACGTCGATATTTTTTTGCGATTATATTAAAAATTTCATCGATCGCCGTTGACGCTGAAGCACAGAGCGTTATGACCGCAGGTGATGTCATTGTTACCGTGGATAATAAAAGACCGGCTCCAGCAACAACCGCGGAGACTGCGTATGCAATTATATCAATGACAATTACACATTTGTGATATTTTTTAACTTTTATCGTGTAAAGTTTCAACGATAGATTTTAATATATCTTGCCACTCACGCGCTTGATTGTATCTGTAGCCCATATTATTTACTCTGTAATCAATTGAGGTGTTTCTGCAACAAATTCTAGACACCACCAGATCGTTGGTGCATTTAATTTCTTGTCGGATGCAACCAGGATAAATGTTTCTTCCTATCCACGGTTTAATATAAGAGATTCGGTTCCAGAAAACTTGTCTGTTGAGTGACGCCATGGATAGGTGGTAAATATTTCGAATTTTGCACTACTAAACGCAGACAATCTGTACACGCCAGTAACTTCCGCGGTATGTTTGATAGTATTATTTTGCTGAGACCATGTTGTTGATCCTGATGATATTGTGTATACGACATTGTTAATCCGCCTATGCAGAATTTTATCCTGATATTTTTTCTAGGGGGTCAATATTATTAATAATATCATAAGCATTACTTACAATATCTTCTTGTGTTTTTTTGATCGTATCGATTGATGTTTTAATATTGGAAAGTTTCGTATCAACGATTAATGGTTTTCCGAAGAATTCATCTGCAATTTCATCGATCTTTCTGAAATTTCTACGGAGACTTGTAAGCACACCTACGTGAACGTCATGCTCGGCTCTCAGCGTAGATAATTTTCCGTCTACAGTATTGTGATCGTTTATGTGAAGTTCGTATTCGGTTTTTAACATGGATAATGTACCACTAACGGCATCATGTTCGGTGTTTAACGTAGACAATTTACCATCAACAGTGTCAACGTATCTTTTTGTTGCCACATCTTCATCTGATGTTGGATCTCTCAAGACAGTTATTCTATTTCCGTTTATGGAAAGCTCTCATGTTCATACACCACCTGACGTTGATAATCGTTTTTGAACATTTGTTATAATCTCACTCCTGATATATTCTATCGATATACCTGAATCTCTTATTTTTCCGCTGTCGGTAAATACCGGAATATTATCCATAGCAGCTCCAAGAACCCTACGAACAATATAATTTCACTTAATATTACTTGTTTTCAAAACACCGTGTTTGTCCGGAAAAATAACAACCTCATCTCGGTCAACCCCAGCTAGGCTCATAATATCAGCAAGGTCATCTTTAGTTCCATTTTTTGATGCGTCGAAATCTTTATCGGTTCCATTCTCGGTTTTTCTGATCAAAGATCTTCCGTGAATATCGACCATTATATATGTATACAATTTTAAAAACCTCCCCATTAATTGCGCATTGTGTACAACTTTATGAGGTGATTTAGCTGATTTTGATATCGCATCAAGTACAGCGATGGATTCACGACCACATATCGTTGGAACGTCATTGTCTGTGTCTTTAACGTTGAATACCATGTTCTGACAGGCACTTGATTAAAATAATTTAAAAAGTCAACCGGTGGTGATAGTCCTTACAAAACAAAATAAACTATTCCGCGTGGATCAATCGCATATGCAACCCAGTGAGTTCCTGGACCAGAATTCGAATCGAGATTGATGATACCGGTTTCAACGTGATGTGTTTTTTTTTTTCGGTAATTGATCGCGCATAAAAACACCTATAAAATGTTGTATTTTTAATTTTTTAGCAGCATTTATCAGATTAAAATTTGACATTGGTGGTATTATATTCCTAGAAGTCACAGTCCCTTTCCTAGATAAGTTCCCGGAAGTCTGAGACCGCGCCCCTTTTTTATACCCTTTTCCTGTTGCTTTCTTTAATGCCATTCCAGCGACGGTTCCAACAGCACCTAACGCAGCCGCTTTTGCAACTGAAGGTGCGACCGCAGCAATTAATGCTGGTATTGCTGCAAGAAGTGGAAATATACCTCTTGATTTAATAATATCTTTGATTTCACTTGGAGAAAATTCAAGTTGAACTCCAGTTTTTGTTACCAGAGCTTTATTGAAACGTTTAAGCTGATTACCGGTTAACGATAATTTGTTTGGACCACCACTCATTTGTTTTTCTTTAACATTATTCTTGCCCCACATTGATTTGCGTGTTGATTTGCGTGTTTTGATTGCAATTTTTTCTCTGACCTTGAGTCAGAGTTGCGTTAACATGACTATACGACATTTTTATATTTACTTGATTGATTTTAATTACATGTTCTCTACTGGTGCATCAACGACTCGCATTCGTCCACCAACACCCTCGAGTAATACTGCTCTGTCGCTAAGTATAACAGCGATCGTTCTGAAACCAGCAGGAACAACAGGTGGACCTACAGCACCAGCAGGAAAAATACCTACATTAGCTCGAAAGTATATATCAACAACAGATTGTCTGTATAAATCTAAATGTTCCAGTGAAAAGTATTAAATCGAATATAATGTTGTTAAATCTTTTCGTGATATTTGCAAACCGGTATTTACATTTAGATCACGCCCCATAAATGACATTAAACGATGATATGCACGTGAAACAGTATTATGTTCAAATTTAACTTGATATCTTCGGCAGGCTCTTGATATCCATGTATTCTTAAACTGACCTCAAAAACATCAAGTGTGTCAAATATCATCGTACTTTGTTTCTGACTATTTACTCGTGCATTTGCCTGAAGTGCGATACAAACATCTGGTGGTGCTGAAACCCCCTGTTGTGCTGATATATGTCATGTAAATTGACCAGCACCATTACCTTGAGTAATATCTGTAGTCAATGTTTTCCACGATAGCAGTGATTTACAACCTTGATTCATGAAAGAAAGTAATTTATGTTCTTCTGTGATAGATGGAACCATTACCGGCATCCACAATGATAATTTGGCTATAGTTAATTTAGCTTCATCGACAACCCCATCAGCTCGCCCCACTGCATTATTGTCTGAGTCTTTTCTGACAAATACTATAGTGTGTTTAGCACAAAATATAATCTTTCTAACATTTCTGCAAAATCCAAAAATATGAGATAATGGAATTTCACAGTTGAAAATTCTCCATTAGCGTTCAACATTGACTTACGCGCTGCAAATCGAAGGTTGAAATTGTTATTTCTTGATAATACCGCATTTACGTCTACGAGTCCACCTGCGGCTCTAACATTACCAGTAGTTAAATCTGTGTGATCTGCATGATCGGTTATATCCTTTGCAAACATCATCGATGGAGCAGCTGATCTTGAATAGTCATCAGAATATCTTGCTTAACCAAGTATCGTCGTAGCAACATCAACATGTTGCAGACATGATTCGATAAGTTTTCCATCGATGATGAAGGTGGCACTAATGAATAATGCCACAATGTCATTATTGACAAAAGCAATTTTAGTAGCAGCTTCATAATTTGTATCATCTACTTTTATACGTCAACTTTCGACTTCGATAAACGCCTCAGCGGGTAAGAAATACCGACTTGTATCAAGTACTTTTAATTCTATTCTTCCACGTTGATTTGGTTGTACTCCATCATAATAATAATATTGATAATCGCGCAGGGGATCATTTGTACGAACTGTTCCACCCATATCCAACGCTGTATCAATTTCACGCTCAAACATTTTATTGTAATAACTATGATCTAAATTAAAATTATCCACGAAGACTACTTTCTGCTATCAGACTAGCGGTTATATTATCTTCTTTTTCTTGTAACGATGCATCAGCCAGATCCATTAATCTTTGGGTTGCGGCCTGATTTATTATTTTACTTTCATTTGCAGGCATAACTTCAGCAGATGGTAATTTCAGTTGTTTTTTCGTCGCAATAACCGTAAAATTCTGTCTATGACCGCAGAAAACGCTTTACCGGCAAGATAACAGATTCCGCAACGAGCTTTTTCGCGAATAACATAGATATCTTTCATTGATAACTGTTTTCCAGTTGGTTTGCTTTTGGGGCTATCCTGGTAAATAAACCCCAAACAACATCACCAAGTCCATTACCGTAGGTTATTTCATAAACTGGTAATCGTGAATTTACTACTCTGACCATTCTTGGTGTACGATAAGAATAATGTACGATCATTTTATTTAATCATTCACCATGATCTAAATAATGTGTCAAGGGATTTAATCATCTGTAATTTAGTCGATAAATTCCCGATAGGTATTGATGTCCATGATACCACCGGTAAATAATCGTCGACAGATATCATATATTTTCTTTATAATTTCACGCGAAGTATTTCCAGTGCATTTTCCTCCTATGAGAATTTTTAGTTTATCTAGTTATTTTTATGTATATATATATATATATATATATAATGTTAAATACATGTATCGATAATATATTTGGCTAATTATTACTCAAAGTTAAAAAGAAGTCTCAGATTGATCGTTTGTCTGAATTATTCATTTTGTTTGATTTAAAGACAAGATTTTTTTTGTCCTCAAATTGACAATTTAACACATGCAGAGAGCAGCAGAGGGGGTCGACTACAACATTTGTTTGGGTCAATATGGGTGTAGTCATTGAACTGACTTCTATGTTAGTCACCATTAGTCGATTTGGTAATCAAAAAGGGTGATGTTTCTAATTAGTCTGTTCCTCCAGTTTGAAGGTAAACGCTTCGTTAGTGGAAAACAACTTTGCGATTATTCGTTTGGACACTTGTTTGAGGTCGCGCCCTCTGCTGCTATCCATTTCTTTTATCAAGACCGACTCGATATAGTTGTCTGTGGTCCATTCAAATTTGTTGTTATAAATCCGTGTGGGGTAGTTTGTGCAAGTGAGAAAAAGTTTGTTAACTTCATTATGTCTATATCACCGCAGCACAATGTCTTATGGATATTTCACAGTGTGTATCGACACTTTTAAATAATTTTACAACTATATAAGTCATTGGTAAAGAGAGAGAACAATACAAAGTAGCATTTGGAAGAACAGGATACATAAGGATAAACATAGGAATGAACTTTATGAGCAGGTCCGATAATTCACACATAATTGAGACCCAACATAAATCACCTTTAAGCATTGGTAAAACAACATCTCTACGCAGTTCATAGGTCATGTCAATTATTTGGCAATCACAAAGTAAAACACATATTTTATTTTTGTATACGCAATTCATACTTTATTACTGGAACCATGACTAATCAATATAACCTTTTTGTCAACGTCCAAGTATATGATATCATTGAAAACTTAATTGTCATAGAAATGTAACATCGCTGCTGCGTATAATAGGAAATCATGTTATTATACAGTTTAAAGGTTAACCTTGCATTTTATTTGTATTAACAAACTTACTGAATTTCTGAAACCCACTAAGAATTTTATCGATTGCTGTGTAACTCTTTTCATTTTACTGGCCATCTCTGATAAATATCCTGACCGAGCACTGACATCTCCTTCAATAGTGCAGCCACGTCCTCCTGGAAACTCGAAAGCCAAAGGGTCAGTACTTTATACTGAAGGGATTTGGTATGCTTAGGTTAATCGTTAAATAAACTGTTTGTGTAACATTGAAAGTGAATTGGGAGTAATTTGGATAGCTCCCAACATACACTGTTAAAAACATCGCGCACATATTAGAACGCTTGTTCATCAAGAGGGATTAGTCAATTAATGTTGACTACGTCTACGATATTGATATATTTAGCAGGGTTACATGGAAGGTGATGCTACTGCAAGGTCAGGATATTGATCAGAAATGGTCAGTAAACATAAAACATTGGAGTAAATAACGTGAAATGGACGAGAAATTAGAGTAAAGTTGAGCACACAAATATATAATGTAAGTTTAATCGAGGACTGTATAATATTATGATTTGCTCAAATACACAACAACGAGGTAACAATTGTATGACCAAAAGGGGTTCAGTGACAATATACACATATACGTTGACCACATGACCATGTTTTATATTACATTTGTATTCTCAGCTTTATTGTATTTTGTTTACTTCACCTATATGCGTAATATTCTGGCTGATCACTGACATCATATTCAATGTAGCCGTGCTAAATGTATAAATGCAGTAGACGAAGTAAATTGTTGATTAACAAGTTTTCTAATGTTATATATATATATATATATATATATATATATATATATATATATGCATTTGTAAAAACGATTTGGGATAGTTAACTGCCTTGATTGTCGACTAAACAAGTAATGGGCACTTTCTCATGTACATTTGATATTAATTAGTAAATGGTTGCTTATTTGCTTAATCATTTGAATTTGTCATGCCATAAGATATATTTTAATTATATGGGTCCTGCTTGAAAATCACGGTGCCCTAATCGTATATATTGTTTTTGAAATGTCGGGTTTGGTTGTTACAATTGTAGAACAGATTACTTAATTCTTATGAAACATATTCTTTATTGTTTGCCTTTCGGACCAATGTATCAAAGGTTCGTCAGCTGTTGGTATACAATTATCTCTCAAAATATTTGGTGGTGTTTTTGGCGCACCTCACTATTGTGATTGTTGAATTTATATTGGCAGTCATCGCTTCATTCAAGACAGAATGAAAGGTTACTACCATTTACCATTCCAAACATTATTTTGTATGGGGTAGTCTATATGCTCTAAAAATGTATAATTTAACTCATCATTTATTGTTTATCTATGTTACCAATAATATTCTTTTTCAGACTGTCATTCCACCATCACCACTATTTCGTCAATAGTCTCCATCAGTATAGTTGTACGCTCCACTCTGATGGCCAGTTGGTTAGAGCGTCCGCCTCGGAAACGGGGACTCGTTTGTTCGATCCCTGGCCGAGTCATACCAACGACTTACAACAAATGGTACTAACAGCTGCCTCGCTTGGCGCTCAGCTTTAAGAGGTTAGTATTATGACTGGTTCTCCTGGTGTCAGGATTATGTGATTGGGTGGGACATCATGCTAAATATCTGTGGCATGATGCGCACGTGCTATACATCACTATTAACTGCCTCACTTCATTATTGTAGCGATATCACTGAACTATTGTTAAAGCAATCTTAGAAATCCTAATCACATTCACTCACACATACGCAGGACTTGAAGCATTGCTTTTTTGTTGTTAATTCTTTAATAAGTTGTAAATTAAAAATAGTAACTAAAGCGGGACGGGAATACTTACAATGTATCTGGCATCCAGTGAAAGACCTTATCCCGACCTTAGAGGGCTTGTTGATAATGTAAATGTTTACACCGAAGCCTATATATTCAATATTGCTATAGAAAGAAAGGAAACCTTTAAATAGGATTTTAAAACTTGGGCAAGATATGCATCAGATAGGGCAGATCAACATGAACACACTCAACAAACAAGAACACACTGGTAGACATTAACGAGTTACGCTAGCACACACTCTCCGGGAGATACTTGGCTAAAATACTTTCTTTCAAAGGACAATCTACCCTTAACACATGCAAATACATTAGTAAGTAACAAAAAATTATTTTTTGCCCAACTGTCAGTTATATATCGTATATCTTTCACAAAGTCCTGGTTCGCAGCCACATTGGCATTAGTGAAACTTGTCAAAGGTCTGATTATGGGATCATACACATGTTGGTAATATAAATTTATTTATAATACGATTACTTGGAAATCTCCTTAGATTCTTTCCTCAGTGGACAAATCTGTTACTTATATTGTTTGTGTTAATTGTTAAATTTTCTGTAAAATAAAAACTAACTAAAGTGAGATGATTATGCTTCGTTTATCTGACATTCTGTGTAACACATAGTTCTGACCTAAGCGAAAGTTAATTGCAAAAAGAAGTGTTTATACTGAAGTTTAACATACGTGTATGAAATCATTGAGTGATATGTCGTGATTAGAATCAGGGGTATTACAATAGAAACGCCCACAGTAAACAAGAAACTAGTGAATGATCCCATAAGCAAATGCTCTCTTGAAAATTGTTAGCTTATACATAGTCAACTTATGCTAGTAAGTATCTATAACAAAAAATATAATATTTCCAAAACCGAAATTTGTTTAAAGCTTGGTTTTGGTCATAATTATCTTTCACAAAATGCCATTTGAGAACAGCGTTGAGAAATATGACTGAAGAGCATACATATATGTGAATTATTCAAATTAATTTCTAAAAGATCAAAATGAGTAAGAGAAAAGAACGTATTTGATCTATTTGATTGTCAATCATGAACTCAGTACTAGTAATACCACTATCCTTTACTATTTATATAGTGATCGTGATGATGCTAAAGCCGAGACCTGTAATATACCCGTAAACACAAACACGACAGTAACTATCGGCCTTTTCCTTTAATTTTAAATATTTATTGCACCTCGCACAGAACAGAATTCATTTAATTAAGCACGTATCACAACAGACATGGGCCATGAGTGGCCGAGTGGACTAAAGTTCTCTTTATAACGCATCATTGCCATCTCACTTCTTCAACAGGGGTTCAATTTAAAGCATCATTAATTAGTTAAAACATAACATTATAAGGTCATTTTACCTTAGGTATATATAATATATATTATTATTTTCTGGAAGAAACGTATGGTTGTTATACAGTGGTTGTAGCCTGAAAGTTATGAAATTCCGAATGAAAAACGGAATACACAGTAACATCTTTTATCATGGATACAGTTTTCATCATAGTAACGTCATTTGACCGGGTTGATAGGTAGTGTAAGTGAGAATGTAAATAATAAAATGATCAATATGAACGATGAGAAATTTGTAGTACCTATGTTTATCTGTAAGATCACTAGTATTCAGGTATAGTTTGACCCCATTTTTGGCCGGCATTAAAAAAAATCTCATGAACGGATTGTGAACTTTGCTTGTTATTCGCTATTGGGTTATTATTATTATTATTATTATTATTATTATTATTATTATTGAATTGAACGTAATCTCATGAACGGCATATGTCCATGGATTAGCATTCGCCATATGGTTATCTATCTATCTATCTATCTCTCTCTCTCTCTCTCTCTCTCTCTCTCTCTCTCTCTCTCTCTCTCTCTATCTATCTATCTATCTATCTATCTATCTATCTATCTATCTATCTATCTATCTATCTATCTATCTGCTCCTGGTGGTGTTATTACATTAGATGAAATCGTATAACTGTTTTAATACTTAAAGCCGGATTGTTACTACATGAAAAATTGTTTGAGTCGTAATAAATTCTTGCACCTTGTGTGTTAGACAAATGCATTAAATTACTGTGACAATATCATCACATACATAATACCAGTCTCTGTACTTACAAGCCAAATAAATACTTATTCAGTACAAGTCTCAGTTAAATGCATTCACGTAAATTACATGGGGTGGAATAGTAATGTGTCCATGGACTGTGTACATCTTTTGATAAAATCATGTGTATGAGATAGTAACACTATATGTGACCGACCATATAGTTTTGGCTACGACCATTGATATATTGAATAATTGTACTTCACGGGAATAGTCAGAGTCATAGATGTGTTTATCTGCAGAAAATTAATGATACAATGGTCAAGTAGGACGTGACGATTTCATTAAAAATAGGTATGCAAACACACAATTAGACTTTACTACAATAGCTATGCTGAAATTTATTACTATATTATAATAAAATCTGCACAAATTAGGAGCAAGATGTCATCGGTGTATTTATATATATTTTCTATGATGAATTTTGCACAAGCAAACGCAGCTGTACCCAGTCCATTAATGATAATGGAAATATTAAAATTTCGAAATAGAAATATAGCCGAGAATGAAATTGTTTAAAAATGTCGTCAAATAAATGATGATCAAAATATTCTTACTTCAGTGACGTTTCATTCCAGATTCACTCCCTGCTTGCAAGCCAATTCAAAGAAGAAGTTGTAGTATATGGTTGACATTCGATATAAATGATTATGTTGAAAACACTCTTTTCTTCGAGTTTAGCATTCAACTCGTGCGTTTAAACATTACAATTCATACTTAAATTTATTCACTATCAAACGTTGAAAAACAGTTTCCAAAAAGTCTTCAAAAGAAACGTACAAAATATTAACCTTAATATAATTTATTCAGATTGCAATTATAAGAACCCAACCCCACTGTCATCAACATTACCTACCATTAAGACAGAAAGACACCTCTGACTGTAACTAACGTACCTGATGAATAAATAAAACGTGTGCGAGTTTATATAATGTAATTATCAGGTGTTAAAGGTAATTCCTTAACGATATATATATATACACACACACACACACACACACACACTTCATGTGATCTAATGTAAAACTTACAAGATGATTTCAGTGATGAATTACAGTATTTCAAAGCACCAACTATGTTATGATATAAGCGTTAACCACATATCTTTATACCCATCTATCTATTAGAATGTGGAAGACAAATGGCAGTGTTTCCTGAAAAACTGTTTCCTGGAAATAGTTGTATTCAGAGTAATTACATAGATACACCATTGTTTGTTGCTATTTATGCTTATATGATTGTACAGTACATGTGAATCTCTGTGAATACCTGGAATAATACAACCTTGCCGAAATCAATATTCGTGGCTGTATATAACTTGTGAATCTGATTTATTAAGCCATTAGGTGTGACCTCCGCTCATTCACGTATTTAAATGTTTTGTTTACATTTGACTGCCACGTGCGCTTATGCAAGACGCATATATACATAGAAGAGAATGAGATTCACGTTACAAGGTCTAATGGATGTTTATTTCAGTTTATTCACGCGTCATTGGTTTAAACAATATTTATCACTTGAGTCAATTCACTTGACCATATCAATTGCAAGGTTCCAGTGAGTTACTAAATCACGTCGAATCGAACACAAATCTAAGATAAGTAACTACTATTTGTTTTATAAATAATGTTTTTGGTACCCTTCCCCCTTTCCAAGAACGACCACACACGGTAAATTTAACGACAAAGTCCTTTCTTAAGATAAATGCACCCATGAAGTTCATGTCATATGCGAGGTTCGATTTATCTGTAAATTCTCACATAGCAGTAATCTGAATAAGCAGAAAATGCTGTCTAACACCTAAGACAGAAGAACTTTAATTTGTTATGGCTAAATCTGTTTTACACACGCACAATAATTTTGGATTAAAAATAAGATATGTGTCGATAGAGTCTGAGCGAAGTCATTTGCCACTAAAGATAAGACGTAACGATTTTTCTATATCTCTAGCAAGGTTTTAGGGTCATCCAGTGCGTTGTTGATGAGTACCTTTGTTAGACGACTTATCATTGATGGATAAAGGTGATTCAGGATGCTGTCATAGTGTTCATCCCGTTGTTGACGAATCTTCTTTTTGTCTCAATTTGCGCTGAGCAGCTAGATGATCCAGAGGATGTAGGTCAATACTTATTTCAGGTAATTATCGAAGTTCTTCATGTCAACTGGTATGTGTAGCACTGAATCTCATCATCTTTGTTGGTCAGCTATGTGTTTTACATCTTACAGCGCTTATGCTGTATAGTTATGCGTATGGTGTTGTACGCATATTTCCTGGAGGTGGACTTGGGGTTGTTGAGTTAGGTTTGAAGAACGCGATGTTTCACGTCGAGCGATTGCTTGATCTGGTTGCAGTTTTAATAAAACCAGTTTTGATTCTTTCTGGCTGAGATTCCTGGGATTTTCGACGCTGGACTGTAGACCAGCTCTTTGCATGCTAGTAAGTCTCCACATCCTGATGTTCCAGATGGTTGGACTTTAATAGTTCTTCCAGGGCATGCACGGGATATTGTATGGTACTGTCGCATTTAAGCATCGTGATGTCCGGTCATTTAAGAGCATTCTTTCCATGTGGGCGTCTTTTTGGGGTGAATGAGGAATTTGGGACGGTTGTTTGTCCTGTTGTGAGCGCCGCACAAGGACTTGGTCACCAGCATAACTTGCCTGTGCATCTTCCTGACAAAGAAGACGTCGATCAGGTGCCAGTGCTTAGAACGAGGTTGCATTCATGACATTCGTTTACTGGTAATGAGCGGAATACTGTATTGGTGATTAGCAGTTCAATATGGGCGCAATTATGTAGCAATCGTAGACCATAGCTGTTAAAAAGACCCTTTCCGTGATTTCCTAGCACACCATCCCAGGCAACGATTATTTGAGCTTATGTCAGCGAGTATCGGTAAAATAAAAAAATCAAGCAAATCTAATAGCGGGAAGTGGTCTGAAATTCTGTGAGATTACAATTTAGTTCGAAAAATATATAATAAAATGTTCCAATCTTGATCCGACGAGGTATGTGATGTAGACGCATAGGTTCCCAAAGCTGATTCTGTTCGGGAATATCAATGTTATTCTTATACCGCGATGCAACTCGATTCTCAATCTAGAATTGAACTTCTAGTTCAAGAAACAAGTAAATTCTTCTTACCTTGTGCAGTGTGCATCGAAGTAGAGGGTCAGCTCGTACAAAATGTTCCAGGTAAAACACTATACGCAGATGTCGCAAGTACCAGGATTGTTTTTGTCAACAATGAAATTATGGCGTTGTTTAGTAGTTCTAGATATATTATTGATAGAAGAAATCGAATATATCGAGCATGATGTTGATTATGCCACAATAATAGTAGGTTTATCAAAATATTCCGATGATTATACAAGATCGGCTGGTCCATCAATGATGTTTGCTTATGATATTATTAATAACGCCTACCATAATTAGTTTATAATAAGACAATCTTGCTAATACTGCTGACGTTGATGCCGAGAACATGATTATTGAAAATAATCCTAATTTCAAGATTGGGTTTTCAATACGTAAATCAATATTAGATAACACTGGAAGATTTTCTTGCGCGATTCCAATATCTCATATATTCGGATTCTGTACAAACGTTAGATACGTTATCTTCCGAGCACATTATGCAGTAGTTATCACACGAAAAAGTAATGACTATGATGCAATCTGTCGTGCTGCTTGCATTGTCGATGGCAAAATAATTTTATCAAAATTCTCTTTGTGGATGCCGGTAATGATTCTAGCAATCGCCGCAGAGGAGAGATTACTGTCATTTATGGACAAGGGCAGTAAATCATTAATATCATGGTTGGAGGTTACGACGGCTACGACGACGATTTATGTTCCTAGTATATTTACATGGCACATAGAATCAATACAGATTTTTTCTGCTACCAGGCACATATTCGTTGTAATAGCGCGATTGGAACCAGATAATAAACAAGAACGTTTCCATGTGATAATCGATAAGCTAGGTGTTAATGAAGTCTCGTTGAGAATAAATGGTCAGCAAGAACCATCTGAAGATATTTTACTTGATTACACCGAAAATGAAATAGCACGCGTATATCATGGTTTATTGTCGTTTTTGGAACGCCATCATAATGTTGAAACCGGTCTACAAATATCACAAATATCACAAGTTGATTTTAAGAGTTTATATCCGATTTATTACTTTTCATTGCAACATCTCAGTTTAACTAGGCAAAGTATCGTTGATATACATTTCTAAACTCGTATAACAGAACTTCCTCTTGCCGCGGCAGGTCCACCTCCTATAGATAGAGCTTGAAAGCAATTGCTGTTATTCTCAGCGATAAATCGATGTTACTCAAAGGTGCCGGTGGACTAATGAAGGTTGTTGACGCGCCCGTCGAAAACATGTAGACAATTAGATCATCCTCGTATTAAAACAAATGACATACAATCATGTTTATGTCACTCTGACTCAAGGTCAGGCGAATAAATTTCAGTCGAGAAACGCGAGTTCCGCCGGGACAACAATAACCTTAAAGCAGGATCAGATTTCTAGCGTTGGACAAAATAAACTATCGCTGACTGAAACTCAACTTATCCGTTTCAATGAAGCGCTAAAAGCAAAAACCGGTATTTAACTTAAATTTGCTCACTTCGCGGTTAAGGATATGGTTAAATCAATAGGAATAGTTCATGTCCTCGCCGCGTTACCAGCTTTGATCGCTGCCGCGGCTCCAGCATTAGCTAAAGCTGCCGCGCAAGGCGCTGCTGGAACCGCTGCTGCAATGGCACTTAAGAAAGCTACTGGGCGCTGGTACAAAAGAGGGAAAAGTTCCAAGAATACCTGGTAGTCCTTTCACGAGATACGGAGAAGGCTTGAGACTTCCAGGAGCTTTTATTCATAACCCCGTTGTCAAATTTTGATTTAATCGAAACTGCATGAAAATATAATATAATAAATATCAGTGCTGATTTCATGAGAGATCAATTACCACAATAACCAGCAAGTATTGGAACCGGTATTATTAATCTCGATTATAACACTGGACCTTGAACTCACTGGGTCGCATATGCGATTGACCCTCGTGGAATTATTTATTTTGACTCTTAAGGGTTAGCACCGCCAAAAGAATTTCTGAAATATATAGCGCGATTACCTCAACAGGTGAAGTGTTGGTATTCGACATTGCTAACTCAGACGATGACTGATCCTCTGATATGTGCTCAAGGGGTTATTAATGTTCTTAGAGTTATATCAAATCAACCGCACCGCCACATAAAATCGTACACAAATATACAGGTAATAACTTTTTAAAGAGATCTTAAATGTATAATGGCAGATATATGGGGAAGATCTCTCTCACGAAGAATCGGATGAAATTGTTGTATTTCAAGACCGACAAGGGAGAACTAAAAACGAGTAATGTTTCCTTGAAAGGAATTTCAGAGAAACTTAACGGGGTAACAAAAAATTATAACGCGGTGTTTGATTCCACAGGTAGAATTCTTCACCCGTGGTAGATAATATTAACAGCCGAGTAAAGAAATCTGATTGAATTTACCAGTTAGGTAAAATTGATCCGGTAACGGTATGGTTATTTAAAAGCTCAGAAGATAGCAAATACGATCAATTTGTAAGACCGTGCGGAAATTATACCGAACAGAATCGCTCCATGACCGAACTAGCTACATGATATTCATCAACAAACACAGAAGAATTTTTACGTAATAGTTTTACTGTTCTATCTGTCGCAGCTCATTTTGCTCAGAAAAAGAATTCATGGTCACCAACTTGATTTGAGTTTCTGTGTGCTGTACAATTAAGCAGTGTCGATCATGGCCATGGTGGATTATGGAATACGGAGTATAACTACAAGGATGATATTTCAGTTGATATTATTTCATGTTACACGGGAAGTTTTTTCCGGTACGGCGAGTGTAGTAAATATTTTACTCGGTTTGGTCATTATACTAATGAACTGACCAGAGTTTCCATACACGGACCTTTACCTGATTTGGACCTGACGCGATTCGCTCGCGTGATAACGTTTAGCCTAGCTGAAAATCTTCATCCGATTTGTTATGCTTGGTTTGGTAGACATTTTTCAACGAGAAAATGGACGCCGATTGTATTATTACGGTTTATGTTTGATTGGGAGATGTTGGCGTCGTTGGTTGTCAGCGAGGCGTTTATATCCTATCGGAAACAAACTTCGGTTTGGTTATTGACACCTAGAATACTTATTGAAGATGATAGAGGTGCATTATTAGCAAATCTCGACGTGGAAATCTCCGCAAAAAATCTCGGTACAAAAATAATCGGTAAATTTATTCAAGGTGGAGTGTGTGATCATAAACGACGTTATACACGATTCATTTTAGATGACACTTAACGTGATTGTATCATCGCGGATACTGAAACAAAGTTAAATTTGCATCTCGACAAAATGCCAATTTGTCAAGGAAGGAAAGAATCTTTACTATCGTTGAATACTTTGTCGGTGAATCACCACAAAATATTCATTAAGATCTTCGATGCTTGCTTATGCTTTAATTAATTTGTTATCCTTGATAAATAGATTTTCTAACATCGCGGTTAGAGTCGCGACATATTCCTTTTACTTTAAAAGGAAACATTTTAAATCCGTCAAAGAGTGTACTACAAATGTTGATGAATGGGGTTAATGGAGAATAAAACAGGAAACATTACATGGATACTGCGAATCGGCAGATGTTATCATCGAAGATAATTATCGCGGAGAAACAATATCAGAATTATCGTTGTCACAGTTTTTGTATCATCCAATATCTTGAAATAAAACCGTTTACTTGAACGGACCCAGAGGATGCGGTAAAACAACTAGTGATATCGAATTATTTGGAACGAATTCTGAAGTAATGGTATTAACGCCCATACATATACTTGCCAGGAAGATGAAATCCCGAGGAGTAAAATCTTGTACATATCATAGTTTATCTCGATAGAAAGGTGATGATTGGACTCCTGATCGAATGGGAACAAATTATATCCCTCGGGTTACTATTTGGGATGAAATATGTACAGTATCGTTGACAATACTAAAAAAGTTCTTGGAATGGTTGCTAACAACAAATACCGCTGTGATAGCGTGTGGTGATCACGTCAAACACCAACATTTACCGCACTATCCCCTCATGAATGGCTGAAAAAGACTGTACATTATTATGAAGAAATTATTACTGATCATAGATCACTTGATGAATGATTATAAACAATAAAGGCATCGATAAGATTACGATAGAAAAAATCCAATGCAAAATAACGCGCATAATGATGCCATAAACCTCTATTGTGGAAATTGGGAAGCGTGGAATCCAGCCAATTTGATAATCGCGAGTAGAAAGAAAATCAGACATCTACTTCAGATGAAATTATTTTATTTACATGAAACAAATTTCCGACGGATCCAGTTCCGTTTTGTTATAGACCTGTTGATACACGACGACAGAATATCGATGTTGATATTCCCGGGAAAACAGAGCAACAAAAACTCGTGTTAAATAATATTTTGTTCTGGCTGACATCGCCGTTGTGAGAGATGCAATAAAAACTGAAAATCTCCATGGAAGTTTAGATCCGTAATAACGATTCGCTCATCTCAAGGATTAACTATCAGTGATACAATTGTTTGGATCATCGATGACTACATCGAATGGTCGAACTTAGTTTATTTAGCAGTATCTCGAGTAAGAAGATTAAATCAACTTCAAAGAGTTCAACAATAATAATATTATTGATAATGTCAATGATACCACGATAAAGAAAAAACTCGCCGTGTATAAAAAAGCGACAAAAAATAATAGAGAATTTGATCTCGGCGTTGAATTTATCCTGAATTTAAAACAATAAGATAGCCACTACGCGAGCTGTAATTGTATAATGCTATGGTCGGGTAAAGATCCACGACATTTTATAGTGGTTTGAAAAGATAATAGTTGCGGTCATACACGAGATAATGTAATGCTGACCTGCCTCAACTGTAATCAACGTCGCGGTACTAGTTAAGATCCCGATTTGGTAATTGAGTATTATCGGGAATCACCTGTAATTGTTCACGTGTAAATCTACGTTGAGAAGCGGTTGAATATAATCTATAGTTTGCTGGTCCACCTTTCGATGTGTCCACACTAGATATATTATACGTGGTTATACTCCAGATAGGATCGGTTGACTTTTTCCTACAACCTTCAAGCTCACGAGGTTCATATAAATATCTCACAACGACATTACGTAATACTGGCTGTGTTGAAAAATCACGCCGATGTACATTTATAATCTTTTTCTTTGATTGCGGTAACAGTTTTCATATTGATTGTTCGAGTAATTTCATTATTCAGCGCAGTTATCACACTCGGCAATCTTACAACCCACTCTCGTGATCGTTTATCCTCGATAAATGCTCTCGCGTATTAATATCCAAATAACCGATCTACAAGTGTTGGATTAAATCGCTCGACAATTGCCTGATCGCGATGAATTGCAGTATGTCCTCGTCTGATAGCGGTATTATGATGTTTCATCGTTGATGATACCTCACCCTGAATTCTTTACCGGGATCGACCTGTATTAGAAAAAGCTGACAGTTTATGGGGTTATAAGTCAGCACGGAGTGAGCTTCGCCATCAAAAACAATCTTCTCGGCTTGGTTGAACCTCCCACAGTAGGCACTGAGCGTCTCTTGTCCATCCGCCTCACCACTGCTGCAGGTCCTGTCAACATCATCAGTGTCTACGCACCCACCCTCTTGCTTCAGAAGACACAAATGATCAGTTCTATGAGCAGTTGGACGAACAGATTAAAGAATGCCCCAAACAAGAACCACTATTTATCCTCAGCGACTTCAATGCCAGAATAGGTGAGGATCACGAGTCATGGCCTACCTGCCTCGGATATCATGGTACTGGAAAGACCAACAAAAACGGTCAGATACTGCTGGAGCCGTGCATCTACCATGGCCTGTGCATAACAAATACTTTTTTCAAGGGTAAGCTACAACACAAAGTCTCATGGAAACACCCCCCCCCCAAGGTCCCATCACTGGCACCAACATGACATGGTCATCACCAGGCGGTCTGCCCTTAACAGCGTCCTCTCCATCAGAACCTACCACAGTGCAGACTGCGACACCGACAATGCCCTCGTGAGCAGCAGGGTGCGACTACAGTCACAGACACTAGACCGCTCAAAACCAAAATGACACCCACGCGTAAACACTGCACATATGTCGGTCCCCTCCAAGCACGACGCCACAGACAAGTGGAACGCCATGAAGGTGACATTTACAAAACAGCCATGTCCACCTTTGGCAAAAAGTAACGACCCAGTCAGGACTGGTTCAACGCACACATATCAAGGATGGAACCACTAATAGAGGAGAAGCAAAAAGCCTTATAGCGTACAAAAAATACCCCAATGAACGGATGCTTACTGCTCTTAAAAGTGCTCGAATCAACACCCAATGCATCGCTAGACAGTGCGCGAACGAGTACTGGCAACACCTGTGTGAAGGAATCCAGTGCAGTGCCGAGTCCGGAAACATAAAAGGTATGTACAGTGGCATCAAGAAGGCTCTAGGCCCTACAGTAAAAGGGTTGATCCCCTGAAATCTATGATGGGAGAGAAGATCACAGACCGTGGGCAACAGATGGCCAGATGGGTTGAGCACTACTCAGAGTTATACTCCCGTGAAACGTTAGTCACTGAAGCAGCCCTCAGCAGCATAAAGAATCTTCCCGTCATGGAGGAGCTCGACAAAGTGCCAACCTTAGAAGAGCTCAACAAAGCAATTAACTCCCTCCCAAATGACAAAGCACCAGGTAGTGACAGCATCCCGCCCAAAGCTATCAAATGTGGGAAACCAACTCTGCTCCAACGACTGCACGAACTACTTTCCTCTGCTGGGAGGAAGGAGCAGTTCACCATAACATGCGTGATGTCACAGTTGTGACACTTTACAAAAACAAGGGCGACCTCATTGGCTGTAATAATTACAGAGGGATCTCGCTTCTGAGCAAGTGTGTGCTCGCATCATACTAAACAGGCTTCACTTGTAGGCAGACCGTGTGTACCCAGAATCCCAATGCGGCTTCAGAGCAGGCAGGTCGACAGCAGACATGATCTTCTTCTTACGCCAACTCAAAGAGAAGAGCAGAGAGCAAGGTTAACCACTCTACATGATGTTCATCGACATCACCAAAGCCATTGACTTAGTCAGCAGGAATGGCATTTTTGATGTTCTCAGTAAGATCGGTTACCCCTCAAAACTCCGAAGCATGATAATTTCTGTCCATGCAGATATGAAGGGAACAGTCCTGTATAATGGATCTTCCTCAACCTCCTTCCCAGTTAACAGCGGCGTGAAGCAGGGCTGCGTTCTGGCACCAACCCTATTTGGGATCTTCTCCTCCTTGCTTCTGTTCTACGCCTATGACTCGTCCACTGATGGCATATATATACATACCAGGTCTGATGGGAGGCTGTTCATCCTGGCACGACTGCGCTCGAAGACGAAAGTGAGGGCTGTGCTCATCAGAGAGATGCTTTTTGCAGATGACGCGACTCTTTGTGGCGCACACTGAGGAAGCCCTTCAGAGACTGGGAGACCGTTTTGCTGATGCCTGCATGTAGTTTGGACTCACCATCAGCCTGAAAAAGGCAAACGTCAGCGTGCAAGATACCACGATTGCCCATACAATCAAAATCGTCAGTGTCACCTTAGAAGCAGTCAACAACTTTACCTACCTGGGGTCAAGTATCAGCAACACTCTCTCGCTTAATAAGGAGCTGGACAGAAGGCCTGGAAAGGCAAACACCATCACGTCACGACTGACGAAGAGGGTGTGCGAAAACAACACGCTGACAGTGCAAACCAAAGTCAATTTTTACCAAGCCTGCTTTCTCAGCACCCATCTATATGGAAGTGAGACCTGGAGTATCTACATGATGCAAGAGCTCCGGCTCAACTCCTTCCATATAAGGTGCATTCAAATCAGCTGGCAGGACCGTGTCCTAAACAGCGAAATCCTGCGTGCAAATACCCACAGCATGTTCTCCTTGCTCAGCAAACGTCGCCTTCGATGACTAAGACACGTCCGACGCATGGAGGATGGGAGGCTGCCAAAGTACATCCTATATGGACAGCTGGCCAATGGAACGAGAAGAATCCGCCGCCATTCACTCCATTTCAAGGGTGCGTTCAAGAGGGACCTGAAGGCTTGTAACATCGCACCTGATGGATGGGAAGTGTTGGCCGAGGACCGAGGCACCTGGAGACTGAAGGCAAGTAAGGGTATATTAGTCGCTGATACGATGAGAGGTCAGTTGGCGGCAGAGAAACGTGTAAGAAAGGGCCACGTGACAACAATCACAGCAACTCAGGCTTCCCAGCATGTCTCCACAAGATGCAAGAGTGACTGCCACTCGCGCATAGGCCTCCACAGCCACAACAGACGATGCCAACAACCCAGAGACAGACGACACCTCAAGGGCGCTATTCGCATGGGCTCCCGAGACTAATGCGCTAATAAATGATATATGTATGTATACATTCATATTATCTATGTATTCTGCATGTATAAATAAATAGTATCTATGTACTATCTATATATAGTACAAAGTATTATGTACTATGTATATATACTACATAGTAAGCTGCATAGGGAGCGAATCGGACAACTTTGTAGAGGCGTCGACGAGGCAATCAAAGGCTTCCTCGTAAATCGTAAAAAAGCGTCGATGAGGCAATCCAACGCTTGTTCGAAATGGACGCGAATCTGAAGGTCGCGTCCGCTCTGCTGCTACGGGTTAACAATTTTTTTAGGACTTTACAAACAGACTAATTTGTAGGACCTCACCGAGTAAATCAATCAGATTATTGGACTGGTCAGTGATTCTGAAATTAATTCTCGTTAGCGAGGCGTTATGACATCGCATATAAACTGGATTAGTTGATCCTCAATAATTAGAAATCCTGGTGGGGTTGCTGGTGCAAACGAGTATAGAATATATCCCTGCTGAGCTTGATTTGATTGTTCGAGATTTATTTGATAGTTTCCTTCGATGACATCACACTCTAAATTTAGCGCAATCACCGAGGAAATATTGACGTTGACCGAAGCGATATGCCTACCACCGCCATCTGGGTCATTATTATGTTTGAGGATAGTTGGACTCTTGTTTTGCTGTCTCCATGATGTAACTATCGCATTAAATTTTTCATCAATGAGATCATTAACAGATTTTGTTAGCTATTGCGCGTTATACCCAGGAAACTTAAAATTCGGTAGATCAACTTCTGTTATATTGTAACTGGTTAGGAAATTTTGTTTAGAGTGATTAATGTTGTCATCGCGATGATCGATTATTACTTGAATTACTCGCTGGTTGATGGATTCCATGTCAGATGCGAGTTGATTTAATATTTCAATTCGTTTAATGATCTCACTGTGATTAGACTCATTGAAAACCTGTTGTATTTGTTGACTGTGTTTTTGATTGATCTCGTTAAAGTACTCAATGTTTCTATTATGATATATATATTTATGTATATGAATGATTCTGGAGTCTGTCCAACCTTAAATCGCCCAAAAAGCAGAATCCCGATCAACAAAACTAAAAGAACTAACGGGCAGCGATGATTGTTTTATATCATCGAGGTGTTCTCGATATGATGTAGTAATTTCATCGTATGATTGTTTATCAGTGACATAATCAGATTTTTGTGGTTCGCGTGGAGGTGTTATTTCTGGCCAGCCCAGTATTGTATTTATTGAACTCTGATAGATATCTACGACATAACCAGGTGAGTTTATCTCAATGGCAGATGATAGCGTCGGCTCGTGAACCGTTATAGCGATTTTTTTATTCTTTCCCAGTAATGGATTTTATTCTACGCTGCAATTCATCATTGATTTGTTCGATTTGGTATCACCCAGATGGTAGCGAAACAATATTCCAGTCTCGAGTTCCATCTTTGCGATTCTTATACGCGAACACCAAAGAATTATTCGGTTGTTGGCCACCAAATGCTACCGATCTGATATTAGGCCAACTATGGTATACTCGTAGTTTTGCTAGTGCTATCTCCTTCACGGGAATCGGAGTAAGGAAATTCACACTGAATTTAGGATTGGTTGAGGTTATTGAGATCATGCTTGTTTTCACTGGGGTTGTGTTCTCCAATACCTGCCTAATCGGTTCGGTATTTATTACAATCTTCCGAAGTAGTTCTTGCGAGGTTTCCATTGTTATTATTGTTGTCCTGCTCTAATTTCGATATCGTGGAATCATACAATTGGACCATTTTTGAAAACTCACTATCTGATATTAACGTATCATCGAGTGACGACGATATAATCCAGGATAATTGCGAGTACGCGGTTGACACAACATGGAACTTTATTACATAATCTTGCAGTTTGCTCTGGCTGCTTGATGATTTTTTTTTATAATCGAAATAATCCCCGCGATTGTTGTCGCCGCTGAAATACAAATTGGAACAGCTATCGGGGCAATCATTGTCACCGAGGAGAGTATAATATCAGCTCCGCTGATTACACCGCCCACTGAGTACACTGTAACATCAACTGCTGTGATTCTCCGTCGGCATTTTTTTTATTTTTGTTTGGTACTCCTCAGTGAGTGTTTTGAGTTTAGTTTGAAATTTTCTGACCTAATCATAGCGATACTGCAGAGATGACATTTTATTTATTACAATAGATTTCAATTTAGTTGTTTACTTAAATCCGCTACGAATTCCACATACCATGTTACTGAAACCCGAGCCAAATTTTTATCAGTGGATGTTATTGTGAACTGTTCAGTTGTATCCTTGTCGATGATCGTTGATATCGTATTGTTGACCCCAGATGAACTCGACGCTGATATATTAAATTGAGTCGGTGTCACTAGTGTTAATCGATAAATACCTTTGACGGCCGCAGTGATATCTAATTTGTCGTTTGTAGGTGTCCACGCAAATGATCCATGTTGAATCGTGTATACTATGTTGTTGGGTCTCTCATGGGGGATTTTTGTTTTTTCAAGTATTTTTACCATCCTCGGTAGATCATCCCTGATGATATCGTTAGTCGTTTTAATACCAGCGTTGATAGCTTCTATTCGCCGATTAATCGCTGGTATTTCATTACTGGTTGCTTTAAGAACATCGATGAATTTTCTAATATCCGGGAGTTTTATTTCGAGTTCATCGAATGTGGTTCCAAGAAATTTATCTACGATGTTTTCACGAAAAGTTGAAAACTATTTTACATGTTCCTCATATTTGGATTGAAGTGTTGCAAATTCCAGCATAGTTGTTTTTATATCTGTGAGCTTCGGTGTAATCACTGGTGGATTTACAAAGAAATCTAATAGAGGTGTGTCAATATTGTTAATTATATTTTTTTGTAATTCAGAAAACTGATAGAATTTAGTTACATGGTCGTTGTATTCATCGCGTAGTGTTTTTAATGGTTTTAAATCGTTAATTTGTTCCACAATAGTTGCAACAAGTACGCCTGGTATGAGTTTACCCTGATCAGAAAAATAAGCGATAGCATTTTCTGTTGCGTCTCGTTGTTTAACTAAAATATCATCAAGGGAAACATTACCCGTTTTCAATTTACCCTGACGATCTTGGAATACAACTATTTCATTGGGATCAACACTTGCTAAGTTTAACGTTTCAGCTATTTCATCTTCGATGAGTTTTTTTTATATCACCGGTTGCAGTGCCATCATCGGAGGGTATCGTCGACGGTGATAGAGGTCGTCCCCAAATATCAATCATGTTATTGAAAAAATCTTTGATTATCTAATTAATTATTTCTCTAAAATTATCGATGCCGCCAGCGCCTACTCGTGTATTCATTCACAACCCGATGAGGTGGTTTTCCATATGATGAAATAGCATCAAAGACATATAATACTTCATTGCCTCATATTGGTGGGTCATTCATTTGTTGTGTTGGTAGCGTAGAATACGAACGCCTCACTTTGTGATGGGTCTTTAAGCGGTTTATATAACGCATCAATTCCATCGGCGGCGCTAACCCATATGAATCGAAATAGACGATTGTATGTGGATCAATCGCGTATGCAACCCAGTAAGTTCCAGGTCCGGTGCTGTTATCGAGATTGATGATCCCGGTTTCAACGCTGTTTGGTTGTGCCGACAACTGATCTTTCATAAAGTCACCTCTAAAGTTTCTAATCGATAGTTTTTTTAGCAGCATCGAGTAAATCACAATTTGACATCGGTGTTATCGGTGTTAGTAAACCGGTCCTAGTCTCAGGCTGCTTCCTTTGAACCATGAATACGGGGTTCCTGGTAGTCTTAGACCCTTTCCCTTCTTTTTTTATATCCCTTCCCGGTTGCTTTCTTCAGTGCCATCCCTGCCGCGGTACCAACAGCTCCTAACGCTGCTGCTTTAGCCACCCTGGGGCAGCTGCAGCAATCAATGCTGGAATTGCAGCTAACAACGGGAATATTCCGCCTGATTTTATCATGTTGCTGATCGCTTTCGCAGAGTGTGATCTGAATGCCATTTTTATCTTTGAGCGCATCATTGAAATGTTTTATCTGACGAGTTGTCAACGACAACTTATTTTGACCTGCAGTCATCTGATTGGGTTTCAGCGTTATTGTGGTTCCACATTTTTTAGCTGATTCCGATCGCAATTGTTTAATTTGACAAGGAGTCAACGCGACACTAATATAACCATATGACATTATACAATAACAGATTGATCTAATTGTTACATATTTTCCACTGGTGCATCGATTGCTTTCATTCGTCCACCAACACCTTCGAGTAGCATTGATTTATCACTGTGAATGACAGCAACCGCTCTATAATTAGCAATACCACCAGGACGGGCTACACGAGCTCTAAAGTGTATATCAACGACGGATTGTCTTGTTAAATCAAGATGTTCCAGTAAAAAGTAATAGATCGGATATAGATTTTTAAAATCCAATTGTGATATTTGCAAACCAGTATCAACATTTTGATCGGGTGCCATATATGACAACATATTATGATATACACGTGCAATATGGTTAGTGATGTAATCAAGTTGTATATCCTCGGATGGTTCCTGTTGTCCGTTTATTCTCAACGAGACTTCATTAACACCTATCTTATCAAATATCATAAAACTTCGTTCTTGATTGCCAACTCGCTAATTATTCTGTAACGCAATAAATATGTGACGTGGAGATGAAACACCTTGTTTTGATGCCAGGTAAATGTACCATCAATGTTACCTTGTTTAATATCCGTGGTCACTGATAACCATCTCAGGAGTGATTTTCCTCCTTGATCCATAAATGATAGTAGTTTTTCCTCTGCTGTGATTGATGGGGTCATTACTGGCATCCACAGTGATAGTTTTGTTATATTTACTTTACCCTCGGGAACAGCAGCATCACGCCAGATTGCATCATTATCAGTACCCTTTCGCACGAGTGCTACTGTATGCTTTGCTCCATAGATAACTTTCGGACATTTCTACAGAATCAAAATATATGATGCAGTGGAATTGCGCATGAAAACTGTCGACGCTGTCCTTGTTACGTTGATACGGGTGTTGCAAACCCTAGGTTGTAATTAGGAATATTATTTATGACATCAAAATCAGCAGCTGGTCTTACATATCCGGCTGGCGCTGGATCAACTGCAGTTGCTTGTGTTGCCTTTACTCTAGAATACTGGACGTGTTCAGGGTGATCAGTAATATCCTTGGAAAACATAATATATGGACCCGCCGATCTTGTATAATCATCAGAATATCTTGTTAACCCTATTATTGTTATGGCAACATCAACTTCACGCTCAATGGATTCAATTTCTCTTCCATCAATGAGATATCTTGCACTCTCAAATAGCACCATGATCCCATTATTAAACCAACTCGGATAGTTGGGTTATTGTCATATGGTGTATTAGCTGCAACATTTGTTACGAGGTCTCTTTCCACTTCGATAAATTCTTCAAAAGGCAAAAAGTATTTACTGGTATCATGAACTTGAAGTTCAATTCTTCCTCGAAGATCTAATTGTGTTGCGTGATAAGAATAAAATTGATAATCGTGTACAGAATCATCCTGACGCACCGGGGGTTCCGTATCAAACGCTGGATCAGGTGTCCGTTTGAACATTTTATTATATATTCGTTGATCTAAATCATAATTGGAGAATCTTAGATTTTCATCGTCGTCGTTGGCGACCCCGTCGTGGTTTTAAGCCACTTCCCGCTATCATATTTGCGGTTGTATTATCTTGATCGTTTGCTGTCAATGACGAAGTCACCAGCGACGCTAATTTTTGATCCACTGCGTTATTTATTATTTTACTAACATTTGCAGGCATCTCCGCTGTAGACGGTAGTGGTTCCGGCTTCCTTCGCCGTCGAACTAACGCTGTTAGTTTATCCCGAGCGGCGGAAAACGCCTTCCCGGCAACATCTCCAACAGTGCTAATAACCTTATCACGAATAACATCAATGGCTTTCATCGATAACTGTTTTGCTAGCAGTGCCACTTTTGGAGCCATTCTTGCAAATAACCCTGCAATGTTATCACCGAGACCATCGCCGTAGTACGTTTTGTAATGGGGCAATCGTGAGTTTACTACAAAGACGCTTTTTTATCGTGGTTGTAGTGTATGATCATTCTTATTCAATTACTAGTAATTCAGATGATATTTATCTAATCACTGTGATAACCGTCCACTAACTCGTCAATAAAATCTCGATATATTTTGATATCCATGATGCCGCCTTGAAATAACCGCCTACATATATCAGCTGCTTCATTAATTATTTCCGGTGAGTTATTTCCAGCTCGTTTCCCTCCAATGAGTACTTCTAATCGTGCTATATCACCAAGAACATTACCAGGACAACTAACTAGACCACTACCTGATACTCCTATGGAAAATCTTTGATTTTTAGAATATCCACTAGCAAAGTTTTCAGTTGTTCCAGTTGCACCTTTTTCAGATATTTGCTGGGTGGGTTGGGATACAAAAGGCGCAACTGGTATCGATGGTTTTTCCATTTGATATATCAACCTTTCAAGTTTCTCAAATTCTTTATCATTCTCCACTCCCCCTTACTAGTTATAGCATCTTCATATCCTTGTTTCATATATTGTTCTCGCTGATCCTTTGGAAATGAATCGATGATAAATTGAGCAAACTTTTTATCATCCTTAAAATTTTCCCCCTAATATTTTTTATCATATCACTTTAAAATATATTTTCGGGGTCAAGATTTCTTCGTTCTATTTTACCCTTTTGTTCTTCCTTTCTTGCAACAGCGCCCCCTTCTGGTGGTTTAGGTGGTACGTCCTCAAGAGCGTCATCAAATTCTTCAAGTGGTTCAGGTGCGGCGCTAGCAAGTTCTTCTTCAGCTTGTTGTTCTTCTTGTTTTATAGCAGTTACTATATCACCAGGAAGTGTTCCTAAAGATTTTTTTGTTTGTTTAGATCTTCTTGCTATTTTTTCAGTTTCCGCTGTAATCTGTCCAAGTATACCAAGAAGAGGTGTTTTTTTCTTTTTTTCTTCCTCGGGGATATCTCCGTAAATAGCTCGCCCAGTGGCTGATATTACTCCCTTCGTTGCCGTAGTTATAGGCTTAAATAACTCTTCATATTTTGCGATAAAGTCGCTCTGAATACTCTGTCTAGTTTGTAGTTTTTCTCTGACAGAGTCACGCACGGGTACATACTTTCTAATTGCGTACAGTCTCTCACGCGCCAGTCTGGTCATTAATGCTTCGTTTACCATTATTGAAACAGTAAAGCAATTTTCCAATTTGAATCTCAAAGAGATGCAGTAATTGGGTCTGGAGCATCGAAGATTTTCAGTGGGAAATCCCGTGCGCGCCCAAGTGGCACTATCATTGAAAATTTCGTTACAAAGTTGATTTTCTCTAAATGAAATCCCGGGGTTTTCACCGACGGGTTTTTTTAGTCATTTCTCGCCATTTTGGTGATTTTTTCGACCGTTTTGGCCATTTTTGGCCATTTTTTGTCATTGTGTGATGAAAATTTTATTGAAAAGTTGATTTTCTCTAAATGAAATCCCGGGGTTTTTGCCCTCAAAAAACGACCAAAATCAGTCAAGCGATAACTAAAATCAGACAAAAATGGCCAAAATCAGTCAATAAATGACCAGCAATGACCAAAAATCAATAAAAAAATATTTCCGAATTAACAAATAAAAAAAATATGTTTTACTATGATATTTACAACTACCAGGAAGTTGTAAACACATTCATTGATAACGCAGCCAATATAGAATTTCACAGCTATTGTTGACTAAAACCGCCTTGTTGGTTGAACGCACATACCTGTTCGACAGGTATTTATACATATAATTGATTGTACACCTTTCAACAGGCGTGTATAAACGTAGTAGGCTAATAGGACATAGTCGGAATGTAGAGGAAAATGGTGGGCGTGAAGTGTTTTCAGTGATTTTCAGTATACTCGGCCGAGGGAGGATTTTGGTTCTGATTGATCAGCGCTCTTATATCTCTAACCTTCGAATTAATTGTCTCATATTCTTTCCCCAGTCCCCTTCTTACCCTCTCCACGATGGCAAATAACGGGACAAACACACTAATATCGTTACAGACTACAAGGGAGTCACGAATGGAATTTTGGATTCGTTTTATAAGTGCGTATTTTTTTCGTAGCGTGTACTTGTTACTCATATTAGCGTATTCAATATCCTGATAATCGGAGAGGATTATATCACGGTTTAAACCATCTGACAATTGTTTTTTTTTTTTGAAATTTCAGATTTGATATTTCACTTAAAATCTCATTGTTATTTTCAGGATTCATATATATAATTATATATTTCTAATAAAAAGAAAAAAAAAATGGGGGTCAATTTTGACCCGTTTTTTAAGACAGCACAATGCCATTTGTCACGGAATTGTATACGACTCTGTTCAATATGTATATGTGGTCAAAAATCTAGTCTCGATTTCGTTACTGCGTACAGCCTTACCGAGGGTAGTTTATTATTTTTTTCTGCTTTTTAGTTATTTCGACATAATGAGCGAACCCTCAGCTCATGCTGCATGTGCGAAATTGCCTGCAGTTTAAAGTACCTAGCTGCGCATATCTGTCACAGCTAGGGGTATATAAGGACGAAATTATAAGACAGAAATCACATAACGATCCAGTCTTGTCGGAAAAGCTTCCATCCTAAACGGAGCAATCTATCAGCTAAAAGAGCTGACGTGGTGTGGTAACTGAAGTGGTGTGGTGCCATATTGTGCTGACGTGTTGTGACGTAGTGTGGTGACGTGTTGTGCTGAAGTGGTGCAGTGTTGTGGTAACTGCGTGTGTGGTGACGTGTTGTGGTGACTACGTGTGTGGGCTTGTCTATGCTGACCGTGTAATGCCCGTATGTGGTGCCTGTGTATGGTGCTTACGTATGCTGCATATATCTCGTCATATGGACGACGTAATATTTATTTAAATATCTTCTTTGCAGTCTCGTTATATGAACGACACCTGCATAATTTCATTCTACACAAATCTCGTCCCATGAACGAGAACTTCAGAACTTAGGGTTCACAATTGCATATACCTCGTCATATGGACGACGTATTATTTATTTAATATCTTCTTTGCAGTCGCGTTATATGAACGACACCTGCATAATTTCATTCCAGTCTCGTCATATGGACGACGTATTATTTATTTAATATCTTCTTTGCAGTCTCGTTATATGAACGACACCTGCATAATTTCATTCCAGTCTCGTCATATGGACGACGTATTATTTATTTAATATCTTCTTTGCAGTCTCGTTATATGAACGACACCTGCATAATTTCATTCCAGTCTCGTCATATGGACGACGTATTATTTATTTAATATCTTCTTTGCATCTATCTCGTTATACGAGCCTTTTATATATATTCATATTTGTAAATTCATTCTTATACTTCTTTTTTGTCATTACGTTACTGAAATTCATAGTTCCATGTTAGGAACATTTATATAAATAGATTTTTCTTATATTTTGTAAAATATTGGTGTCAGAGTTGATTTTTTTAAAATTGCGTTTATAAAATAAATATCTTATTAACGCAGTTGTGTTCCGTGTCTTCACTAATCCAGTCCCGACTCGGTCTATCTTGTGACACCATTACAGTGTTTTGATAGGGGGTTTGCTAGGCACATTGCATATACTTAATTAAGGACAGCACAATGCCATTACCGTGTTTTATTAGGCGGTTTCTAGGCACATTACATATACTTAATTAAGGACAGCACAATGCCATTACCGTGCTTTATTAGGCGGTTTCTAGACATTACAATTAGCCCCATTTGGAACCCCTTCGGTGTATTTATACATCGAAGGCGGCCAGAGGTTACATATACGACAATACATCTCATGAAACATATTCCCCTGCGAGTTGGTCTAATTCGCCAAATAGCGGGTTAGATCAACAAGAGGATATACTTGATGAATGGACGGCACATTACATATACTTAATTAAGGACAGTACAATGCCATTACCCCGTTTTGTTAGGGGTTTTTCTAGGCACTACGAGTATACTTAATTAAGGACAGCGCATTACCGTGTTTTATTAGGCGGTTTTCTACGCACATTACAACCCCAAGTCGAGTGTATAGGCGGTTGTACACAATGAATGGACGGCACATTACAACCCCAAGTCGAGTGTATAGGCGGTTGTACACAATGAATGGACGGCACAAACAATATATATGGTTATATACAATGACAATGGATGATACGCACCCTACGTCCAAGTTATAAACCAAAACAAACCGACAAAATCAACCTGGTTTGAACTAAAAAATTCACACCACGTGACGGTGTGGTTTGTTTTGGTTTCACGATTTGAATTTCGGGTGCTCAACCCCACCCTCCCAATTAAAAACCATCTTTCGGCACCGTTCGACAATATGCCTATTGCGGGATTAGAACCCAGGACGCAAGGACGAGATTGCGGAGCGCTACGAATGAGCTAATGGTTCTTATCAAAGATATAAGATTTTGAATACAATATATAGGTAAGTCAAGCGCGAACATGTGTGATGTCCAATGAATGACGTCAACGGTGTGGTATTTATGAATGCGAATTATATAGAACAGCACAACAATGAATGAATCTACATACCTTTGTGTATTTATTGACAACCGAGTACTAAAAAAAATACAATTGTTTGTAAAACACTACGTCGCTAATTCATTTCCTCACAGCATAGATTAATCGTAGCAATTATAACCAGCCAATCAAAAATCAGATGACACAATCCATAACTCCTTCATAAGCCGTAAACACATCCGCACGAGCTATATCCCTTTGATGTTATATAGAATAGTACAGAGTACATACAGTTAGACATAAACAAATCGAATTTTTTGCCCGGTTTTTCTGGAAATTGCCGTCTTGGCTATTCCCTCTTCAACGCATCTTACTGCGGACATACAGATATCAAAATACCTACCGGCGTTATTCATATATTGAAATACTATTTCTTCATTAGTTGTTGTATTAAATGATTTTACAGGTCTCTTCCCAATTGATTTATAAGTACCAGTTCTTCCTCGTTTGGAATTCTCACTTGGTGTAACAGCTTGTAGATTCGATAAAGAATTATTAGTCTTAATACCATTTATATGATCAATAACAAAACCATCTTCGATCAATCCATAAAATACTCATATGCGATTCTTTGATTGAGATAAGTTTTCCCTTCAGTGGTAAACTTCAAATGCCCCATACCATTGTCAGAACCAACTGGCTTCTTTAGTCTGCGGTGTCTGACAATACCGTCACTGGATGCCTCATACTTTGCAATCACGGGATGCAGTCGGAATTCTTGGTTCATTTATATACAAATACTTTTTGTCTAATTAATTATTTGGTTGAATGATAACACTACTTTGGAATCTATCAATGTATTCTTGAGGAGTTCTTATGATTTTGTCATTGACAGAGTCAGGGTCATTGATGGAGTTTTTAATTCGTTTATCGTAATAACGCTTCAACTCTCTGTATCTCTTACCACCACAACCGAGATACAACTGGGATTTTCATCTCACACCGACCCTACATCGTAAGCAAGCGATCGGCCCAAGGCTTCCTCGACGAAAACTTTGCATATGATATCCACAGAATTCTTTTCTGCATGATTTGTTACACGGGGTTACTGAACTAATCATGAGCCATTTGCAATGATTCATTATATAATACATTTCTTTTTTAAATACTTGTTTTAATTATAGCATGAAGGAGTTCGAGAGATTATTTAAAATTAAGCCCCGGAAAAATGCTAAATTCAATCTCGATAGAGTCTCTGATACACCAATAGGTAAAATTCGTGATAGAACCATGATAAGTAAAATTCGTGATTGTTTTGAGGAATTCAAGCGCGATGTAGCATCTCACTGTTGGTCAACATTTCGAATTGATGGCAGCGTTGATGCTACCATGAATGACGAAAAAGCAGCCAAGATAATTTCACATCATAGAGTGAAATTCATTATCCGTTCAGACACGGGAGATTGGATTATCAGACATAAATACGACCCCATCTTGAAGGATAAAAAACTATCACTGTGAGTCAAGATTCCAAACCAGGACTTCTGACTGGAATTGACAAACCTTACTACGAGAGATCTTATCCTGTAACAGCAGTTGTTTGGGGGGGCTTATCAGTTAAGTGATAAACCGAGTATTGAAAAAACTAGCACCTATGAAATATTCGTCAAGAATGAATTGTGTAGCAGAAAGAATAATAGAACACTTCACAAATGCGTTACGTGGAAACAAATTGACTGATCAAAGACGCAAAAAAATAAATGAATGGGGACTAACAGTAAGGGAGCACGGGGTAACAATCCAGGATATAGCCAAATTTTAAACATCACTTAGATTTCCAATATCGGTAATGACGATAACCGGTGAAGTATTACACGAATCAAGATATAATTCAAAAGGAACTCCAATCAAAATTATTGACCATAACGAACACGGGTGGACACCTGAAGTAACCATATTCCCGCGAGATTGAACCATAAAGAATATACCCGCAGAGCTTTCCCCGGAGTTTTCAGAGGAGAAACTATTTGATTTTATTCACCAGTTGAGTAAAAAAGATCCTGTGTCAGTGTCGTTACTTCACAGTTTTGAAAACTCCGAGGGCAGATTCGATCAATTTGTAAGACACAATGGCGAATTATACCGCACTGAAGCCCTACATGATAAAATGAAAAAAACTAGCTAGTGACTTCTCAACAGAATACGATGAACTATTATTAACAAACTGCTTTACAATTCCGTCAGTTGCAGCTCATTTTGCGAGAAAGAAAAACATGTGGAAGCCAACGCAAGGGAGTTTCTATCAGATGTCAGATCAAGTTGTGTGGGATACGGCCATGGCGGATTATGGAATACAAAATATGACCGTGAAAATATTATTTCGGTTGATATGGATGCGTGTTACCCAGGGAGTTTTCTCGGGTACGGAGAAACCGCTAAGTACTTCAAGCGATTTGGACATCCCACACACGAGATGACTCTTGCTGCTATTAATGGCCCATTGCCTGATTTTGATTTAACTGGATTCGCTCTTGTGGTATCATTTGAATTGACTACAGGACTTCATCCGTGCTGTTATGTTTGGATTGGTAGACACATCTCTGAAAAACATTGGATGCCAATAGTGCTATTACGATATATGATTTATTGTAGCATGTTAAAATCGTTGATTGTCAGTGAAGCGATTATATCATATCGAGCGCAGACTGAGGTCTGGTTACCACAACCTAATCTTGATAGTATAATCAGCGAAAACAAGCAACAATTCCCTGATCTTGACGAAGATTATATCATGAAATGGTCCAAACAGCTATTTGAAAGTGAAAATAGACAATCAAAAGATCTTGGTAGAAGAATAATTGGTAAGTTCACTCAGGGTGGCAAATACGACAATACAAGATATTCTTCACGGTTGATTATAGATAGCGCTGAATACGATTTTATAATAGCGGATATCACATCTAAGGTTATATACGTCAATCGTAAAGACGCTTTCTTGTCCGATGGAACCAAATTGGGTACAATTGTTACTTACAACGATGGATACAGTCTTCAGTATACACATTTGAGAGCATCTATGCTGGCTTATGCTTCTATTAATCTATTTTCGATGATAAAAAGATTCCCTGAATTTACGGCTAGAGTAGCAACTGATTAATTTTATATAGACGTGAAACACAGCGAAGCGGTGGCCAAATTTATAAATTCCGACGAGAGCTGGGGATCATGGAGAATTAAAAAAGAAACACTGCATGATTATATCGAATCAGCAGATGTTAAAATTGAAGATAAATATTTGAGCGGCGATAAAATATCAGAGCGTTCTAATGCACCGCAGATATCTGATCCAATATGTAGATATAAAACCGAGCAGCAGAGAGGGCGAACAGACCACTTTTGCGACAAAATCGATTTTAAACCGTCAAAACGGCAAATAGAGCCTTCCTGCGAAATCTCATGTTTTAACCAAAAAAAAAAATAAAGTCTCCATTTGGCAAATAGAGCCTTCTTGATTTCTTGCTCAAAACATGAATTTGCGCGGGTGATACTCTATTCGCGTTTTCGTTGCTTAACCATAAAACGTCGCAACGATGTGGTCATCACCCTCTCTGCTGCTACAAGTTAACAAAAATAATAAATGATTTCAACCGAATATTTGATCGAGGCTTTAGGACTTTACAAACAAACTAATCGCTAATACCTCATCTTGTAGATCAATTAAATTATTTGATTGGTCGGTGAGTCGGAAATTAATTCTCGTTAACGAATTATTATGGCATCGCATGTAGACAGGATTAATTGGGTTTTCAATAATTAGGAATCCTGGAGGATCTGTTGGTGCAAACGAATAAAGAATATATCCTTGCTGAGCTTGATTTGATTTCTCTAGATTAATTTGATAACTTCCTTCGATTGCATCACATACTAAATTGAGCGCAATCACCGTTGAAATATTCACATTATGCGGGGCAATATGCCTACCGCCACCATCTGGATCATTATTATATCTGAGGAGGACAGCTGAATCTGTTTTTTTTAGCGCCTTGATATCGGTTTTAACAATTCTTGCTAGTTCATCAGCGTTGTATTTGGGAAACTTGAAATTACGCAGATTGTCTTCTGTGATATTGTAATCGGTTAGGAATCGTTGTTTACAGTCGCTGTTGTCATTAATTATTGTTTGAATAATTAGTTCATAGATATATTCCATGTCAGATATAAGTTGATTTATTATTTCAACGTGTTTTTGCGATTTTGTTTTCCGTAGTTGTTTTAGTAGTGTTTCATATAATTGTTTAATTTCATTAAAATAACCACGGATGTCAGTTAGCGTAAATGAAATAGTAACAGATGAGTCGGCTGTTCTTTTAATGATAAAATCCCATTGCAATGTGTCTTTGTTGGTAAATATAAATCTATCGGCGATTTTTCCTTTTCTTATATCAGATAAATTATCTCGATAACTGGGATTGATTTCATGATATGATTGTACGTCCGTGGTTAAGTCGGTGGCGGATTTCTCCGGTGGTTTTTCAGGCCATCCTAACACTGTTCTTAACGAGCTGTTACATATATCTACAATGTATCCCTCTGTGCTTATTTCGATCGACGACGAGAGCGTCGGTTCATGAAGATTAGTAGCTATTTTTGATTCTTTTCCAGTGATTGATTTTATTCTACGCTGAATTTCAGCATCGATTTGCTCAATTTCGTACGACCCAGTTGGTAACGAAATAGTTTCCCACACTGGAATACGAGAACACCAGTGCGTTATTGGGTTGCTGACCACCAAATGCAACCGATCTGATATTAGGCCAGCTATGATATACTCGTAATTTTGCCAGAGCGATCTCACGCACTGGAATCGGAGAAGGGAAGTTCACACTAAATTCAGGGGTTGTTGATGTTATTGATATCATGCTTGTTCGTATCGGAGCGGTATTCTCCGCGATTCCTTGAAATAGTTCGAGTGACATTATTGTTAACGCTGTCTTCAATTTCCATTTTCAACATCGCGGAGTTATACAACTGGGTCATCGTGGAAAATTCAACATAGGATATGAACGAATTATCTATCGACAGCGAGATCAACTCGGATAATTTCGAGTACGCGTAAAATACCACCCGGTACCGAGCTGTATAATCATTGAGTTTTTTCTGAGAACACGATGATAACTTTTTAGTTATCGTGGTGGCGACTGCCGCAATTGTTGTTGCCGCGGAGATAGCGATTTTAACTGCAATCGGAGCCATCATGGTCACCGTCGACAAAATAACCCCGGCACTGGCCATCACACCGGACACAGAGTACACAGTTACATCGATGATTGTAATTCTTCTGCGGTATTTTTTCATTTTTTCACGATAAAGCTCAGAAAGTGATTTCATGTTCGCGGAAAACTCTTTCACGGTGTCGAATCGATATCGATGCGATTGTGATACCTCTGGGACTATTATCGGTTCAATTTATTTCATTGACATTGTTATTTTAAACCCGCTAGTGTTTTCAATTATTTACCATCTTCCGGGTAGTAGACCAGGGGTATGTCTACTTCACCTACAAATTCTAAACACCAGGTTATTTCTTTTCTAATGGTGTTATCAACCCCGACAATCTCAAATTCTTCTTCACCCCCGATAATTACTGTCGCGGTGCCACCAAAGTAGGTTTTACCGCTCACGATGATATCAAATTGCTTGTTAGAAATTAACGTCATCCTGTAGATACCATAGGGCCACTCCCCGATATTGACTTTCAATTTAGTATTAGAGTTTTTTTATCCAATCAAAGGTCCCATGATTGACCGTATACACGATATTTTTAACGCCTATGTCTGGATGCGGAATCTTTACCTTTTCAAAATCTCTTTTTAGATTAAGAATATCGTCGTAAACGTCGAGATAGGTTTTTTTGATTTCGGTATCTTTTATTATCGTTCGATCGCGGCGTTTAAAAAATAAAATCAAAAGGAGGTTAAATTCCAAACCTTTTTGGACTAGATAATGACCGTTGAGTTGATCATATGTCGTCGTGATATTGTAACTTTCAGAGTCCTCAAAGAAATTTTTAGCCATTTCGCTGATGCGTTTTTGTTCGTCAATGACGCTTTTAATTTCAGCTAGGGTTGGGCCTGTCAACGATGTGGTTTCAGAAACAGGTGTTCTCCCTAAAAATTTATCAACGATGGTATTAAGTGTTGTTTGTCTCACCATAAACATATTAATATCTCTGAGAGTCATTGTAGATGTAGCTGGGACACCAAAGAAACTAGTAGCGATGTAGGCATTGTGAGTATGCTTGCCGATAAACTCGCTAATTTTAGCGAGAGTCATGCCAGCCACAAGAGGGGTTCCAAAAAACTTAACAATGACGTCGTTAGTGAGTTTTTGTACCTTTTCAAGATTTTCTATTAGTTCAGAAATATCTGTGTAAATATCGAGATTATTTGCCTTGATTTCATCTTCATTCATCATCCTCCCCGCATTCTTGTTTAAAAAGAATAAAGATAGAAAGTTTTTAATTTCAGCGAGAGTCATGCCAACCACAAGCGGGGTTCCAAAGAATTTATGTATGACATTTTTGCGAAAACTATTATAACCTCGTATATAATCATCCAGCTCACGGCCGCGGGTGGCAATCATGCTGTCGTGGGCGGTAATCATGCTGTCGTGGGCGGTAATCATGCTGTCGTGGGCGATAATCATGTCGGTGATCGTAGACACAAGTTCGCCTGGTTTAAGTTGTCCGCCGCTGGAATACAGCGCAATAGAGTTTTCAGCGGCGTTGCGCTGCCGTATCAAAATGTCATTCACGGATATATTACTGCTTTTCAATTTACCCTGGCGATCTTGAAATACAACTATTTCGTTCGGGTCAACACTTGTTAAATTTAACGTCTCAGCGATTTTATCTTCAATTATTTTTTTTACATCCTTGATAGAATCCGCAGATGTTTTCGCGGTGGGTTTCGACATTGACAGAGATCGTCCCCAAATGTTAATCATTATTGTAAAGACTCTAGTATTTTTAATTTATTGATTCTCTAAAATTACCTTGTAATTTCCCACTCGTGTATATATTTACAACCAGATGAGGTGGTTTCTGTGACGATGAAATCTCCGGGAGGACATTTAATACTTCACGGCCGCATATCGGTGGATCATTTAATTGTTCTGTTGGCAGCGTGGCATAAAAAATCGGAAACTCTTTGAGTTTCATCGAAGAATTTATATACCGCATAAACTCGCTTGGCGGAGCTAACCCATATGAATCAAAATAGACAATCCCACGCGGATCAATCGCGTATGCAACCCAGTGAGTTCCCGATCCACTGCTGTTATCAAGATTGATGATACCGGTTTCGACGCGTTTAGGTTTCCTCGGTAATTGATCTCTCATAAAAAACCCTCTGAAGTTTTTTATCGCTAGTTTTTTAGCAGCATCAATTAAATCAAAATTGGACATAGGGAGAATTGGGCTTTCAACTAATAAACCGCTCCTGGTAATCTCAGGCCGGATCCGTGAACGGATCTCCCGCTGTACCATGAATACGGGGTTCCTGGTAGTCTTAGACCCTTTCCCTTTTTTTATATCCTTTCCCAGTTGCCTTTTCCAACGCCATCCCTGCCGCGGTCCCAACGGCTCCCAACGCCACCGCTTTCGCCACCGCTGGGGCAGCCGCTGCAATCAATGCTGGTATTGCAGCTAACAATGGAAATACACCACCTGATTTTATCATGTTGGCGACTGCGGCTTTTGAAAATACAATCTGAATCCCTCGCCGTTTCTTTAGCGCATCATTGAAATGTTTTATTTGACGATCCGTCAATGATATTTTATGTGTACCGCCGGACATCCGTTAAAGTTAATTAAATCATTGTCATCTTTAAAATTTTTAATTTTGTTGTATGCATCGTATGTAAATATACTTTGCGGTGAATACATTTTTTCTATAGTAACGTCTTCTTTCTCTTCTTCTGGTTTTCTTGCAGTAGCACCTAGTTCTTCTAGTATGCGCTCTTTTTTTGTTGTTGCCGTGAAGTAGTTACTATATCTACTGGAAGTGTTTCTAAAGACTTTTTTGTTTGTTCGGTCTCTGCTGCAATTTTTTCAAGCATACCAAGAACAGGCACTTCTCGTCGCTTGCCTTCCTCAGGAATATCCCCAAATATTGCTCGTTCAGTTGCTGTTTTCACATCGCTGGTCGCCTTAGTTACCGGGGCGAACAGTTGTTCACTTGACACAGAAAAGTCAGTCTGCGCTTGTTGTCGTTGTTGAAGTTTCTCACGAAGTCTGTCTCGAACCGGTATAAACTTTTTAATCGCTGCAAGCCGCTCTCGGGCTAATCTAGTTGTAAGCGATTCACCTACCATATAGTGTTTGTGAACTGAATTTTCAAATGTGAAACTATCACAATTAAAAGATGAGTTATTAAATAATGTACCATCAAGCTAACGTATCCATCTCCGACAAGGTTAAACTGTACGACGCTATCCGCGAGTGTTTCAGAAACAACATCGCTGGAGGTTTCAAAATTGTAATATCTGAGAACGGCGATGAACGATTTTTGTTAACGACGCGGCAACAACAACAAATACGTGAAAATGGAGGCGTCGCGGTGATTACTTGCTATCACAACCAGATCATCCAGTACGCACATAACTGCATGAGCAAGCCCAAACTGCTGAGTATCCTTTCAGGAGAAAATCATATGTGAGTGTTACAAAAAACGCTAAAAAAAAATTATTATTTACTGAAAAATTACTGAAGGCTTATTTTTTATAGTAACACTCACGTGGTTAGGATACTGATTTTTACTCGTTTAATATTTTCCTAATATTACGAACCTAAGAACTAATTTCAGCTCGTTTTTGATACTCTTGGCCGAGCTTTTGACGTATTGCTTCAACGGTGCTAAATAGCGTTATAAATACATCAATATCGTTACCGTACAAACAAGCATAGATGGACTTTTGAATTCCTTTCACGAGTCTGTACATCTTAGGTAAAACATAACGACCCTTACTAGACTGATACTCAATGTCTTCATATTCCGAGGCAATCCTGTCACAGTCGAGATCTTTAGATAATACTACCCTTCTATTTTTTAAATCTGAGATTTCAGCAATTATAGAATTTACATCTTTGATATACATATTTTTATAAAAAATATAAATATAATACATTTTACCTCTAATTATTAAAAAAAATAACACTCATTTGGCAATCCCGCTGGCGCCCTATGACGTCAGAGAGACCCAGAGGTTACTTTATTAACTTAATTAAGGACAGCACAACACGCATCTTTGGAACTCCTTGGGTGCCTTTGCATCCAAGTAAGCCCGAAGTAACCCGGAACATACATCTCCGGCAGGAGGCCTAACGTGACAAACACCATCTTAGACCGCCCAGAAGATATGCTTGGGGGACATTACTACATATACTTAATTAAGTTAATTAAGGAAAACCCCATTTGGCAATCCCTCTGGCGCCTTATGACGTCAGAAAGACCCAGAGGTTACATATACGACAACACATCTTTGGAACTCCTTGGTTGCCTTCACATCCAAGTAAGCCCAAAGTTGGGGGACGGCACAATTTCCATATATACTTAATTAAGGATGTATATTTACAATGAAACGATTGTAGTGGGACGGCACAATTCCATAAAAGGATGGTATATACAATGAAACGATGATGGTAATGATGTGGGACGGCACAATGCCATATATATTTCCACTCGAGTGTTGCAGCAAATTTTAGGCATATAACATATACTTAATTAAGGATGGTATTTATTCAATGAAACGATTGATGTGGGACGGCACAATTCCATATATACTTAATTAAGGATGGATTATAATTCAATGGAATGATTGATGGTAATGATGTGGGACGGCACAAGACAGCACAAACATGAAACGACGAGGTAGATTTTCTACGGCCAATCCAACCAATCAAAAGCAACCAAACTAAATTAACCTGGTTGCATGATTGACAAAAACAAAAAACAACCACACGCCCGTGTTAATGGCGTTGGTTAGTTTTGATTCGTCGGAATTGGCTTTCGAAAGCCCCAAGCTTATTACGAGCCAAAACGTATATAAGGCGACTAATATAGCAGCGTTGATTCACGGGTGTGTTATTTTATTTCCTTGAATTACTTATTAATGCTGTTTCACAACATTTAATTGAGACAAATACTTTAAATAAAACACTAAACAAAATAATGCGGTTGTTAGATAACAGCGTATTTTTCCTGTTCTAATTCTCTAGACAAAATGCCTTATCGATTAAATCACAAAGAGCTGTATACAGAGGAATTTTAACCACGCCCACCTACTTCAATGAATGGGAAAGACTAGTATTTCCGGCTGAGTTAAAATAGGTATTGCGCTGGATTATAAAGAACCGCGTCTGTACTAAATGGTCTAAATAAATACAACTGTTTAAATAATGCAGTTTTAGCCAGAGCGACAATAAAAGGTTTTAGAAATTGTAAAAATACAACTACCGAAGCTATGTATTTCCATTACAGTCACGTGGGCGCGCCTAGTCAAGGTATACAGGTAATAGCAGACGGCACACTTCTTTTGACGTCATAATACAAGGGAATTTAGTAGGTAGAGTGTTATGAGTTGCGGCGGATTTATCCATAAAGGATTTATCTCCCTTGAATCGTTTTAGGTGTATACGAATTTTATTTTATGACCATTTTTTTTAGACAGAGCAGTTTTAATTATTTTTTCTGCAACAAATCGTATTGAAGCACTACAAATGTCAAAGTATCTACTGGCTTCATTTATTGATTGAAAGTTTCTCTCTTCATTATTTTCTAAATCAAACGATTTGACCCCCCTATGGCGTTTTGCATGTTTGCCAGTTCCACCTAATTTTGCATTCCGACTTTGTGAGACGGCTTGAAGATTCACAAGACAATTATCAGTCTTCACGCCATTTATGTGATCAATCACAAATCCGTCTTCGATTAATCCGTAAAATGCTTCATAGATGGCTCTGTGACAGAGATACTTCTTCCTCCCAGCTGTAAACATCAAGTATCCCATATTATTTACCCATCAAACCGGTTCTTTTAGTCTGCGGTGCCTGACAACACCATCACTGGAGGCTTCGTAATTAACAAGCACTGGATGAGGTCTGAAATCTTGGCTCATTTGTATAATAATACTATTTGTCTAATTTATATCTGCTTTAATTATAAATCTCTGGATATAATCTTGAGGGTTTTTTATGATTTTGTCATCGTTGTGGTCAATGACTGCATTTTTTATTCGTTTGTCATAATAGCGTTTTAGTTCCCTGTACCGTTTGCCGCCGCAACTGAAACATAATTATGATTTCCCCTTACCCCAGCCCCACATTGGAGGCATGGGAGTGGACCGAAAGAACCGTTGCGAACGCTTTGTAAATGATACCCACATAATTCGCTTATGCATGATTTGTTACACGGGGTTGTTGATCCAATCATTAGCCACTTGCAGTGATTCATTATACTATATTTGTCTATTTAAATGCTTGTTTTAATTATAACATGGAGGAGTTCAAGAGATTATCGAAAATTAAGCCTTGGAAAAATAATAAATTCAATCTCGATAGAGTCTCTGATACACCAAAACGTCTAATCGGTGATAGAACTATACTGGGTAAAATCAGGGAGTGTTTTAATGAATTCTATCGAGACGGTGCAGTATACTGTTGGTCGACATTTCGAATTATTGATGAAGATGTCAATGTACCCAACATCGATGCTACTATGAACGATGAAAGAGCAGCTGAGATAATTTCACACCTTGGCCCGCCAAGGGGCTGGAAATCCAAGGGTAAATTGCAAAGCAATTCCCAACAGAAGTATTTTTTCAGAATAAAATTCATTATCGAAGTCGAAGGCAAATGGATTATCAGGGATAAATTTGAACCAATCCTCAAGGATAAAAAAACTGTCATTGTAAGTAGAGATTCCAAACCAGGAATTCTAACTGGAATTGACAAACCATACTACGAAAGATCTTATCCCGTAACAGCAATTGTTTATGGGATATATCCGTTAAATGATAAACCCGATATTGCAAAACTAGCTCCTATGAAATATTCTAGTTCACTGAATTGTGTAGCAACACGGGTAATGGAACACTTCACAAATGCATCCCGAGGAAATAAACTAACTGATCTGCGACGTAGGAAAATAACCGAATGGGAACTGACAGTGCAAAGATTTCTGATATAGCTAAATTAGAAGCATCATTAAAATTCACAATATCAGTAACGACAATAACCGGAGAAGTATTATACGAACCGAAATATCAATCGCGAGGGGCTCCAATTAAAATTATTGATCATAACAAACACGCGTGGACGGCTGCAGTAACAATATTTCCACGAGATAGAACCGTGAGATATATCCCTAAGGAGTTCGTCGGGGATGTTTTTTATAATGAGAAATTATTTGATGCTATTCATGCGTTGTGTAAGGATGATCCTGTGTCAGTGTGGTTACTTAGAAGTGATGAAGATCCCGAAATAGGATTTGATCAATTTGTAAGACCAAATGGTGAATTATATCGCGTTGAAGAATTAGATAACAGAATGAGAAAAATCGCTAATGATTTTTCACCGGAGAGTTTCCATGAAAAACTATTAACGGATAGCTTCACAATTCCATCAGTGGTAGCTCACTTCGCAAGAGAAAAAAACTCATGGCGTCCAACACGAAGTGATTTTCTCGAGGATGTTAAATTGAGTTGCATCGAATTTGGTCATAGAGGACTGTGGAATACGAAATACCATCGTGGCGGTATGATTTCAATTGATATATCCGCGTGTTATCCTGGAAGTTTCCTCGGGTATGGAGAATGTAGTAACTATTTTAAACGATTTGGACACCCCACACATGAAATGACTCGTGTTGCGATTAATGGTCCATTGCCTGATTTTGATTTAACTGGATTCGCTCGTGTGATATCATTCGAATTCGCTACAGGGTTACATCCGTGTAGTTATGTTTGGCTTGGTAGACATATATCTGAAAAGGCCTGGATGCCAATAGTGTTACTACGATATATGATTGATTGTGGTATGCTAATATCGTTGATTGTTTCCGAAGCTATTATATGCTATCGAGCTCAGAAAGAAGTTTGGCTACCACAACCCGATCTAGATCGTATAATTAGCGAACAGCGAAAACAGTTTCCAGATTTCAATGAAGAACAAATCATGAATTGGTTTAAGAAGTTATTTAAAATTAAAAAAGAACAAGCAAAAGATTTTGGACGAAGAATAATCGGTAAATTTACCCAAGGTGGAAGATACGACAATGCAAAATATTCTTCGCGGTTGATCATAGACATCGCTGAATACGATTTTATTGTAACGGATTTAACGAAACAGGGAAAACTTGTAAATCGTAAAGACGCTTTCCTATCCGATGGAAGACGATTAGGTACAATTGTTACCTATTGTGATGGATATATTAAACAATATAAGCATTTGAGAAGTTCTATGCTAGCTTATGCTTCTATCAATTTATTTTCGATGATAAATAGATTTCCTAATACCGCAGTTAGAGTAGCCACTGATTCTATGTATATCCACGAGAAATACAAATCAGATGTAGCTACTTTCACAGATCCGGAGGCAAATTGGGGATGCTGGAGATTTAAAAAGGAGACGCTACACGAGTATTGTAAATCGGCAGATGTTACCATGGACGATAAATACTTGAAAAGCAACCAATTATCAGAATTTTCTAATGCACCACCGATATCAGATCCGATTACGCGATATAAAACCGTTTATTTGAATGGTTGTGGAGGATCAGGAAAGACAACACGAGTAATTAATTTATTCAAAGATAAAATCAACATGAATGCGTTAACACCAACTCATAAACTTGCCAGAGACATAAAACAACGAGATGTAAAAAATTCTGGTACTTATCACAGCTTCTTTCGATGGAAAGGCGATAAGTGGACCCCTGAAAGAATGGGACAGAAATTTATTCCACCGGTGATATTATAGGATGAAATTTGTACAGTACCGTTACAAGTATTAAAAACATTTCTTGAATGGTTGTCAACGAAAAATACAAAAATTATTATGTGCGGCGATCAAGGTCAACCACCGCCATTTGTCGGCGAACCTCCTCATGACTGGCTAAAATCATACGTTGATCATTACGAAGAGATGAACGATGACATTGGATCGTTAGATGAAGTATTACGTGAGTTTAAACAACTAATCAGATTACAACCGGATAGAATCCAATGTGAAATAATGCGTGAAATAATTTCAGAAACTCCCATGAATGATTTTTGGGAAGCATGGAGACCAAATGATTTGATAATCGCAAGTAGAAAAATAGTCAGAAATAAACTTCAAATGAAATTACTTGAATTACATAAATGTAAATTTACACTTCCAGTACCGCTCTGTTATAGACCTTCGGATATACGAAAGCAGAATATTTTCGTTGACATTCCTGGACAACGTGAAAAGCAGAATTTAGTATTAAATGATATTGTGCTGGTTGATATTAGCGTCGTCGAAGATGCTTTGCGTGCTGATAAATCCCCGTGGACGTTAGGTTACGCAGCGACAATACACTCTTCACAAGGATTAACTGTCACAGACACAATTGTTTGGATAGTAGATAATCGCATTGAGTGGTCAAATTTAGTTTATCTCGCAGTATCCAGAGTACGAAGTATAAATCAACTCCGAAGAATTCTTGTTGACGAAGTCAGTGACGATAATGACACTACAATCAGCGTTGATAGAGTCAAGGATATAATCAGAAAAAAACTCTCTGGGTATAAACAACAGGATAAAAAAAATAATAGAAAATTTGACATTGATGCTGAATTAATAATTACGCTGAAGCAACAACAGAATAATCACTGCGCGAGTTGCAATTGTATAATGCGTTGGAGTTGGTCGAATAAAGATCCTCGCCAATTTACCGTAGACAGAAAGAATAGCAGCATTGGTCATACCAACGATAACGTTATGCTGACTTGTCTTGAGTGCAACAGACGAAGAGGTGCCAGCATAATGCCTCTGGGGGGTGCTAGTTAAGACCACGCGGTGGCAATTGAGTATCCTCGGGAATTACCTGTAGTTGTTGTCGAGTAAATCCTCGCTGAGGGGCAGTTGAATCTAGTTTATATATTGCTGGTCTAGAAACGCTAGCGTTTCCACCCGTAGATCGTGTTATACCGGATATCATATGCGTAGTGATGCTCCAAATAGGATCAGTAGCTCTTTTTGTACCCCCTTCAAGCTCTCCTGGTTCATATAAATACCTAACAGTGACATTACTACCAAGAATTGGTTCTTTGAAATCTTTTTGTGAAATTCCTTGAATTTCCATTTTTGGTATAGACGCTTTCTTAATCGCGTTGACAGGTTTCATGTTAATTGTTCGAGTAATCTCGTTATTGAGCGCGGTAATCACAGCTGGTAATCTCTTAACCCATTCACGGGATCTTTTATCCTGAATAAACTCCTTCGCGTATTGATATCCAAATAACCGTTCAGCAAGAGTCCGATTAAATCGTTCAACAATTGCCTGATCGCGATGTAGCGCAGTATGCCCTCGTCTGATGGTGACATTGTGATGTTTCATCGCTGATAAAACAGCGCCTTGAAATTCCTTGCCAGGATCAACTTGTAACAGATTTGGCCAGCGTAGTGGACCTCGTCGATAAATCTTTTCAAATGCAGAAGCAACTTCAGGTGATGATTTTTGTTTCAGCGGTTCTGCTTGTTTGTATAGACTCGCAACGTCAACTACGGTTAGCGCGTATTTGTAACCGTTGTCATGTGGTAAAAACAATAAATCAGCTTGATGAACTTCATTGGGTCCGGTAACATCAAAATGCGAGAAATTGATTTGTTTAGGACGCGGTAGATAAATTTGCCATATAGCCTGTTTGGATAACCAATTAGCCGCAGTAGCCTTTTTCACTTTTGCGGCGTTAGCGAGTTTATTGATTGCAGCGTTACCCCTCCAGTATCCTTTTGGAGTATAATAAATAGATTCCATGTTGTTATTAATTACCGGCACCCATCATCAATTTGCCTTTCATAGCCGATTTTACCAACCACGAAGCCAATTTTTCTTTGAAAGATTTATCAGGAATAGCATTTAACGCATGAATTAATTTCCCATCTGCGAGATGCCTGTTTTGCAGATTGCTGCTTTTATATGCAACATCATGAGCATGACACGCCTTATCAATAGCGTTTATCGGATACTCGCCGGGTCGCGGCTGATTTTGATCATCAAGTCTGATATCTAATCGTGTTCCGGGGCCACAGTAGCTATATCCTGGAAGGTGCTTTTCTCCGGGGTACTTTGCCCATGGGGTTCCAGGGAGCTTTGCCAATTTGGCTGCGATATCACCTCCTCGTTTTTTTAAAAACATTTCCGGATTTCATAGAAATAAATCTAAATTTTTTTGTACCACATGTTGCACATCTACCAGTAAGTGCAGATCTGTTATTTTTAGTTGTAACCGTCGTCACATCATTTGTGCTAGTACGTGTTTTACACTTCACACAAGATAGATCCATAATTTATGTATAGAGATATGGATATAATTGACTTTTCAGCGACTAAAACAAAAGAACTCGTTAAGTATCATGCAGCGCTACCAAACTCTATCCGCGCAATTATAATCGGGCCATCTGGATCCGGCAAGACGCAATTGTTGCTCAATTTAATAGTGAGATGGATGAAGTGGGATAAGTTGTATTTAGTTGCTCCTAGCGTAGATGATCAGCGATGCTATGAAGTGTTAAAGGATTTTAACGAGAATGCATCAGAAATTAAGGATGAGAACGCCATTGATTTTATAACTGATATTGACGAGGCACCATCCGTGGATGACCTTGATGGGAGCATTAACAATTTAGTCGTATACGACGATGTGATGTTAGACAATCAACAAAACCCAGCTAGAATATTTTCCAGAGGCAGGCATAAAAACACCGACGTGATATATGTCACTCAACGCTACACTCAGATTCCAAAAGTGATCAGATATAACTGTAATATTCTTGCTGTGTTTAACGGCGTTGATACACATACGTTACGAAATATTTGGTAGACATGGTGTTCCGATATGGACTTCAATCAATTTAAAAATTTCTTTAGTAACGCTCAGTCAACCCCGCACGGATTTATAACAATAAATTTACATGATCCTCGGACACGATATCGTATCGGACTCGATCAAATATTTGGTTGAAATCATTTATTATTTTTGTTAACTTGTAGCAGCAGAGAGGGTGATGACCACATCGTTGCGACGTTTTATGGTTAAGCAACGAAAACGCGAATAGAGTATCACCCGCGCAAATTCATGTTTTGAGCAAGAAATCAAGAAGGCTCCATTTGCCGAATGGAGACTTTATTTTTTTTGGGGGGGTTAAAACATGAGATTTCGCAGGAAGGCTCTATTTGCCGTTTTGACGGTTTAAAATCGATTTTGTCGCAAAAGTGGTCTGTTCGCCCTCTCTGCTGCTAACCGTTTATTTAAACGGTTGTGGCGGGTCAGGAAAGACGACTCGTGCCATTGAATTGTTTCGTGGAAAATCAAACATGACGGTGCTAACACCAACCCATAGACTTGCCAGAGAGATGAAAGAGCGAGGGGTGAATGCTTGCACTTATCAGTTTCTTTCGAAGGAAAGGCGACGAATGGACTCCTGATCGAATGGGCGAGAAATATATTCCTGAAGTCATTATTTCGGATGAGATATGCACAGTGTCGTTAGATGTATTACGAAGATTTCTTGATTGGTTATTACTAGCGAATACAAAAGTAATAATGTGCGGCGATCATGGCCAACCGCGTCCTTTTGTCGGTTTGTCTCCACATGATTGGTTGAAGAATTTTGTAGACTACTATGAAGAGATTATTACCGATCATAGAGCACTTGATGAACAATTACGCGAATTCAAGAAACTAATTAGATTACAACCTGATAGAATCCAATGTGAAATACCCCGTGAAATAATTGCGGAAACCCCATTAAATGATTTCTGGGAAGCGTGGAGACCATACGATTTGATAGTCGCAAGTAGAAAGATAGTCAGAGACACACTTCAGATGAAGTTATTTGAATTGCATCAAGAAAAATTTGCAACATTTCCAACGCCATTGTGGTATAGACCCATGGATACACGGCGACAAAATATCAAAGTTTATATTCCTGGTCAGCGTGAAAAGCAATTTCGCGTGCAAAATGATATTGTGCTGGTTGATATCAATGTTGTCGAAGATACATTGTGCGCTGATAAATCCCCATGGACCCTAAGTTACGCAGGGACGATACATTCTTAGCAGGGATTAACTATATCAGATGCAATTGTTTGGATCATAGATAATCACATCGAGTGGTCGAATTTAGTTTATCTTGCAGTATCCAGAGTTCGAAGAATAAATCAGCTTCGAAGAGTTGTTCTAGACGCTAATGACACTACAATAAGTGATATTACCAGCGATGATAAAATCAAAAAAAAAACTCTGGTTATAAACAACATGATAAAAAAATAATAGAGAATTTGATATTGATGCCGAATTAATAATTACACTGAAACAACAACAGAATAATCACTGCGCGAGTTGCAATTGTATAATGAGTTGGAGTTGGTCTGATAAAGATCCTCGCCAATTTACCGTCGACAGAAAGAATAGCAGCATTGGTCATACCAGAGATAATGTGATGCTGACTTGTCTTGAGTGCAACAGACGTAGAGGTGGTAGTTAGGACCACGCGGTGGTAATTGAGTATCCTCGGGTATCACTTGTAGTTGTTCACGAGTAAACCCACGCTGAGGAGCAGTTGAATCCAGTCTATACATTGCTGGTCTACCCATAGATCGTGTTACATACGATATCTTATGTGTGGTGACACTCCAAATAGGATCAGTAGCTCTTTTTGTGCCACCTTCAAGCTCTCCTGGTTCATATAAATACCTAACAGTGACATTACCGAGTATTGGTTGTTTTGAAAAATCTTTTTTTGGTTTTGCTTGTTTGTATCGACTCGCAACATCAACTACGGTTAGAGCGTATTTGTAAACACCATCATGCGGTAGAAATAATATATCAGCTTGGTGAACCTCATTATGAACGGTCACATCAAAATGCGAGTAGTTAATTTGTTTAGGTGGTGGTAGATAAATTTGCCATATCGCCTGTTTAGATAACCAATCCGCTGCAGTGGTATATTTTACCTTCGCGGCGCTAGCGAGTATACCGATTGCTGCTTTACCCCTCCAGTATCCTTTTGGAGAATAATCAATAGATTCCATGTTGTTATTAATTACCGGCACCTAACATCAATTTACCTTTCATTACCGAGTTTACTAAACATGAAGCAAATTTTTCTTCGAAGGATTTATCAGTGATAGAATTCAACGCGTGAATTAATTTTACATCTGTGATATGTCTGTGTTGCAGATTGCTGCTTTTACAGGCAACATCATGAGCATGACACGCCTTATCAATAGCATTTATTGGTTCTTCACCACGTCGAGGTTGGTTTTGATCATCGAGTCTGATATCGAGTCTAGTCCCGGGCCCACAATAACTATACCTTGGAATGTGTTATTCTCCTGGATATTTTGCCCATGGTGTTCCCGGGAGCTTTACTAACTTGCCTGCAATATCACCTCCTTGTTTTTTTAATCCCCTTGATTTATCAAGGGAAACAAATTTAAATTTCTTTGTACTACACTGTACACACTTACCAGAAAGTGCTGACCGGTTATTTTTAGTTGTAATCGTCGTCAAGTCCTTTGTGCTAGTATGCTTCTTACACTTAACACAATATAGATCCATAATTTATTTATATTATATGGATATGACTGTAATTGATTATTCAGCTACCCGACGACTTGAACCTATTAAACACCATGCGGTGTTACCGAATTCAATTCGTATGATTATAATCGGACCATCTGGAAGTGGTAAAACACAATTGTTACTTAATCTAATAACGAGATGGATAAAATGGGACAAGTTATATTTAGTTGCTCCGAGTTTAGATGATCAGCGATGTTATAATGTGTTAAAAGATCTCAATGACGAAACGGTAGAAGACTCCGCCGAGGTTATTATTGAATCTATAACTGATATCAAGGGTGCACCGAGCATTGACAATATTGATGGAAGTATTAACAATTTAGTCCTATATGATGATGTGATGTTAGATAATCAAAAGAATCCTGCTAGGATATTTTCCAGAGACAGGCATAAAAACACCGACGTGATATATGTCACTCAACGATACACTCAAATACCAAAAGTGATCAGAGATAACTGCAATATTCTTGCTGTATTCAACGGAGTTGACACACATACGCTACGAAATATTCACCAGACTTGGTGCGGCGGTGATATGGATTATAATCTCTTTAGAAATTTCTTTGGTCACGCTCAGTCAATCCCACATGGATTTGTGACGATAAATTTAGCAGATCCTCGAACGCGATATCGTGTCGGACTTGATCAAATATTCGGTTAACCCCATAGCAGCAGAGGGGGCACGACAGCCACATTGGCGTCCATTTCGAACAAGCATTGGATTGCCTCATCGACGCTTTTTTTTACAATTGACGAGGAAGCCTTAGATTGCCTCGTCGACGCCTCTACAAAGTGGTCCGATTCGCCCCCTCTGCTGCTTAGGATGTATGTACTATGTATATATAGTTCATAGCATCTATGTACTATGTATATATAGTACATATATCACGTAAGTGTTAAATGCAAGTTGGTTACCAAAGGTAGCGACGTACCCTCAGAGGAGTATAATTGCTTAGCCAGCCGCAGGTAATACCCTTCCATGACACCCCTGACCAATGACTTGAAACTGTCCCTCTCATCGAAAGCGTCTTATCATCATTATCAGTTGCTATGCTCAAATCATGACCAACCTATATAAAGTTATATAATGATCATGACTCCGTCATTGCTAAGTTTACAATAGCAGATGAGCGAGTGAATCTTGACTATTTAAATGCAAAATTAAGTTGTGGTCAAGTTGCCTGAGATGGGGTGCTACGAAAGCACTTAGTGGGTCACTATAACAGCCTTGGTATAGGTTTGCTACATAAATGCACCGAGAAAGAACTGCTGATGAGCAATACAGTATTCCGCTCACGACCCTTAAACGGACGTCATGGATGCACCCTCGCTATAACCACTGACAGCTGGTCGATGTCTTCTTTTTCAGGAAGAGGTACAGGCAGGATGAGCGTGTGACCTAGTCCTTGTGCGTTCCTGACTGCTGGATAGACCACCGTCTCAAAATCCTCATTCACCCCAAAAGCGCTATAACGAGAAATGGCTCCTAAACGACTGAACATCAGCAAGCTGAAATGCACCAGTAGCAAACAATATCTCGTGCATGCCGTGGAAGAACTTCAACCCTCTGGATCATCAGAATGAGGAGACGGACTGGGCGGCATTGTGGTTGAAATGGCAGTATTTATGGTTGAAAATCAGTAACTTATACAATTGAATCAATAAGTTGGAATATGGTACACACCGTTTATGTGTCCATAGTGGAAAATAGGCGTATTTATATGAACCTGATACGCCGAAAATTCTGTGGATTGACTGGCCTAGGGTCGCGCAGTTAAATATTTCCCAGTTAGTAAGGGAATACTAGTGTATTTTCTATGGCATGATGGTCTGGCGGTACGGAAATCTGATGATAATGAAGAAAAACCATGCAAAGGTGCGGTTAATGGGCTTTTGGGCAAGTTGTCTCATCTGTGATCGCCAATCGATTAGAGCAAAATTTATTAAATGAAGCAGATACGTCTGACTTTCCATTTTACAACTCAAAGTTGTATGGAAGTCTTTGGAAATTTGGGGAAAACATATGACTTCCAGCGTGACTCGCGCCAGGGTTTTGACACCGCTCGGTCAAGTGAATACCCTTGTGAGTGTAACAATACATTTAATGTGTTGTTTTCCTTGGAATCGGTGAAGGGTAACAATATTACCAATAATACAAAAATAGTAGTTTCTTATCTTAGATTTGTGTTCGATTGGACATGATTGAGGAACTCTTTGAAACTTGTGATTGATATGGTCAAGTGATTCGAATCAAGAGATAATTTGTTTTCAAAATGAATTAAACGTGAACGAAACAAGATAATCGTCCATTAGATCTGTTTACGTGAGATCTATTTATCTTCGAGGCATATATGCGTGCTTAATAAAAAGCGTACATGGCAGTCAAATCTATCTAAAACGTTTAAACGAATGGCTTAATATATCGGATGCACAAGTTATATACAACCACGAATATTGATTAGGCTGCCGGAAAGATGTTTTAAAGCGAGAATGTCTGCTGCAGTATTGATTTGTTTATAGCACTGACGTAAATGATATTTAGTCCTGGCTTGAGTTGAAGTATTCAGAACAATATCAACGGCTCCTTTCCAGAGCACCATATATTCTTTATATCAGTGACTATGGCTATATATGGTCAAATAATAATGACGTCACTAAGCTGTAAAGTTGTGTAAACTAAGTCAGGTGAATCATTATTGAAACCAGCATATTCCAGCTGGAACACGTTGGCTTCTTGTTCGATATTACTTGAACTCTCAAAAACGCGGACAACCTGTAAACTGATTTGCAAGTCTAGCATACAGCATGCACCTCTATCTCTCCCTCCCTCTCTCTCTCTCTCTCTCTCTCTCTCTCTCTCTCTCTCTCTCTCTCTCTCTCTCTCTGTCTCTCTCAGTCTCTCACTCTCTCTCACTCTCTCTCTATATTATATTATATATATATATATATATATGTATATATATATATATATATATATATATATATATATATATATATATATATATATATATATATATATATATATATTGTATGTCTTGTCGTTTGCATTACTACTTGTAATAGAGGGAAATCAAATTCTACAAACAAATACAAACATAATAATATATTATGTCATTGAAATGTTATACAATATTTTAGCTTTTGCTGAGCATTTGTTACTCTTAACTTTTCGCGGATTATCGGAGTTCTGCATGCAGTCCTGTGTGTGTAGGTGTGTGTGTTTTTGAGTTTGTGTGACAATGACTTTTAACGTTGATTTAACAATTTGTCAGTCATATCGCTACGATTTCTGCAGTGAGACAGATTATAATGTCTAACACTGGGGCATCAAGCCGCAGACATGCATCATGACGTCCTACCCAGTCAAATGATCCTGACACCAGGAGGACCAGACTTAACACTATCCTCTTAAGGCTGATTGACAAACAAGGCAGCTGTAAGTCTATAGTATGACTCGGCATGGGATCAAACCCACGTCCCCTCGTTTCCGCCAAGCGAAGCTGTACCACTATATTTAATGAGCCTGTGGAAGAAATAGTAGTGATGGTGGAAAGACAGTCTGACAAAAGATATTATTGGTAAAATAGATAAACATTAAATGATGAGCTTTTTTTACCCCAATAAAATTCAAAGGCATATAGAAAACCTCATGCAAAAAAATTTTATGGAATGGTAAATGGTAGTAACCTTACATTAAATCTTGAATATAGCGATGCCTGTAAATATAAATTCAACAATCACGATTGTGAGGTGCGCCAAAAACACCACCAAATATGTTGAGACATAATTGTATATAATACCAACCGTTGACGAACATTTGATACATTGGTATGAAAGGCAACCAATACGGAATATGTTTCATTAGAATTATGTAAACTGTTCTAAAATCATAACAACCATACCCAACATTTCAACAACTATATATATATACAATTAAGACACCGTGATTTTCAAGCAGGACCCATATAATTAAAATATATCTTATTACAGGACAAATTCAAATGCTTAAGCAAATAAGCAACCATTTACTAATTATTATAAGATATACATGAGAAAGTGCTCATACGTGTTAAGTCAATAATCAAGCTAGTTAACTATCCTAAATCGTTTAACAAATACATCTAAATAAAATAATTGAAGCGAATCCGATTATTAGAAAGATATAACTATATTGAAAATTCATAATGAAATTATGTTTTCGTGTAATATTTAAAGCAAGAATATAATAGTAGACAATTAAAATTAAGAATAATTACAGTTGGTTAACAGGGAAAGTTTTGTATCGCGATATTTCTACACAAACCACGATAAATAGCATGAAATATTATATATACAGATATATATATACATACATATACATATATATATACATTATATATATATATACATATATACATATATACATATATATATACATACATATATACATACATATATACATATATACACATATATACACACATATATACACACATATATACACACACATATATACACACACATACATACACACATATACATACACATATACATATACATATACACATACACATATACACATATACACATACATATACACATACATATACATATACATATACATATACATATACACATATACACATACACATATACACATATA